>VCAZ01000097.1:1222500-1677500 GCA_005784505.1 Bagarius yarrelli | reverse complement strand
GCATCAGCTTTAAAATGTCTCCTGAAAAATAACCCGATGCTTTAATTGTCAGGAAGGTTATATGCTCCGTGCTCATATTCTGCCCTCTTCATTTTTTTACTGACCTTTCGTGACAGATCATGCTGCGTATTTGTATACGAGATAAAAATATTTTCTTTGCTTTTACATTTACATTTTACAGCATTTGGCAGACGTCGATATTCACAGCGACTTACATTGATCCCTTTTTTATACAGCTGAGCAATTGGGGGTTAAGGATCCTGCTGTAGAGAAGTGATGGCTTACGGTTAACCAACCCGAAGATTGTTGGCTTCATTCCCAGCTCCACTATGCTACCACTGCTGGGCCCCTGAGCAAGGCCCTTAACCCTCAATTGCTCAGTTGTATAAATGAGATAAATGTAAGTCGCTCTGGATAAGGACGTCTACCAAATGCTGTAAATGTAAATGCTCAGGGGTTCAGCAGTGGCAAATTGGTAGACGTCCAGAATTGGTAGTGCTGGGAATCGAACCCCTAATCTTCAGATTAGCAGTCCAATTAACACCGTAAGTCTTTTGTATCTTATTTTACATTTTTAAGAACAGCCAAACATGTGCTACTTTTTGAGTTGCTAAGTTTTCGGAAGACGAAGAACAAAACGGTTACATGCATTTACAGACTCATAAAACTCCTCATGAGGGACAAACAGTTAAAAAAAAACAGAGGAAAATTTTGGGGTTCTGTTTATAAGCCCCACCACCACCACTGAAAAAATGACCAAATGTAGTACAAAAAATATGGTGTAATGTGGATTATCTGTAAGTGCCTGGTTCCTGTTTGGAAGCCAGTGACTGAAAGACAGACAGACAAACAGCTTCATATGACATGAAGATCACATCACTGCTCATCTGCTGTGGTTATGTCAATGGAAAACTGGCCATTATCTCGGTTACTTTAGCCAGCGACCTAAATTTAGCATCATTATGTTATGCCTTGACCTTAAAGTACAAAGTGGTTTATTTCCCTTTTGTGTTCTACAGAAGTGAATTCTGTACAACGACTTTTAACTTCACTGGAGTACAAAAGTAAAATAATGTTAAAGATTAGGGGTATTTTTTAAGATTAAAAAAAAAAACAAACCTGGAAAAAACATGTTTTAATATTTTTTAATGTTATTTAATAAGTATTTGATTTTGCAAGCGAATTTGGTGCATTCAGTGGCAGGCAGTGTATTTGGTAGCTGGTCCTTAAGTGAGTTCTTGCCCGACTTTTACACCTCTTAATACCACCACTATCACCTCGCAATTATAGAAACCATCAATACTAAACAAACACACAATATAACACGGCGTGGAATTACAGACAGAGAGACATTTCACATATTAAGGATAAAAATAATTTTTTATTAAAGCAAGAAACCCGTTAACACACAACTCCAAACCTCTACACTACAACCACAACTGTACCACCTACAACATCTGGAGCAGTTCAGAATCAAATTTTATCTTATTTTAATTATATACATCAGAAAAACATTACAGATATCAATAAAATCTATCAGACATTTAAAGTCAGTGTTACCGGTCGACGGCGCTGGTCTGGAACTGGGGAATAAACTCTTTCCCGCACTGAGACGAGCTAGTTATCTTCGGATTTAACTGAACTCTCCTCAACAACTACAACTTTTCCGGAAAAAAAATACATATTTTTAAGGATGTCCGAGACCAAGTTAAATTCTCCCTACTATATAGCAGCATCAGGACCGCCAACATTGATTAAATGAATATTGGTGGTTGAATTAAACAAATATGAAAAGAAAAAACTGATTTGTAAAACAGTAACAGTTTCTTAGCCTGCAGCTTTACGGTGATATAAGTTATTACTACAAGTTGCAACCAAAAGCTTCTAAAGTTAAAATTTGGGAAAGTACAAGCTGAGCAGGTGAAGCACAGCCATGTAATCACTGGAGCGTTAAACGTACCCACATGTGAAGCCAGAGTTAGCAAAGACGCCTTACTGACATTTCAAGAAACCGGTCTGTGCTGAAGGCACAGTACATTTAGTGGTAAATGCCTGAGTAAATTTTAGCCACTCTTTTCAGGATAGTAATTAGCGCTCCCTGTATTCTAGAATAGAATTGCCTCAATTTGTAAGTTTGGGATTTTAAATCCTCATGGTAAGTGATCTGAGGTCCCCTGGCTGACTTCTGTAATTACACTTCGCTGCAGCTGGGACTGTGCTACTACAGTTTGTATTAATGAATGGATGTTCATCGCAATGCATGTCACACTTAGACCACAAGCCACTGACATAGCATTGGAGAGCCTCAAGCCTAAACGCGGCCCTAGTCGTCTAAATCTTTTTCTAATAATACGCTTTTCCGCTTCTGAGGCCTTCTTTAAAAAAACATTAGTGTGTAGCGGAAAAACGCTTCGCTTGTGCGAATACACATCGCAAAATCAGTCCTACTGGAGCATGTAACTCGCCGCGATTAAGTGATAATTAGTTGAATTAACCTTAATTAAAATATGGAGCAACTACTAAAGGTTGAGGTGCATAAGATTCGTGGCAAAGAGCACATACTACATCTTATATGGTATGATAAATATGTGTTTTTTTAAGATATGAGGCGTCCCTCGTCCGATTTTTTGCTTCAAGTTGCGAGCTAAAATTCAGGTTATGAACCAGCTTCAGACACCCAACCGCTAGTTGGTGTACCGAGCATCGCAGTGTGGTACAGTAATACAACAGAAGTTGGTTTGTCAAGCGCCAAACTAACGACAGAAGAAGAAGAAGGACGCCACAGTAACATCACCCAGCATCCCGTGTCTCACTCAGACATGCGTGTTAGCAAGTGGAGTCGTCTGATCACCAAGGTAAATGCTGCACATTATAATTAATAAAACCAGTTTATTGCAGTACATTTTTCTTCTTCTTCTTTTCCTTTAGGCTGTTCCCTTTTACGGGTCGCCACAGCGAATCACCTAACCCAATTCTCTACGTTGTTAACCCGGGCCTCGACCGATCCGGTATGAAATTAGGATGGATGATTCGCATATTTAGATTTGGCAAAGTTTTAAGTCGGATGCCCTTCCTGACACAACCCTGTCTATTTATCCAGGCTTGGGACTGGCACTGAAGTCACTGGCTTGTGACCCCTGTGGCTAGATTACTGCGGTACATCCCATTGTATTGTTTTTTATACATTATTCATCATTTATAAGTTTATTTTTCTTATTTAAAAACATGTAATAAAAAATAATTGCTCTATTTCAGCCAAAATAGTATTAATGAGACTAGACACTGCAGTTCCTCTCAAAGATGTCCAGTGGAGTTATAATCGGAGGGCATTGTTAAGCTGAAACCTGTTAAGACATCCTTCTGACACTGCCTAAACGTTCCAAAAGATAAGAAGCCTTCAATGAATAGGTCGACTGGGATTTCTGCCCTCACCGTGGTTAAATTCTTCACGCTAGCTTTGATTTATTGCATAAAAGTATCGTAGCTTCCGGCTGGTATACACACTTGTATTTTCGAATCCAAGCCTGAAACATCTTGCACTAAAGGAAATCCCACTTTTAAAGCCCTGTGTTTTTGCATTCTTTGGCAAAAGTCAGGTCAGAGCATGGCGTAATTATAGTTATAAGCAAAGCATTGAGTCAGAATCTAGTTTTATTCAAGTTTTTAAATCAATTCAACACCAGATGGCTGGTAAGTGACCCTGCCAAAAAGACTTCAAGCTAAATAATTTTCCAAGAATCCCTTGAAAATGGACAGCTAATCCTAAAAACGCACGCACCTACGCGGAAACACACAACCCCCCCCCCCACCTTTGCATAATTTACTATATACCCATTTACCATTCAGTTCACTGGACCAGGCACAATACTTACTACTGTTAAAACAAGGTTTGGAGGCAGATTAAATTGTAGGGACAAAAAGATTTGGAATAAGATTTCTGGGAAGTTAATACTCTGAAGAGAACATTGCCAAGCGAAAGCAAATGTACCAACAGCATTCAAAAGATAATATCCTAAGGATAGAAATGGTTTAACTTGCTATAATTTGAAATCATGTCTATTCGTGTCATGCCTCGGTTTAAGGTGACATGAAAAATCTGGAGATTAGGTTGCTAAGCAAAAAAACCCCAAAAAAACGGAATCAGTGATAACATGCAAAGGCATCGATGTACTTAATATGCAATATTTGCTGAAGGGCTGTTCTGCACTATAGGTGCCCCAGAAAAACTGACATATTTCAGCTGGTGCGCTTGGAGTGAACCGATGACGCAGGCGTCTCTGGAGTGCAGCTCTTTTGACAGTTTAATTACTTCACTTAGCAACTCTACTTTTATTTGTTGACAATAAAAAAACAACTTAATATATATATAAATATATATATATATATATATATATATATATATATATATATATATGCCAGGTTTTGGTTTATGTTTATGTTTTGTTCTTTATTTTTTGTTTCATGTTTATGTTTCTTGTTTAATAATTTATATTGCGTTTATGTTTTGAGTTCTTTTTCATTGTTCATGTCTGTGTGTACTTCCTGTTTTGTCCTTGTCATGTGATCCCTGTTCCCCGTGTGTTTCTGTTATGTGATCCCCTTGTTTAGGTGTCGTGTTCCTATTGGTTCGTCTTCTGTACTTATAGCCCTTGCGTTTCCCTTTGTCTTTGTCGTGGATTTTGATTTGCCCCTGTACCGCTTTTGTTAGTCTGTCAAGCTCAATTTAAGTCAAGTCAAGCTCAAGTTAAGTCATCAAGTCAAGTCAAGCTAAGCTAAGCTAAGCTAAGCTAAGCTAAGCTAAGCTAAGCTAAGCTAAGCTAAGATAAAATATGATATTCTAAGATAAGATATGCTAAGTCTTGTTTAGTTTATGGTTATTGTTTCACCACTATGTTAAACTGCACCTTTCAGTTCTAAACTATACTCGCTTTGGTAGAAATCCTCCACGAACCAGTATAAATCCATCAGTTTAATCATGCATTGTGAACTCTGTGACCTGGTGGGATTCAGTGATTTGGCCCTCAAAGGTAAATTTTGGCTCTTGATGCCTGGGAGAAACAGACACTGGTCCCTAGCGGAGTATATGGACTATGCATTACTGCTAATACTAAGTCAGATGAGGTTATATTTACAAGCCAAAATAATGTGGTGGGTGCAACTGACATAATTTATATTTGTCAATTATATTTAAAAATCTGTTGCCATGTCTTTGCAGCTTGTTTTGCTGCTTTGCTATAATAGTGGAGACTCTTATATACTCTTTTACTTAAATACATGTTTAAATACGTATTTAAAAACATTTTGTAAGGCATTTGTACAGTTTTGCCCACACGAAAGCTTGTTTGTAAATTTTTTTGAGTAAATTTGATGTTTAAAATCATGGAAAATTTTATTTTTGTGCAAATATTTAGCCTAAGCAAGATTAGAACGCAAAAAAACCCCCCAAAATGTGAGCTTTTTTTCCAAATGGTTCCTGTTTGCAGGTTAAGGATTAGAATACAGACACGAAAACAGGATTTTAAAACATAACAATTATTCTACTGTGGTTTCTGTCAGAGAAAATGAAGGAAAGCCGACCATTATCTTGCTCCAAACGAGAAACATGACATAATGACATAACCGCAAGGAGTTTGGCTGCTTATTTATAGAAGTCATTTACTGTAAAAAAACAAAAAAAAACGGTCACCTTTCGAGTACTGTGTTTACTCAGGCATAAATATCAACTTGGATAAAGAACAGTAAACCACGTATCCATTACATCACCAGGTTTTAAGCCAGTATCCAAAAACCACAAGTTAGGAATCACTGCATTACACATCACCAAGCTTTCCATGCCTCATGTTATCACAATGATGTTTACAATCTTGTCCATAATGACGTAACATGCATCTGTTTATGTTTCTGTAATTGTTTACTATAATGATAAAGTTACTATAAAGCTGTGGTTCCCAAACCCTGGGGAATGTGAGGAGTCATAAAGATGGGGTGTGAAAAGGTGAGTGTGAAGTCAGAAGATTTTTAAAGGAATACAGCGTATAGGGAATCCTGCAACAACCGAATCAACAAGCAAAGCAGTTTAACCGAAAACAAACTGCAATGCGCAACCATTCACACGAGTAGTGTTTTGGGTCTTGTCCAGGTATTGGCATGCAGTTGGCCTGAAGCGTATGCTGTAGCAGCGTCTTTATCCTCTAAACCCTAAGCATACCATGAATTTGTGTACTGTTTCTGGCCAGCACTTCATATGCTGCACTTACTGTGCCCTCCGATTTTCCACCGAGGGTGATTCCTCTTACCCCACAAAACTGCACCAGCAGTTTTGTATTTCCACTTCAAGCATTTGATGAATCTAAAGTATGTTTCTAAAGTATTTAATCTTATTTTGACTAAAACCTGATTGGCTCTTGTAGATGAACATGAGAAATATTTCTGTACGACGTGGAAACAGAGAGAAGAAATGATGCGTCTGAGGGAAATTCATTCTCGGCTATCAGTCAGGACTCAGACATCAGACAAAATGTCCAGCAAACTTCTGTCATATCTATGGAATTAAACAAGCCTTTTGCAAAGAAAATAAACACATTTTTGTGTCCTGTGTAACGCAAATGTACAGTTATTGAACTTTCAAAAAAGAAAAGTGATGCGTAATTGGGGGGCCTGAGCCCCAGTACAGCTTTATGTCCAGAAACACCCCTACAAAAAATACTGTTACATATGGTCAGGGACAGAGAAGAACTGACCCCCTGACTGAGCCTGGTTTCTCCCAAGGTTTTTTTCTTGCTGCTGTCGCCTCTGACTTGCTTAGTTGAGGGCTCCTAATTTATAGATATCAATTAAATTAGGTGTTTTAATAAGTGTTTATTGATTTATTTCCTGATGTAATTCTGTAAAGCTGCTTTGTAAAATAAGTAAAGAAGATGACTTGACATAGTAAAACAAAGGTAAAAGCTGCAGGCTTTAATTTTAAATTAAGCCTGCCCTAACCCTAACCCTAGCCCTTAACCCTAACCCTAACCCTAACCCTTAACCCTAGCCCTTTTAAAATTGACTTGGTAATTAGGGTTTTTTTCAGCAAGTTGTCACACACTGAATTTGTTTTAATTACAATTAATCAAATAGATTTTAATGAAAGTGTCTTTGTGTGTGTAAGCAGCGTGGGGGTTTTTTACATTTTTTTTTTTATTCTGCAAAAAGACAGCCCTGCAGAAATAATTTGGGAAAAAGTTGGCACAGAGGATAACATAGGAAGGAACTCCTAAGTATGACAGTTACAGCCACAACATAACTGTGTTAAAAGAATACATCATTTTAAAAGATCTCTCTATTTTACGATGATGAGAATAATAAAAAAACATACAAATATATGTAAACTTTTAGTCTGTTTACTAAGTTTACTAAGACCAGTCAATTTTCCCAACATACCAATCATTATTTAAAAATAACGGCCCTACTTTTTCCCTGTTTACAAGGACTTTACAAGGATAGTTGAGAATTCTGAAAAAGAGGAGAGATCCAATTGGGGAAGAAGAAGCTTTGTTAATGAAAATGTGCATAATCACAGTTCCCATTGGAGGAAATCTATTCAGTAAGTATTCAAGGCATTTAGAAAACGTACTACATTTAATGCAGGAAGCCAGATAATTTTTATGGTTCATCCGGATACAAATTTGTGCTTCCTGTATTTTAAAACAAAACCTGCCCAATTTGTAAATTTAGGCTTCCTCTAATGAGTGTTTAAAGCCTGGGTGGTGGCTGCCTATACCCTTACACACATACACTGTTCTCCTTCCTCAGATCCACTTCTGTAAATCCCCTTTTCTACAGGAATGATGTATAAACTTATGTATATCCATTGCCTTGCATGTCACACATAGACCACAAACCACTACCTTGACATTGTAGAACCTCAAGCCTAAATGTGGCCATAATCATCTCTTTAAACAGGGTTTGTCAGCTGGTGGTCTGCGGTCTGGATTTAGACCCAGGAAAGTATTTCACTGAGTTAAAAACCCAAACATGGTTTCGTAGCTTTAGCTTTTGAAGCATGAACCACCACAAATTTGTAGTAAATTAACATTAAAAGTGAAAAAAAAAAAAAACCTGACAAAACAAACAAAAACTGTCTGTTTATGCAAGTAAGCTAGCTCAGTGGTTAAGGTGTTGGACTGTCACTCATGAGTTCTATTCCTAAGACCACCAATATGCCATTGTTCGGTCTTTGAGCATGGTCTTTAACTGTTCAACTGTTCTTCCTGGTAAATGCATTTAATATCTATTAAAAATACATTAAATTGCTTTAAATCTTCCCAATTTTCTATTTAAACTACGTATTAACAATTTACCCCTTTATTATCTTTTTTTTTTTTGCTTATTCAACCTTTTAAATAGAGATTTTTTTCTTACTTCCCATTTTTTCCCCTTAAATCCCAGTCCTAATCCTGAAGTGCCCATGCACTGTACATTTTCACCGTACCTGCTTTAACATGCCTGACTTAGCTTATCAGCTCAAAGATAAGCCTTTAATAAGGTTTAATTATACATGTTACAGCAGAGAAACACTATTCGGAAGGATTAGAGAAACACAAGGACACAAGAAGTTTCACTTTGCAAACTTTTTTTTTGTTTCGCAAAAGGTATGTGCTGACTCCAATAATTGATTCTGGGTGTTGTGATAGCAAATGATAAAGCAGAAATAACCCCCCTCGGGGCTTGAGATAAACGACAACTTATCTCATATAAGAAGAATCTGAATCAACGCAACTGCAAAAATTCACACCGATCTTTTATGGTGCAGCATCAGATCAGCAGATCACGAGTAGAAGAAATGGCACCCTAGAGTCTGGCACTTGTCTTTCTTTAAAAATGCTGTTTTGATTGGGATTTGTAAAAATTTAGGTATTCGGTCAGTCATTTATATCCAAGGAACTGCTGGTCAGGTACTCTTAGCCTTGAGATGTCATGCTTCCGAACCTTGACTGAATAGGTGATGCATATGGCGAATAAAACTAGAAATACTTTCAGGAATTTTATAAAGTCACACTTACGGGTTAAATGGACACGTTTACATTTTTTAACAGACCACCTGGAAACAAATCCATTGTGGTGCTCTACTTTGTGCTTATAAGGATCAGCTAAATGATGACTATGTTTAGTGTCAAGTAAAATGACGCTAAACATTACTAATGGGGATTTAAAAGTCCGTCAGATTCCCTCTTAGTTCATTAAGGCTTCTGTAAAGTTCAGACCGTCTGATATTAGTCTGAATATCTGACTACAAAAGTCACAGGGGAAAATGTGAGCATAAGGCAGGAATTAACCCACGCCAGATCACCGGAGAACCTGCAAACCCATATGGGCCTAAAACAGATAAATAACTATGTTCTCTACATAAACCAACAGTAGCCTGACCTTGAGATTAAACCCTACACCCTGAAGCTATGAGGAACTGTTGCTACCCGCTGTAAGGGCGTGTTCCAAAGCGATCACATGAGTTATTAATTAAAATGGACATATACTATATATACACATGACTGATAGAAAGCTTCAAATGATGCAGCCAAAACACTCCCCCTGGGATCAAACATTTTAACTGTGCAATTTTTTTGTCCAGATGCAATGTTCTTGCCTAGTGGCAGTGGATAAGGCCTCCTGCCAAGGAATATACACACTTCAAGAAAATATGGTTTAATCCATTTTGCTGTGCAAGTTCAGACACGATCAGAGTGTAATTATGAGATAAGGATACGATATTGAGATGACATATGGATGAATATGGTATTTTTATAGACTTAAGAGAAATGTTCTGAGCTAAAGGACCCCTAAGTACCCTTCACATACAGCAGCCTAAAAAGGAACATGAATATGAATCATGAATACAATATATGGTCGAAAGTTTGTGGACGTTGTGGCAGTACACTTATAAATGTGTCCTCTGCAAATTGTCTCCAGAAAGCGTGAAGCACACAGTTGTCTAGAATATCTCCATGTTATTTAGCATTACAAAAAGACACCCAAACACAGTTCTAGCATGGCAATGCCTCTGTGCACAAACCCCCCTGAGCTCTATGTTATGGTGTGGAAGAATTTGAGTGTTCCGCACAGAGCCGTGACTCGACCCCACTGAACAGCTTTAGAATTAACTGGAACAATGACTGAACCCCAGACCTCCTTACCTGACACCAGTCCCTGACAAATATTTATTATAAAAGCATAGCCAGGTTCACAACGTGCGATTGTTAATAGTCTTTTGCTATTGTTGCTTGTCGAACTGTACAAACCTGATCCCCATGTCACACTATAGGATCTGAGTTGTCATAATGCCAGACTGTAT
Organism: Bagarius yarrelli; assembly: GCA_005784505.1. Taxonomy (NCBI): domain Eukaryota; kingdom Metazoa; phylum Chordata; class Actinopteri; order Siluriformes; family Sisoridae; genus Bagarius; species Bagarius yarrelli. Next base: position 1,667,170 of record VCAZ01000097.1, on the reverse strand, counting down.
GACAGTTAAAAAAAAAACTCTTTTTGCTGTTCTGTTCACCAGAGACGTACCAAATTTTGGCTAATTGCATCATCAGGTTCGGTACTCCTATTGTTTCTTGGTTTGACAGTCGGATTGTTTTAGGACTTTAAAATTTGTCTCCTGGGCCGGATTGCAAAGTGTGAACCTGGCTTACAAGTGAGATCAAATCTGAAATAGAATATTCAAAACACATGAATGTGATGGTCAGGTGTCCAAAAGCTTTTGGCCTTATCTTATAGCTCATCCACTCTGCGAAATTATAGACTTACACAACATTTCTAGTCTTTTTTTAAAGGTTGGACACAGACTACCGAACAAAACAAAGAATAAAAGGTCTGAAATGAGTCTGCTTTGAACAGGACATGGTAGGCCAAAAGTAAATGCACACCACACACCACACAAAAGCCAAATTCCTGGGCACACAGCTTTGACAGTTCTTTAGACTGAAATGCATCCGACTGACTTGGCATCATCTCTTTCATTAAAAGTCCTGTCTATTTGTGTAAGGTTTTATTAGCTTGTCTGGGGGTTATTTATACATCAAATATTATTGTCAGGAAGCAGGCGGAGTGGGATCCATAATGCAGAGGATGGCGTTTATTTAGAATAAAGGGATAGTCAGAACACAAGGGTTCGTACACAAGCAAACAAAACCAAATCGATAAACAAAAGAAGTCGACAAAAAACAGGCAGAGATCAAAAACCGTGAACAAAGAAACAACACAAGAACGCTTGGTTAGTTGCATAGCAAACATTACTTTGCAATGTGCTAAATACTAAGGCTGGCTATATAGTTAGCATGACAGAAAGTGGCACCGGAGGTACAACCGAAGAGTCAGTACTCCGGTGATGGCGCCCTCTGGCGGTTGGGAGACGGATTCCTTACAATTATTAACAAATACCCATCAACTCATATAAACTATTGATTTATTAAATAGATATTTATACTAAAAGAAAACATGGGTTAAAGGATCCAAAAAAGGATCTTCTTTTTTGACAATAATTGGTAAAAGCACATTTGTTTGGACTAGAAGTAAATCTCATCAGACCACAGAAGGCGAATCAAGCATAATGTTCTCTTTGTGTTACTCGAAATGCAAGAACTGAACTGATATTAGTCTTACACCCTCTCAGGGAAAACAGAAAAACCAAGACAGATTTGTAGATTGGTGTAAAATCCATCAATTTTATTATTTTTTTTAAATGCACCCAAATTCAAATAGGTAAAACGTTAAATAAAAAAAAATCCTAAAAGTAAATAAAAAAAGACAGACAAAACAAACATATTTAATGAATTTCTATATGACGTTGCCTACAAGAGCGATTTCTTTAGCAGGCTACAAAATTTTAATTTGTTTAAATCGAATGCATTTTTGTCTTTAATCATAATACACCTAATATTGAAGGACATCTACAGTAGCATGCAATAACTGAAGAGAAGTTTAAGGCATGACCTGAGGTAAAAAGTGTTTCATGGCTGAGTAAATCGCTTTTACACGGCTTTAGAAAACAGCTTTGAGTCATTTCATAGACTTTTCTTCACACCCTTTCACAACACACCCTGTTGATATGCCAACACCACAGCTTGACACTTAGGAGAGCTCATTATACCTCATTAACCCTCAGAACAGCTTATTGCAACCACACTTTAATGAATCTTTATGTGCCAAACTTAAATGTTTATAATGTTGGACTGTGTACTTAGAGCTTACAGTTCTGAGTAAGTATAGCTAATGCGAAAAGTATAGCTAATGCCCTTATAGCTAATGCCCTTATAGCTAATGCCCTTAAATTTTACCCGATTCCATTCAGTTTAAAGTTCTTCAGAAATGCACCCAGGTAAAATAAATTAGATTGATTTGTTAACTGATAAAAAAAAAAAAAAATTATCTATCTATCTATCTATCTATCTATCTATCTATCTATCTATCTATCTATCTATCTATCTATCTGTTTTGTGTGTCTGTCTGTCTGTCTGTCTGTCTCTGTCCACATCCCTCTCTCTCTTTCTCTCTCTCTCTAGAAAAATAGATAGGTGGAGAGACAGAGTAAGAAATATAGTATATTATATATTATATATATATATATATATATATATATTATATATATAATATATATATATATATATATATATGTTACTGTGTCTTTGTCTCTATCTATCTATCTATCTATCTATCTATCTATCTATCTATCTATCTATCTATCTATCTATCTATCTATCTATCTATCTATCTCTGTCCACTTCTCTCTCTTTCTCTCTCTTTCAATATATATATATACACACATGTCTCTGTATCTCTATCTATTTCTTTCTTTCTTTCTTTCTTTCTCTCTCTCTATCTATTTTCTCTCTTTTTCTATCTATCTCTCTCTCTGTCTCTCTTTTTCACTTTTTCTCTCTTTTTCACTCTCTCTATCTATTTACACACATACGTACCCACACACACACGCTCACTATCTTTGGAAAATGTTTTTATCCGGTAATCAGAATGATAAATAATCGAATTACTTCTCTTGCTTATATGGTTTACTAAGGCAGCTGTTCCTCTCAGGCTGTACTACTGTTCTCTACTCTGTGTTAGGAGAGTCGTTCTTTCTTTTCCACAGACACAGGCAGTGGATGTCTGTGACTCTTCCCACTGGGCAGGATCACTGAAATGTTGTTTGGACTGTATTTAAATGCCAGGTTCGACACTCCTACTGTATTCACACAACCTGCCTTTTGATGAGAAGAATGAAAAGCCTATGAACCTTTTGTTATAATCAAACAGAATGCCGGGATTAGGGTATTTGACGTATTTCATAGTATAAGTAAACATGTTTGGGGTTTTTTTTTTGCATTACGGGATATTGTATTTGTTGCTAAGAGATTACAGTAACAGGTATGTATTCACTCTACAGCTGTTATTAGAAAGTAGTTTGACATCACCTGGTTTGAAACCGGTTTGGTCTCTACAGGAAGAAGATCAGAGGTGTAAAATCCCGGTTGAAACCGTGCCACCGGGCGCAGCCTTCCGAGCGAGAAGACACCTGGCAACCTTTGCAGACCGATGTAGAGTGGGTGCTGTTTTATAACAAACAGAGCGGGCTTGAGTACTTTTCTTAATTGTATTAATGACTGGTTATAAGAAGAAATAAAAGACAAGTGAGAATCACAGATGTGTGTAGATCTACGTAGGCAGTCATGTCAACAAAGCATCAGATTGGCCTTAAAACATCCTTTTAGAACATATTTTACTACACTTCACTACTGACCGAATGATGGGACAGATATAGGCATCTGGTCTGTTATATGAAGCTTAGAATAAAAACAAACAAACAAAATGCAAACTAGGTCAAAACTGTCCAGTAAAAACCTTCCGTGTTAAAGACAATAAATAAATATGTTTAATTTTGGTAGATTTCATAAAGGACCCATTTGACATGGCCAATGAATAAGCTGGAAAAATGTCACACGTGATCCTAAGTCCCCTCGAACCCTTAAACCCCCGACCGGCAGCATTATAAACAGAGACTCGGCAAATAAATGTGATAATAAAACCAGAAGAAGTTAAACTTACTTACCTGGTTAAGGTTGTTTTTTTTTTTAACTATAGCTTGATGTTAAAAAAACTAACAGAAAGACAGACATATGAAAAACAAGAAGCGAAAAGGAGGGGGGGAGCCGGTAATAAACGCGGCTTCGGGATCGTGATCACGCACGGCGCTGTAGGGAGACTTCACGGGGACGCGCATCCAGAGCGTTACGTCACAGCGTGAAACTAGAGCGCGCACTGCCTTAATGCCGTATTGTGTTCGGATAGCGTGGAACTGTGCGGACGGAACTCAGTGTTCACATCTGTGTGTTAGTGTGTATAAGTGTATAAGTGTGTATAAAAGCGAGAAAAATATAACTAATGTCTTTCAATTCTAGCAATTTCTTAAAAATGTACTTTAAAAGAAATTTGGACTGTTTTTTTTTACTACTAAAATGAATTTTATTTCTTATCCAAACCTGCTAGACATCATCTTTTAAAACAACATTGCTGTTTTTTTCCCACAGTTAAACTCCTAAAAATTAAAATAAATACACAAATCTAAAAATCTAAACAAATAAGTAAACATTTATTATTTTGGTATAACATAAATAATATATATATATATATATATATATATATATATATTATATATATATATATATATATATAGTATATATATATATTTATATGTTATACCAAAATAATAAATGTTTACTTATTTGTTTAGATTTAGATGTATTTTATACTATACATTTATTACACGAAAAAAATGTGTGCAAAAATGTTAAAATTGGCAGGGAGATTTAATATAATAATAATAAAAATAATACAGCACGGTGGCTTAGTGGTTAGAAGGTCTTTGGTTCGATTCCCAGGCAGGGGTCTTTCTGTGTGGAGTTTGCATGTTCTGCTTGTGTGGGTTTACTCCAGGTTCTCCGGTTTCCTCCAACAGTCCAAAAACATGTATGTTAGGTTGATTGGTGATTCTAAATTGTCAGCTTTAATTACACAGACTAACATTTTTCCTGTTTTTTTTTTAACATTTGGGATAATAATTTGCAGTATACTAAGTATACAAACTAGGGCTCGCACTGCTGTGCTGTGTTCAGATATCGTGTGTGAACATTGAACTGGGACGGAACTTGGTTTGAAGAAAAGACTGTGTATGTGTGCAGTACACTGTGCTCAGATAAGAGCTGAGAGACTGGTGTGTGTGTGTGTTGTGTGTGTGTGTGTGTGTGTGTGTATGTGAAGTACACTGCAGGAGTCCGAGCTGAGAGACAACGTGTGTGCAATTTAGTTACTAGAGCGCGAAAGCAGGTCAGATGAAATATTCCCAAAAGTTATTATGAATGATCAGACTTATCTAATTATTGAAACACTCTTGCTGTTAAAGGTGTGGTGCCTTTTGGGTTTTGACACTCATTAATTATTAAACAACATTAATTATTTTAGCATTTATGCTAAATTAGGCTGGCATCGAATCAGACAGACTATCTTTCTTTCCCATCGTTCATCAGTGGCCTTTGAACCCTGGTCAGTTTACAGAGATGTAGCTCAGGTTTTTCAGCACCAGGGGACAATATCAGTTTTCACGCACCCTTCTGGCCCGCTCATGACGAGGTGTGAACCTGCCTTTCATGCTTTCCTGGAAATTTTTAGGTTTTAGAACATGGCATATTTTTAGAGCATAAAGAGGATGAATAAAAGTAAAATAATTAAGGCAATAATGGTACTTTGTAGATACAATTGGGGAAAGCATTTCATTGTGAAATATATTCCTTATTATGCACCATCAATTTGGCGCTCCCAGATGCTGTGCCCAAGGACAGATGTCCCCCCCTTGCCCCTGGCTAGCTACGCAATTTCACCTAGCCCTATCCTCTGCATCCTCTTCACTACCACCAACTAACTTCATCTCCTCATTTATCACATCCATATTCCTCCTCTTTGGTCTTCCTCTTTACCTTTCTGCCTGAAGCTCCATGTTTAACATCCTCCTACAAATGTGCACTATTCCTCCTTGACACATGTCCATACTATATCAATCTGTCCTCTCATTTTGTCTCTAAAATGTCAGAAATAAGACATCCCTCTGATGTTCTTGTTTCTAATCCTGTCCAGCCTTGTCATTCTGAGTGCAATTTGTCCTTAACAGATGATTCAGAATGCAGCTGCGCGTGTTGTTTTCAACCTACCAAAGTTTTCACCGTCCTACCATCAATCAGTCATCACTCATTGCATAGCACCACACCACGCTCCCTCGGATCGACAAGTACCTCAGAGCTTTTAATTGCTCACTAGGCTAGTTAGTGCACTTACAGAAGCAGTACGTAGTAATAGTAGTATGTCACTGGTTAATGTGCTGGAATGTTGTTCAGAAGGTTGTGGGTTTACTTCCCAAAAACACCAAGCTCTGGATACATGATGTAAACATAATGTTATGTTGTGCAAGTTGCTTAGATTCTCCATAAAGTCCGAGTCCAGAATATATTGTGAAACAGATTTGGTTGCTCGGAATATTCCAGTGTGCTTCCTGCTCTAACACACTTCGTGATGCTGAGCTGGGTGTGTTATAACAGGAATACAAACTAACCTGCAATTTTTGTGGGAAGCAGGATTAGCAAACAATGCATTAACCTACAAAGATTAAACCACTCATACACACCTGGTTTAATCTTCCCAATGAAAGTTATAATGCGCTAATGGCTGTGTTGAAAGAGTGGAAATATAAAAAAGGTGAATTTGGCTTTAGCTTTTTTTTGCTAATTGCCTTAAAGACATTTCTTTAACCTGGTCTACACATAATACACACATTTTCATTATTCAAAACCATTGAAGAATTGTTAGGCTGCAATAATCAGGTCAACCGGAACCGGGAACACCTCCAAAAACACACAAAATATTTGTATATCATAAGTTGAATGGAATCTACACTAACATGCGTCTGATTCTTTGTTATTCCGAGCTCACCGTCGCCATAATAACTTGGAAACAATAAGGCAGTTTCCCAGTGATGATCTTGTCTTCTCGGCAACTTTACTGCAGCGTGAAATAACCTACTGGTTTATCTGGTCAGAGGAGAACTGACCCCGGGAACCCCGGGAGCCTGGTTTCTCCCAAGGTTTTTTCCTCCATTCTGTCACTGATGGAGTTTTGTTTCCTTGTCCCCAAGGAACCAAAGCGCCAAATAAAGGGGATTTGACTTAACATTTATTCTTCATGCTGCATGAGGGGAAGTTCTAAAGGGACATATTTGTTATGTCATTTTTAAGCATGCTCAGAAGCTGGGAAAGTATAAAGAATCAGGTATGAATAATATTGTAGTTGTGGTTAAATGCATAGGTGTCCAGAATAATCACACAACATTACAGATATTGTGGTTGGTTCTTCTGGAATAGAAAAGCTTGTATATAACAAAAAGCTATCTGACAAAATTTTTGTTTTTTTACATTCATCCTGTTACATTGATTAACATAATTAATGAAGGATGTCCAGCTGTGTGTAATGACTATCCACTCATATAATAAAAAAAACAAAAAACAACAGCGGTACAGGGACACAACCGAAATCCTTGACCAAGATGAATGGAAACACAAGGGCTATAATTACACAAGACTGACGACACCCCAAACAAGGGGGAACACATGGGGAACAAGGATCACATGACAAGGACAAAACAGGAAGTAAATACAGACATTAACAATGAGCAAGAACTTAGGTATATGCTTTGAGTCACATTTTATTTACTTAAAGGTGATATATTCCAAAAAAATGATAGAAGCAGATTATCTTTATTCTACCAGTTTCTCTAATGACAGCTGTATGATAATAACATGACATTTTAAGGTGTTGTAATTGAAGCTAAGGGTGAGAACGTTCTGACATGATTTATCTTGGCTTTACAAAGCCAGACTCTTTTTAACGGGCGTGTGTAGACTTACATGACATTCACAATTACGGTATTTGGCAGACACACTTATTTAAAACAACTTACATTTATTTCATTTGCACAACTTGATCATTAAACAGACCTGTTTTTTGCCAACTATAGAAGGGTGGGCAAACAGATATTCCAGGTGGGTAGTTTTGGGGGGATGAGGAGATAGAAATTTAACAGAATTGAATAATTTAATATTGTATTAAAATTCCTGCTTGGGCAAATATGTTTTTAAAATGTTAAATGAATGGTTTTCTTAACGTTCAGAACGACTACTAAACACAAATTTAGGCAATATTATAATATATTTAATGGGATGAAGGTTGGGCACCTAAAATTAAATATTTAATTAATATTTTAAAGAGAGAAATTAAGTAACCTTTTTTTTTTTTTAATCTATGGAACTAGTTGATAGATAGATGCCTAAATAGATAGATAGATAAATAGATAGATAGATAGATAGATAGATGTGATTGGTCAGAGCCTTCTTAAAACTTTCAACAAAAGATTTTGATTGGGTGTGCAAGACAGATGCCTGGGAATCAAACCCAAAACCTTCCAGTTGGCAGTGACTGATAACACATACTGATGCTGCTAGTAAAAATAAAACAGCTCAAATCTTTAGTGTTCATTTTAAACAGAAGTTTATACTTTCAAAACCACCCTATTATGTAGCCCATTATAGAAGCATGGCTGAAATAATCTCTTGTCTTGTTTATCCTCTCGTTCTGTGGTATCGCACACAATGACTCTTCATTCCCCTATCATATAACCTCACTCACTCATTCATGCACTTACTTCATTAAAGAATGTCACACCAGTCACACAATGAAGCTAGTGTTATAGCACACAACCGGTTCCTTGTGTGAGGATCTGATGCTGGTCTCATGCTTGCCATTCATAATGCGTAAAGGTTCCAGTCACTTTTTGTCAAGCAGCTAGCAATCCGCCTGATGAACAATGCTACTGCAGTTGGGTTTCAAACCGGTCCAGTGGATGTCTAGCACTTATAGTAGTACTAATAATAATAACAGCAGTATTGTTTCTATGAAGTATATAATAATTTATATTATATTATTATATATAACAAAAGTGAGTACACGCTTCTAATTTAAGCAAACGTTTCAAAGGACAATACTATTGAACTGGAACTTGGATATATTTTAGAGTAGTCAATGTGAAGGTTGTATAACAGTATAGATTCACTGTTTTCTAAATATAACTTAACATACAGACATTTACAGCATTTAGCAGACGTCCTTATCCAAAGCGACTTACATTTATCTAATTTATACAACTGAGCAATTTGGGTTAAGGGACAGTGGTGGCTTGGAGGTGCTGGGAATTGAACAGTGGTCTTTCTGGTATCAGTCCAACACCTTAATCACTGAGCCACCACATCGCCTTACAGCCGTTATTGTCAAATAAGCTGGCAATAAAAATAAGTACACCCTCAGTGATAACATTGGGTTTGGGGCTCATAGAATCGAAGAAAAGGGAAATCCTAGAGGCGCCTGTGTGGGGCAAAAGTTTGGGATTATATACCACATCTTCATTGTGCTTCTCACTACATCTGCCTTACCTGTTCATGTCATATACCCGAATATAAGGGATGGGATAGCGCAGTGTTTGAGCTGTCGGACTGTTGATTAAACAATTTCGGGTTTCACTTCCAGCACTACCAAGCTGCCACTTCTGGGCTCCCTTTCACCTTCATCTGCTTAGTTGGATTTAAAATGAGATAAATGTAAGTCAATCAAGATAAAGATGTTTGTCAAATGCCAGAAATGTAAGCGGAAGACATTTCACAATGATGTGTGTATGACTGGAGAATCTGGCAACCAGCGATTTTTTTTTTTTTTTTTTTTTTTTTTTTATTTTCAAAGAAAATTAGAACAAAAGATGCAGTTATTTAAATACGCCAGTACAGAGGACATGCTGAAAGAATAAAAAAAACCAAAAAAACCCAGACATTTTGAACAAGTGTATAAAAATATGCCATTAGATTCACAAACATCTATAGACAATCAGAGCACTATGTACAGAAACAAAACGGCAATATATACCAAAATTTACATTAAACACAATGACTTCATTTACCAAAAAAATAGCTGGAAGGCTATTAACAAACACACCAGAGAGTTTCTTGTTGATGTGGCGGCTGTTATACGCAAATACAGGAGGTTTTTTTGCAGCAGACATGTTCGCTGTGTAAAATAAAGCACAAAATTCATGGAAATGGAACAAAATAATCAGTCCTACAGTGTGTAAACACATATTTAAGGTGTTTAATGAAAATTTGGCTGCTTTTCCACATTCTAATATCTCAAGATACTCTTCAGTTCTGTATCATAAAGCATAGGATTCAGTCATTATTGCGCAATTATTAATAATTACATTGAAACGAATAGCAAAATATTGGTTGCTGCAAGACGCATACTGGAAATGTTTAGGCTCTAAACAGGGTCTAGAAGTCTGAATTGCTTAGCCAGTCGGAAGCTTGACGATGCTATTATCTATAAATAACGCTATTAAATTCTCTTTTGTGCGTTTCTCATTGCTCGTTTCGTTTAGCAGCAGCACACAATAGCAAGCAAGAGTTGTGTTTAACTCTTTTTAGCAAAATCTTGTCAAACATATTTATTTTTATTAGAATATTACAATAAACCAAATATTACATTTTTATTATATATAATAATAATGTTTATAGGCATGTTTGACTAGTTTTTTATTTATTTATTCATCTTTTGCTAAATAATTCACTCGCTTTAAAAAAGTAAAATATGTCTATATCTGTGTTTGATAAGTTTAATGACTTTGATTTGTTTATCTTTATTTTATTTAAAAAATGTGACTATATTAACAATATTTTGCGAAACCTTTCGCTAAAATCATTTTTTATGTCATCAGTGTTGCTTTTAACCACAAAAGTTCTTGTACTAGATTTAAATGCGACTAACGCATTACGGTCAACGGCTGTGTACGTTATGCGGTTGTGCTTCCGATTGGCTGAGCAAATTCGTCATTTAACAAAATCAACACCTGACGGAAAAAAAAACCTTCCGATAAATATATCTACACCAGATCCCTTGTGTTTTACTAAAAATGAAAACAAGCATCGTGCGTGTGTGTGTAAATGAGATTTAATATTACTGAAAGTGGTGTGAGAATAGCAGTCTGTAACTGTAACAGTAACACACACATACACAAACACACACTCAGCATTTAGCTATGACCAAAGATCACACACCGATAACCAGCATGGGCAACAATGTGCCTGCATCAAACACTCAAACACACACACACACACACACACACACACACACACACACACACACACACACACACACACACACACACACACACAGAGCAAGTGTTTGCTAAATAAACAACCAACTGGCACTTTGTTCAAACCAGGTCACTAAACACTGGTACAGTATATGCGCTCAACTCTCTATTTACAGTCAGATCAGTGTAAATGAGGTCTTCCTCTTATGTCATCACTGAATTTTGGGGAAATGGTGGCTTAGTGGTTAAGGTGTTGGACTGATACCAGAAAGACCAGGGTTCGATTCCCAGCACCACCAAGCCACCACCGTGGGCCCCTGAGCAAGGCCCTTAACCCCCGATTGCTCAGAGATCAAATGTTAGTCACTCTGGCTAAAGATGTCTGCCAAATATTGAAAATGTAAATATAATTAACTACGGTTTCAAGTCTATACACACAGACTGTCAATCCGGCGTAAACGTTTGCTGCTGGAAAATATAAATTCTGTTATATCCTGCAGGAAAACAGGGAAAGAAAAAAAAAAGACGCTCCTGTTGATATACAACAAGTTATAACAAAGTAATAAGAGTTTGACAAGAAAAAAAAACAAAAAACATTCCCGCTCCAAAACAGTACATTTTTCTGACTAGCGGTTAATGCTAAATAAATTGCAGTGTAATTTGAGTCATATGAAGCATTTTATCAGGAATTTATTAACACTTCTGAGGTAAATGTTGATGTTCTTGACAATTCTGGATAGTTTTTATACCGTGTAAAAGACTAAATGACTACATTTCAGCTTAATAAATTTGCAGCTCGGTGACTAGCTTGGTTGTTGGGCAACAGTGTAATTGAAACTTGAACCACTTGAACCTAAATAAACGTGTTGTCATTATATTTTTTTAAACAATTAGAACTCCGATGACAACAGATTTGCAATTCTGAGGTAAATTTTGAGAAAGTGACAGAATTATTGGAGAAATATGACTTCTAAAGGCGTTTTTTTTTGCAGAACTGATAGTAATGTCTGTGTAGCTCTTTTATACATATATACATGTGTGTGTGTGTGTGTGGTTAATCTTATTTTGCCTTGTCTGAATTCTGATAAACACCTAAAACAAATAAAGCAAACAAACTAAAAACACAGTTTACCATAAAAACGCATTTTTCGAAAGAAACTTCAAGAAAAAGTGTGTGTGTGTGTGTGTGGGGGGGGTGTTTGTGAAGTGTATTTGAAAAAAATCATTACAATATCAGTATTGTTTATAAAGATTGGGCATAAAAAGTGGATTGGACTTTTAAAGAATAAATTATGATGAAATAGCAGAGTGTGCTAATAAATAAAGACGATTCTTTCTGGCATGACACACACACACACACACACACACACATCCTTTACCCGTGTTAATATTGTGTTTTTAACTGCTTATAGTTCTTTTTTGTTTCATTTTGTGGGCAAGCTAGCTTAACGTATTACAGCTATAATAATAATCATCATGTCATCGTTTCCTCATCTGATCTATTAATGTTAATACGACGAAAACATTTAAAGCTACCAAAAAAAAAACCTTTCTGAAAAATGTCCACATGATGGAGAAGCTTAATTACAACACGCTGACACTAGAAAACATCTTTCAACTTCTCGTAACTAACAACTTTTTTATTTCAATAGTTATAATAAAGGATTTAAGATTTATTAGTTTTGTATTGTTTCCGTCAAATGTTTAAACTTAACCTTTTCCCATTGTTTAAGTATATAAGTATAAGTATATTCAATTCATTGTGGAAGGTACGTGTACAGAGCCAATGAAATGCATTTTTTCGCATATCCCATCTTAGTAGGTTGGGGGTCAGGGCGCGGGGTCAGCTATGATGCAGCGCCCCTGGAGCAGTAGGGGTTAAGGGTCTTGCTCAAGGACCCAACGGTGGTTGACTTGCCGGAGGTGGGGCTTGAACCCAGGTGTTTCTGGTCTTCAGATTAACAACTCAGCACCTTAACCATTTGAGCCACCACTGCCCCCTGTTTAGTTTTATTTGTAAATTAATACTCCAGATTATTCAGTTAGTTATGTTGTGTGACGTCTCCACCCGTTTCCCAGCTACCTAAAGCAAACTTTCCGATATTGTTTCTGCCGGTGGATAAGCGCCGGGTGGAGGCGGGTTTTTCATCCTAATTAAACACATTTGATGATCAAACCGTAGCAAATATCAGAGCAGATACGACATCATTGAGGTAATTATATAATGCACACATTCTTTGCTAAAATTCCCAGCCCGGTTTGTTCTACACAAATGGTTTTGCGTCTTTGTATTTTCTTTCAGCAACAACTACACCCGATCCCTCATCTTCAGCTAAACTAGCAAAAACAATGCTGGTTAAAACAAATGAATGATGTAAATACTAGTTTAAAATTTCAGCTTATTTTAAAACAGCGGTCACGGTTTGAGAATCCGTATGGGTGTCACTTTTAGTGTTTAATTCTCTCTCTCTCTTTTTTTTTTTTTTTTTTTTTTTTTTTTTTTTTACATTTTTATGCAAATAAAGTCTAAATGAAAATGTGCTTTGATTTTGATATTTGTCTGATTACTGCTGCTGATGTGTATGTGTGTGTGTGTGTGTGTGTTAGACGATAATGGAAAAAGTAGCATACAGCTGCACCCTTTTAGGTAACAGAAAAAAAGTCTTTATAAATTAAGTGCTGTAAAATAAAAAAAATAAAAAACACACACACAAAAACATAAATACTGTACACAATTTCACCACAACAGCCACATCGGCTGCTCCTTTATATGACCTATTAGACTCCATAATTACTAGACCCAATAAAAACAATAACTGGACAACAGAAAATAGTGTAATGATGTCTGCATGTGGAAGATGTCTGCGATTGTGGCAGTTTTTTTTACAAGAAAGCCTGTTTCCACCAACACAGTGCCAGATTCTCATCAGGAACAGTTCTGTTTATTATCTGTTATTCTGTTTATCTGGATCTAAAAAGCAGAAGCTTGGAGGTGGAGCTGTTTTTATCAGCATGGCAACATCATGAGCTACTCAGGTTATTTCCTTGATCAACAGAAGAGGTAATGGTGCAGTTTCCGACAAAAAGTGAGTTCCTTAAAAGTTCTATTTATAATTACAGGTATTTTTGGTTCCTATTTTTACATACACGGGATCTTGCAAACAAAACATGTTTTCTTAATTTAATTCGCGTTTAAGTTCTAAATTTATACTTTGCAAAAAAAAAAAAAAGAATGGGCAAATATAAAATTAATTAAAGAAAAGATTATAAAGGAAATAAATACCTGAAAAAAAAAACCATTGAACACAGCAAACCCCCCCCCAAAACCCATCTTTCTCTGGTTTGTCGCTCTCGAAAAGCTTTTAGAATGTAAACTGAGAACAATGAACTATTGAAGAACCCTTTTTTTTTTTTTTGTTAAGAGTGTTCTGCTGATATGTTTCAGCAACTCCTCGTGTGTTTTGTTTTTGCCTGAAATGGTTGCCTTTACTAGCTTAAGGGTACACACAGTTTTAACACACTCATTTGTTTTGTACTCTTCAATTTCTTCAGAAATGGATGGAACTTTAGGCCGTATTCCAAAAGCTTCCTTAACAGGCTGCACTGTGGAGGTGGAAAAGAGGTTAGCTATGGGCAAATGTGTGGCTTTATTTGGTGTATATGTGTGTGTGTGTGTGTGTGTGTGTGTGTGTATATAATATACTTTTAAATAGATACCCTAGCCTCATATTGCACATTGGATAAGTACAGACAAACTCTTATATTGCCCTCGATTGTGGGTCTCATAAACATGATCACCGTGTGACCAAGCGGTAGTTGATCACGCTGTGTGATCTATCTTTCTTTTAAAAGGGGCAGGACAGAAAACACTTCAAGACATCCAGTCATCTTTATTGTCCAACTAATTGTCTTAGTAGACTCAAGTCTGTTTCTTTCATCTCACCATTTTTCGCTCTTTCTCAGATTTATTCCTCCTTTAGTTATTTTCTCTGACTCGGAGAATAACCTCATCGGTTCCCACACTGCAGTTCTTTTTCTCATTCTTCATCCAGTGCTTTTTTTTTTCTCTTTCAGAGGACGAGGTCTCCACGTTTTCATCTTCTCTGTAGGCTGGTGTCATACTAAACATTTACACTTTACTAGTAAACGCCACAAGCAGCCTTAGACCAGCTGGGACACAGAGAGAACAATTTAACGATTGAGAACACACTGAAACAACGAAAATGTTCTAAACAACCCTTTCAGTTTCTGTCATGCTCATACACAGAGATAGCAGGGTTCAGAGGCTTGCCAAAAGAACGGGGGCCGAGCCTGAATTCCCACCACAGGACCTGATATGGAGTGTTTGAGACCGCTCACACGTGCCACAGCAGCAGGTGGTTGGTGCTGTCGTCTCGTCCCACTGTCTCGCTGCTGCTGTTCAGCCTGAAGTCCTCGTAGCCGTCTCCACCGCTGATCACCAGCAGAGAGGATTTACATGTGAGGAGGGTGGAGGATCGGCGCTGATGCACTGCTCCATCACCGCTCATCTCTGCGAAGCACACAAACCAAAGATAGGGTTATAAACAAGATAATCGTTAGATAATAGGGTGGATACTAGCTAGGAAGGTATTAAATGGAGTAATAGAGTAATAGAATAATAGTAAAAATCACATATTTTTGTTAATGATGAAAAATTGAATAGTTTATGCTAATATTTAACTACAATTAACCAATTAAATAATTATTTTTTACTTTATTGTCAAAGGTAAAATGACCAACCGATGACAATTTTTAATTAAAGTACAGTGGTGTGTTGACTTAATTCATTCCGTGACGTAAATCAAATTACTCATATGTCAAATCAATTTTACCATCGAAATAAATTGAAATTCGTTCCAGGTCCCCAAAAAAACGCCACAATGATTTTTGTTACATGTTTTTAAATAAGAAAAATAAACGTATAAATAACAAATATTTTATAAAAAACAATACAATAGGATGTATTGGAATAAACTGGTTTTATCAAGTATAATGTACAGCATTTACCTTGGAGATCAGACGACTCCACCTGCTAACACGCATGTCTGACTAGCTATCGAGTGAGACGCGGGGCGCTGGGGTGGATGTTACGGCATTTGCTGTGGTTGTTTGCGCCGCCAACTAGAGTTTGAGTGTACGAAGCTCATAATCCGAATTTTACCTTGCAAGCAAAAAATCAGCCGAGAGACGACTCGTATCTCGAAAAACCCGTTAGTTGGGACACTCGTAGGTCAAATTTACCACTTAAGAATCAGATCAACTTGTGGGGAAATGGACATTCAATGACTCCTTTAGGGTAAAAATTAAATGCCAGTGTTGTATTTCAAAATAGTGTGACAAAAATAGTGTGACAAAAAATAGTGTGACAAAAAATAGTGTGACAAGAAAAGTAGTGTTTAAATTTAAAAATGACACCCTGACAGTCTTCAATAACAGTGTTGCCGTTAACGACCGTGTTTATTTTAGTTACAGGGTCAGTTTAAAATACTTGTTGTGGTACAGAAAAATAGCGTTAGTGTGATAAATCACACTGTTCACAACCCTCTTAAAATCAAAATCAACTTTACACACCTGATTCTGCCTGTGAGGGAAAGTGGACGTCAAAGCCCTCAGGCAGTTCAACAGAGGTGAGGAAGCGGACATGGCCAGTGTGACCGTGGGCAGAACCAGTGGGCATGAGTGGAGTCTGCAAAGGTCCCGTCAGAGTGTTGGAGGTCACAGGTGGGACTGGCAGAGTTAACACTACCCCGGCACTCGTCCCAATCCATAACACGTCTCTACAGGCTAGAAGAGCTGTGATTCTCAAACATGCAGCCTTGTGTTGGCGGATAATGGCATCCGAGCCTTAGAGAGAGAGAGAGAGAGAGAAATAAAAGGAGAGTGTCAGTACTAGTATGGTGCGCATATTTTTGTGATCTGAATACCCCTATTGAGTTTTCTTATAACAAAAGCTTTCAACGCTGACTACAAAGCACTTTAAAGACTTCCTCTAAAAATGTCAGATAAGTGCCTTCTTACAAAAAAATCCTAGTCGTAATTCTCGTTAAATGCCAGGATGCTTTTTAGTCTGTTTTTAACTATTACACTTAGATTATGTGCAGAATCCACTGTGCAATCTCATGTGAATAACTACAGCAGCAACAAATAGGTCAAGTGGTGGCCTAGTGGTTAAGGTATTAGACTGATCCAGAAAGACTGAGGTTCGATTCCCAGCACCACCAAGGTACCACTCCTGGGTCCCCAATTGGTCAGTTGTTTTAAAAGAGATGAATGTAAGTCGCTCTGGATAAGAACGTCTAAAGAAATGCTGTAAATGTGAAAGTATTTTCTATATAAACTTATAATCATTGTTTACTACCTGCAAGCATCTTGTGGACAGCTGGTGCCACGTCTACCTCAGCGATGCTCTCGTAGCTGGTGGAGTGGTAGAGCCGGACCTGTGCGCTGCCCTGCAGAGCTACCCACACACCCTGACCATAGCTCACCATGCAGGCCACACATCGCCCGCTATCCTGGCCCACTGCAAACGAGTGCTGCGTGTATACACATACACACACACATAAATATACACAAGGTCATGTTGAAATATGCTTTTCTTTATTTGAAATTATTATTTAAAACAGTTACTCAGCTACGTTTAGTGTGTATGTACATTGTTTTAGTATAAAAATAACCTTGAGTACATTTATTATTATATCTACTGTAATTCTATATTACAACCTTACACGGTTTATCTTCTGACACGCTACTGTTCGAGAAAAATCAAGGTAATTATGCTGTTCTTGTTTCACATTGACAGACAGATAAACACACATTACAGACCAAAGCTATCAATTGGAAAAAAAACTATATAAAGGGGGGGGGGCTATAGTGTGGTCCTTTACACATATTTACCTCTTGTGTTAAAGTGCTGGTGTTGATGATGAGAATCCGGTTTTGACAGCCGCACCACAGCTTCCCGGCCACTGGGACCATCTTAGTGATGGGACCACTCGGAGAACCCAAACACAACGTCTGAGAACTCTGGGGATCCCAGAAACTCCCTGTAAGACAGTGAAAGAGAGAGAGATAGAGAGAGAGAGAAAGAAGAAGGGAGGATATTAATGGACCTTTTTGGTTTTTATTTCCTAAATTTATTCTCAGTGTAAAATATGAAACAAGAGATTCCAGATTTAGGTCTGGGCCGATAAATGATATAATATTGAATCATGATAAATTTTACGGCGATAATAATGATGAGCTTTTTTTGAAGAATTTGTGCTCGATATGGATTCAAACCCAATAAAGTTCCTCGCCAATCTAGCTATTTTGCGTTAATATGCACATTATTTTGCATTAGTTTCCACAGACCAATTTTTCACGTCAAATGGAGAGTACCACCTTCTCACAGTGTCCAGTACACCGTTTTAGGGCTGTCTGTCGTTTTTTAAAATAAGAGCCTTATTCATGAGCTGTTTTTACTGTAGATTTAATACCCAATAAAAAAAAATCACCAGTTTCACGTCGAATGGAAAGTCCTGTAAGACTTTTGGAGAGCTTTTATTTAGGAATACAACATCAAGCTGATACTGTGAGAAGGTAAACTCTCCATCTGAGGTAAAACGAAACTTTTCGGAATTAAACCACTAACACACAATAATATTATTTGTAACTAAAACGACTAACAACTTACCGGCTTCCCGCTGATAAACGATAACTTCGCCGTTAGCGAGAGACACAAAGACTTTGTTGTCAAGATACCTTTTCAAATCAGACAGAAAGAATTAAGAATTATATGTAGAAAACGCAACCGTAACAGAGAGAAAAAAAAAAATAAACAGCAGGGTTTACATACAGGATACACAAAATGGAGGCCGAATGCTGCATCTTCATGCTGTTCTTTCGGTTCCTGATGTTGTCTGAGGATTGATAAACGTGGATGCTGGAAACACATGACACACAGACACGTTAGAGGCCTTAAAAACTGATCAAAAGGCAGGAGACATGCAGCATCAAACAAAACCCATGTGGTGCCATTTCTAGTGTTTATTATTAATAAAAGCAATCTGTGTGTGTGTGTGTGTGTGTGTATGTATGTATGTGTGTGGGTTGTTAAGTCAAATTATTTGTCCTGAGGATAGAAAACTGGCAACTCCCTTATTATTTTTTTATTTAACCTGTAAGCCAAGTACACATTAAGAGCAGGAACATATTTATATAAAGAATTTGGAAAATTGCTTTGGGTGATTCTATTAACTTCCAGAAAAAATGATTCAGCTTAAGGGTTTAATTACAGAAAACGTGATCTATATGGCTGAAGGCAACATGAAGGAAAGGTACAGAATATTCTCAAACATCATCTGACAGCATAAGAAGTGGGAACAAAGAGGGATCTCTACAGAACTGTGATTAAGACGCTAATCTCAACAAAGCAGTCATTTACAGACTAACAGGCCTGTGCAAGATGCAGGGTGTTTAGAAGATGATGGATGGGTTGAAGAAGGGCACGGTGTCAAGTCAGGTGAGTACTGTATAAGAAGAGGACATTCTGTTCTGCCTGATGTGGTAAGAGGAGGAGGGGGGCATTGCTACTGAACAGATCTCAGATTCTGCTTTGAACCCTTTAATCCTCAATTATGGCTCATTTTGAAAAATGTGGCAAAAGTAATCAGGAATCATTACAATAAATAAGAAATATTAACAATATTCCAGCTAAATCCATGTCCATGCTGTCTCTCTCTCTTCCCTGACCCTCTCAACAGCAACAACTTTTGTGGATATCTGTAAACTTATATATGTAGATAGACAGATGGACAGACGGATAGACAGATAGACAGACAGGTAGACAGATAGATTGATAGAGAGACAGACAGATAGATATATATATAGACAGACTGACAGATATATATATATATATATATATATATAGATAGATAGATAGATAGATAGATAGATAGATAGATAGATAGATAGATAGATAGATAGATAGACTGACGGACAGATAGACAGAAAGAGAGAGATAGATAGATAGATAGATAGATAGATAGACAGACAGACAGACAGACAGACAGAAAGAGAGAGAGATAGATAGATAGATAGATAGATAGATAGATAGATGACAGGATAGATAGACAATAAAGATAGAGATAGATAGATAGATAGATAGATAGATAGATAGATAAAGTAAAATATGATGCTTATATACACTCATAAATTTTACGTCTCCTTCCAGAATATTTTATGCTGTAAATGCGATTTAAATATAGATTGGTAGCTGCACCACTTACTGATAAATAGTATTAATTGCAGTGATTTTAATTTTCACCTTTCTAGTTGGTTACCGTATGACAGGGAGACATGGAATTGGCGATATCTTATTAGTCATCCTGCATAAACTTGTGGATCAGTGTATCGATGAAAAGTGAAACAAAATTCTGCCCTACCACCTGCACCAATCCTTCAATTTAAATGAATGCAACACAGCAGGCAGCCACCCACCAGCCATCCTCGGTGCCCAGCCACACTGAGCTCTGATGTGCCTCCGGGTCGATGCTTAGCAGGTCCTCGAGGCTGGCACGAGTGAAGGAGCCTCGGCTGGATCTGCGCATGGCTCGCCCATCCATCGTACTGTCGACAATCAGTCGCTGTGGCCCAAACCCAGTGGAGAACTCTTGCTCTTCTTCTGAACTGGTAGTCTCAGGGGCCATGTCCTTACAGCCTGCTCCCTCATCATCTAAAAAAACAACAAGCCACATATCATTTCCAGTTATATTTTTGGCATTTGGCAGACGCCCTTATCCAAAGCGACTTACAATTATCTCAACTGTGCAGTTTAGGGTTAAATACCTTACACAGTGGCAGCTTGAAAGTGGTGGCCAACACCTTAAACCACTGAGCTACCACTTTGCTATAACAACATACATAACATACTACTCTTAATATGGCAAAAGCCATTATTTTGTTTAGTCAAATTGCCATAAAAAAGTGGTTTATTTCAGCAGTTATGCTGTATTTTTTCCTCCTAACCTAAAAAAATGAAGGGTTAGTGGTAGTTCGGTGACTGCCGATCAACAGATTGTGGGTTTAAATCCCACCACTTCCAAGCTGCTGTTCCTGGGCCCTTGAGGAAGGTCTTTAACCCTCAGCTTCTTAGTTGTATGAATAAAAGTCGTTCTGTTGTACATGAAATCAATGTAAAATGAGAATTTTAGTTATATAGGGCAAACAGTGGATAGAGAAAGAATGAACTTGAAGTAAAACTAAAAAAATACTGATATTGCTAGGTCTACAAATCATGGTGTCATGGTGTGTCAAGACACAGCTTTAGTTCCTGGAGTTAAATACCCAGCAGCCACCATGTTCTTACTCACTGGACATTCAGCTTTTTCTCTGTGCATCTGGATTTTAGTAATTGCCCTGACGTTAATAAACCTTTCGTTTTGCTGTTTCTTCCAGGTCTTGATTGCTTCCTGTTTTTTTTTTTTCATTTTTTCACCTAAATTTAATACTTTGGATAACAATTTGGACTGTTTGTGTATGTTTTAGGTTTTTTTTTCTTGTCTTCTGTTCCTGTACTTTTAAATATTTCTAATATTTTATTATTAATATTTTATTAATTGTTAAAATGTTAACAATCTTTGTCTTTTGCTCTTTTGGCCCGTGTCCATTGCTGTTGTTTTTCTTCTACATTTATATGTATACTGCATATTTCTATACAAGGCGTACACACCCGTGTTAACATGGCAGGATTTGGTTACGTTAAAGCTGTAATGAAACTAGGGTAAAAAAAACAAACAAAAAAACCCAAAATAAAATTACAACCGATCTTTTTTTTTCCATCTAAAATTTGATGTTGTAACCAAAGAAAAACAATAAGAAACGTTCTAGAGCAGCAAAAGATTAAAAAAAAAAGCCTGGCTTGCAAAAGTAGTGTATCTTGGTTTCGATCTTTACATCTGAAACCCTGCAATTCAAAACCGGGATGTTTTAGAGAGTTTTTATATCCACTGCATTCAAAAATCCAAATTTAAACATGCTGCTTCCATCATACACTGATTTAAACACAGAGCCACCAAAGACCACCAAAGCTTACTCAATGAAGTTATATTTCTGTCTCCTAAGCAAACTTGCTGAACTCTTTCCTTCTAACTGAACATCAGGTTGTGAGCTTTTACTTTGATTAGCAGGGAAACATTAACGCTATTCTTAATTTTCACATGTTTACATATACTAAAACAGGACCAGGACTCACTGCCGTAGCTGGACGAGATGGTGGAATGGGACGCTTGGCTCTGCAGCGTAGACGAGGGGCTCGGTGAGTCTTCGTCATCCGAGTCGTCGCTCTCAAAGGGTCCTAATTCGGGAGCTTTGGGAGCAGGAGTATCGCTTATCTCTGGAGAGGAGCGACTGATAGAAATATGGAGCTGAGGTTGGACAGAAGGTGTTGGTGGTGACTCGGAGGCGGACGGTGCTGCAGGAGCAGAATGCCTTAATTCCACAAGCTCCCTGAAAAATATAACAACAACAACAAAAAACAGAAATTAATATTAACGATCCACAATCACATACATTACATTTTGATTATAACGTTTCTCAACTGTTTTCCTTCTTTTTTTTTGTCTTTCCTTTCCTTTCTTTTCTTATCTCTGGTGTGTTATGGTTAGTGTGGGGGAACTCGAGTGTTCTGCACACAGCCATGACTCTGACTTAACCCCATTAAACACCTCTGGGATGATCTAAAACACAAAATCCAGGCTATACAGAGGTTATTATAGAAGTAAGAATGACACCAAATCTTGAATAGGATGTTAAACCTGTTAATTAAACGTATTTACCTGTACAGCACATCACCTTTATTAATTATTTTGGAAATTATTATATTCAACCAGACCTGCTTTTGAGTCCCGGCACGGCTGCGATGCAGATGATTCTTGCGGAGCAAACTGCGATACAGGCCTCGACTGTCGGCTCGGCTCTGATGCTCAACACGCACACTTGGCCTACGTAGCCGTCACTATTGCACACCCAGACCTCACAGACGTTTTCTGGGCTGCTGTGGCTGGGCGAGGCGCAGGAGAACTGCATGCCGCTTCGGGTCTTCATGATAGGGATGGCTTTCAGGAACTCGGGGTCCCACTCGTCTTTGTTCATAGCTATAGAGAAAAGATTCATGATGCAACACTATATATAAAAAAACATTGGTGTATGTTTAAATCTTTCTTATTCTGTGCAAATATCTGCTATTATATTATACTTTTGCTATATAATGAGCGGTGGTTTGGGTTTAAAAATACATGCGTAATTACCCAGCTTCTTTTTGGCCTCTTCGAAAGCTTGCTCAAAGTTGCTGCGTGTGTCCGGACTGCTGAACTCGAAGATGAAGGTGCTGTCTGCAGACGCCGCGCTCAGCTCCAGTTTAGTGGGCAAGAAAGTCATGCTGAACGCCAGGGACTGCTTCTCTGCTAATTCCCTATGAACCGACGCCATTAAGTCCTTTATCACGTCATCCAGACTCTGGGACGGAATAGAGACAGAGATTCTATACGATGGTCTTGCACAATAATGTACAATAATTCAAGGAACGTAAAAGGAATTTAGTGCATTATATAAAGTTGAAAGAGAAGTTTATCATTGTAGTGCTAAAAAATCCTACTAGAAAAACTTTTGCACAATAAGACACACTCTTTGCCCCCATACTGCTCCAAAGAACATTTCTCTTCCTCTCCGTCCTCTCCTTTCAGCTGTTCCCTTTAAGGGGTCGCCACAGCAAATAATCTGCCGCCACTTACCCTATTTTCTGCATCCGTTTCGCACACACCCACTAACTCCTCATTTTTATTACATCCAAATACCTCCAACATCCTCCTACCAATATTTCCACTCTCCCTCCTCTGCACATGTCCAAACCATCTCAATATCTCCTCTCTGAACAAAATGGCCAACATCATCTGTCCATCAGGTGTGCTCATTCCTGATCCTGTCTAACCTGCACACTCCCAAAAAGAACCTCAACATCTTCAGTTCTTCTACCTCCAACTCTTCCGACTGTCTCTTCATCAGTAACGTAGAATTGTTAGGTTCCTCTAATTGGTACAATACACTCTTAACTATATGGTCACTACTATAGTGCAATTATCTAACAGCAAAACAAATAAAACCAAACAAAATAAATCAAACATGACTTAGATACCAACTCTTTACAGCCACAGTGAGCAGAAAAGAATCTCAGAAAAAAAAACAATACGCAGAACCCTAAAATGGCCAGGCTACGGGAGCAGAAGTGTTATATTCTTTTTATCCAAAAACAGGAATCTAAGACTTACAAAAGGTGGACAGGAAAAAGACGTGTAGTATTTTTCTACAATGATCTTCATCAACTCTTATTAAGGAATAATTAAGGTAGGTAATCATTTTGATATAGTCAATGCCAATGTAAGTGGTGGCTTGGTGGTTAAGGTGTTGGACTGATATCAGAAAGACCGGAGTTCCGATGTGATTAAAAGCTGAATGCAAAGCAGCACATAGATTCAGTAAAATACTGCTTAAAGTCACATTAAGCTACGGCTACATTAAGAATCATTAACAATTTTACTGCTTGGCAGACGCAATTTTACTGCTTGGCAGACGCTTGGCAGACGCAGTGGCAAAATTGGTGGTGCCGGGAATCAAACCCCGATCTTCCAAGTAGCAGTCCAACACCATAACCACTGCGCCACCACTTCAATTTTTAGTTGCAGTTAATTTTGTGTAACATCTGTTGAGAATGTCATTATTAATATTAGTGGCAATATTAATATTAAATCAGTTTCTGACCAATCAGATTGAAAGATTTATTAGCATTATAAAATAACAGTTGAACTTGGTTATAATGTTATTTCTAATACACAAAACAATATTGACAGGTAAACTTTTATACTGTACAGCATTTTAGGGAATACAAATCCTGTTTTTGTGTGTCATTTGTATGTACAGTAACTGACCTGGTGAGGAAAGCTGAGCGTCTCTGAAAGCTTGCTGATTTGCCCAAGGGTACTAAGGTCCTCGTCCAGACGGCTGATGGTTTTTTGGATTGTATCCCTGTTGGTAGCCTGATTAGGACCTGCACAGAGGTGACAATTTAAAATAAAAGCTTTTCTGCTGAAGCTCTGTGAGTCAGTTTACAGAGGACCTACGTCTCACCTTTCACTAATTCGATATCCTCTAAGGGCAGTTTCCACAGGAACTTATATTTACTGGAGGTGTCGATGACACTAGCAGCAGAATATCTGAAAAAAGGTTGTTAAAAATAATTTAGGGTGGAATTCAACAACTGCAGGCCAATTCAACAGATGGTAAAAGAAAAAAAATACACAATTATGCAAATACACAATTATGCAAATAAGCTATGCACACCTAGGAACTGTCTGTCCTTTCCCCATTCTGTCTTAGTCTCACCTAGTTTCTCTCTACAAGGAACATGTAGCTGTAGTACCTTTAATCAACACTAGATGGTGATAGAAGAAAGTATCCAGACAACCAGGTAATTGAACTGCATTTACACTGCAGGTCTTAATGCTCAGTTCCGACTTGGTGACTATATCCCGATTTTTTTTAATAACCCGCTTACATCATCTTTTAAAACTGATCCGTATCCGATATCTGCATTTACACTAAACACGGCAAAACAACCCAAGGTAGACATACTGACCAGAAAAGGAAGTAAAAAACAGGGCGATAATAAACGAACGCAATGAAATGATTATTTAATATGTTGCTTTGGAATCTTATTTAAGCGCCGGCGAATCAACGCTTTCGAAATTCAGCTGGTCGTTAATAAAACACTTACAAACTCATGGAGCTCCGACGTAAAGAGCCTGACTTCCTCTTCAGAGTGGTACAGATCAGCAAGTCACTGAACAGGAAGAGAGAACGGTCCTTCCTTCCTCCAACTGATTTCTACAGACAAGAGTGACCAAGACCGGGGGGGGGGGGGGGGGGGGGGGGGGGGGGGGGGGGTTAGCGAGAGGAAGAAAAGGAAAGAAAAGAAGAGGGGAATAAGAAAGCAAGAGGAGAGAGAGAGAAAGAGGAGACAGAGAAGAGAGAGAGAAGATAGAGAAATTAGATAAAGAGAGAGGAGACCGTTAAATAAGAAGAGAAAGAGAGAGAGTGAGAGCGAGAAAGGGAGAGAGAAAGAAAGAGAGAGAGAGAGAGAGAAAGGAAGAGAGAAAGAAAGAAGGATAGAGAGAGAGAGAGAGAGAGAGAGAGAGAGAGAGAGAGAGAGAGAGAAAGGTCATTTGAATCTCTGCGTATTTTGAAAAAAAAAGTAGAATGAAAATTGTTCTTTCAGTATATTTTTCTCGTTTCCTTGCTTACCGCCTCCATCACCATTTCCTGTCTCAGGAATTTCCTTTGAGGATTCAGGATCTACAATAATAACAGAAAAAATACAATAAACGCAAAAGTTCAACCAATAAACTATAAAATATAATTATATAATGAAGTATAAAGTAATCTGTGGTATTATAATCAGCGTACATTATAGCATCTGCTTACAACACACACACACACACACACACACACACACACACACACACACACAAATCATCTCAAAAAAACAAGACCACATCTGGCTGATGAACAAGAATGTATTTTTCTCTAAATTGTAAACTCGGTCTGTTATCAGAAAGTAGTAAGAAAAACACCAAGGTGTCTTACATGCTCCACCCCCTCTATGTGTGCCTCAATCTCCTGCATGACCCGCGTCTCCCGCTCCACCTCTTCCGCATTACGCCGTCCCTTATTGATCCTCTCAGCCAGTCTCTTTATGTTCCTCTGAGCATCCAGCAGGTGTGTGTGGTCCGGATGATCTTCCGAAGTGTGTTTCAGCAAATCCTAAACCGGCGACATACAAAAGTCAATAAAACACTGCATGTTTTCACACATACCTTCAGAGTGTGGAAATAATACTCATCAGACCGAGAAATAAATATAAAAATTAAATACTTACTTTAACTAACAGCTCGTAGCGCGGGATACGCTGCACTGGTTTAATCATCAGATCACCCAAAGCTTGTTTCTCTTTATTCTCTCGCATACTTTGCTGAGAAAGAGAGAGAGAGAGAGAGAGAGAATGTAAGAGAGAAAAGAGAAAGAAAAGAGAGGGAGAGAGAGGAAAAAAAAGAGAGAAATAGTAAGAGAGAAAGTAAGAGAGAAAAGAGAGAAAGAGAAAAGAGAGAGCAGGAAAAAAAGAGAGCACGAGAAAGAAAGAGACAGTGGGCAAGAAAGAGAGAGAAAAGAGAGATAGAGAGAGTGGAAGAGAGGTAAAGAGTGAGAGAAAAAAGAGAGAGAGAGTAAGGGAGTGAGAGAGGGAAAGAGGGAAAAAGCAAGTGAAAAAAGAGGGAGGAAAAGAGAGTGAGACAGTGAAAGAGCGAGAGAAAAGAAGAGAGAGCGAGAAATATTTACTAAATAACTATAGATGTAATAAAAATTCCTCCAGCTAATTTTATAAATAACCACCAGGTGGCGGCAAAAATCAACCATTCAGCTGCACAGGAACCAACATGAGCTGTGATTTCATGGCAAGTTGTGCTTGTGTGATTATTGTAATGAATTCTGTAGCAGCAACTATATATCTCAAAATACAACTATATATCTCAAAATACAACTATATATCTAAATACAACTGTACATGAAAGACCAGACAAAAAAAATGCTGCAAATGTAAATGTAAATGAATGCCCTAAAGACTTAATCTACCAAATTCCAGAAATAAAACAAATAGATACACACATGGACACAAAGATGGTGAGAAAAATACCTCCAAAAACTTCATGAAAGCAGGTTTGGCTTCTTTAGCGATCCTCACTGCGTCTTTGGCGTTTAAGAAGTTGTCGATGTACGCAGAGTAAATGTTAGCCAGCACTTCTGTAGAAAACTGAGAAAGGAGACAGACGAGAGTCAACGTTTATAACACACATTTATAATATATATAAATTTATTTCATTAGGGATGATGGACGATATGGACTAATTTTATATCACGATATAATTCCGGTCGATATGATATAATTCTGATATCGGTATGATTATTACAAAAGCCTCAGAAAAAACTGCCAATGGAGGTCTGTACCTACAAACATCTGACAATAAAAACAATACAAATAAATTAATGTTCACCTTTTATTTGTATTTGACCAGAGACGAATCTACCATTTCTTATAAAACAGACGAATTTGTCAAGCATGTCATGTATACGAAGAGTTTCACAGACAGACGTTTCCCTAGCAAGCACCGCATGTGTGTGTGTGTGTGTGTGTGTGTGTGTGTTGGCTTACTAAAACACACACACGCTAAGAGCAAAGCTAAAGCGCTACACGAGGATGGAAGACGACATTAAAAAGATCATCTTTGTTCCCACCAGCACCAAACGGCGACAAAAAATCTCTCCCTCTCCTGATTTTAAATCGCTCACTCGTTCACTTTAGACGGATTATGATGAAATGCTATTGTGTAGCAACCGCGCCAGGACATTTCACTCCAAAATGTCTGAATACAAATAAAATACACTTTTTATAGTGATGCATTTTCCCCTTTTTTTTATTAGGTAATTATAAAAATGTTCTATGTTACTCACCGACTGAACAAGGAGGTCACCGATGGTCTGGCGCTCGTGCCAGTCGTTAACGCAGTTGATCACCTGCTCCAGAAAGAGCTCATGGTGCTCCAGGATTTCGGGGATCTGGTAGAACATCTCATCCACTAGAGACGGATCGCAGAGCAGCGAGTTCTCTGGCTGCTTTAGTGGCTTCATGTAGCTCTGCAAGTGTCAGGACAAAAACAGGAAGCAGTTACCACCAGCAACACATATTTATTAATAATGGCGGCTCAGATATAATATTTTAAACACCACAATAAGCTTGGTGCAGGGCTCCCGCAGCCTTAAGCAGAATTTTATCTGGGGGCCCCTCGGTGCCACCAATATGTCTAATTATTGTCAATCCTTAATTATAGACATGCTTTAAATCTACCACACTTATTATTATAAATTTGATTTGTTGGAAGCGTGTTGCTTACATCATACTAGGAAGATGATGTAAGCGGGTCATCAAAAAAAAAAAAAAGGATATAGTCACCAAATGGGAGTTAATAACAGACGGGGCAAAAAAATACTGTGGCAAAACTTTTTGCACCGTGTTTATTTGTTGTTAATTACCGCATATAATTCATTAAAATAGAAGTCTAATTTCATGAAGTAGAAATTGATTTTAAAAGGCAAAAACCATCTTAACTAACTATTACTAACAAACCAAACAAGCACAGGTGGGTTTGGGTGAGTTAGGGTTTAGGTATACCTTTTTTTTTTTTTTTAGGACTACACTATGCTGGAAAATTTGGTTGTAATTCATGGGTCAACAGTAAAACAGACAAATTAGAGGAGAAATTGGGGGTAAAAGACCTTCTTTAGGGTCCCAGCAGTGAAAGATTGGTGATGCTGGGAATCGAATCGTGATCTTCCAACTGGCAGTCCAACACCTTATTCACTGAGCTACCACTTCCCCCATCGCAAAGCAAACGTCTTAGCCGTATCCGGGGGGGGGGGGAATTTAAGCGAAGTTTGATCAATCAGAGAAACTTATTTAATGTACCGAGGTGCAAGTGTGCATTTTTGGTAACCTTTGTTGTGGGGGGTTAGGGGTGGGGGTATCCTTTAGAGAGCTTGTTGTCGGACTGCAATAAAGAGGGTTCCGGAACTCGTCACCAACCACGACTTGAAACTCTTTTTTTTTTTTCAGCATTGACAGTTTTAGGGCAACCCAGTCAGTTCCGACAACCGCTAAAAAGTTTATCCCAACAAAGTTAAACGCATCTTAGAATAAACGACCAACGGTTTCCTGACTAGTGTCTTTATAATGGACTTGTGGTGCTAAAATAATTCATTGCTTTTACTGATTAAAATAAAACGCCTGACAAATCAATTTCCGCTCAGCCGACAAGATGGAATGCACAGGTACGACGTCGCCATGGTAACCACAAGCTTAAGTATGTAAACTTTAAATCATGTACACTGATGTAATATCTAAAATGATTATTCAAACGTGTGTGTTAGAGTTTCATTAGAAATAAAACGTCAACCACAAAGAAGTGAAAAATGGCAGGCGATCTATTCGTTTTATTGATCATAAATACATATCGGTACATTTCTGCCCGACGGTAAAAGTGTACACTGAGGGTTGGTTCTGGTACACGAGCCTGCACAGACTATAAATTATGCAGTGTGTCATTAATACTGCAGTGTTTTTCTATTAAAAATGTATTAGTCGGTTTGTTAGGTTTTTTAACAATTGATTCTTTTAGCATGATTTTATGGTTGTAAAAGCTTTAGTCCATGAAACATGTGGTAAAATTTATAGTGTAAAATATTCAGACTGGTTTTTTTCCACACAATTGAGCCATAATAACTTTTATTACCGCTCCACCAAATTATAAATATTTATATACCTATATATTATATATAATCTATATATATATAGATATATATATATATATATATATTATACATATTTAATAGTCATTAAATACTTATATATATTATACTTTATATATATATATATATATATATATATATTATATATATATATATATATATACTATACTATATATATATATAGATTAATATATATATATATATATATATATATATATATATCACACACACATATATATATAGATATATATATATATATTTTTTTTTTTTTTGGGGGCATTAATTGCAAGGACAGAGGGATGAAATGGGGGAGATAGAGAGAACAATGGGACAGGAAAGGACCCGAGTCAGAATCGAATCCCGATCGACGGAGCGCAACAACTTGCGCATGTGCAGCCGGTGCCGTAACCCACTACACCATTAATGTTTTGTCTACTTGATTAATTTCTAATCTCTTTTTATGCATCCTTACATGCTTGATTGTGGCTAAAAATAATATTTTACCACCTTAAAGCATGCAAGGATGCAAGTTTGACTATTCCAGAGTCACATGATATAATAAACTGTATTGTTTCTTTTTGCGTTCTAATTTGTGTACTAGTTTATTTGCTCAAACTTGTTAACCCGCTAGATTACCTTAAACCACGCTAACTCTGTTATGCTTAATAGTTTGGTGATAAGTTATACAAACGTGTTCACTTACTCCTTTATGTTTGCTAGTTAGCCTTGTCAGCTAAACCCTTCCCGAACACAGGGACAAAGTGCAGTGCACTCCTAACTATATTCTCTGGCTCCTCCATTCATACAACCAATTTTTGTAGTGCTTATCATGCATATGGTCATAATCAAAGGACTCAGGAGCTCAACATGGACCAGGGAAGAAAATCCGAGGAACTCGGAAGAACATGCAAACCCCAGACAAACACTTATCCCTGGAGGTGCAAGGCAAAAACTTAAAATACTGTTTATTTTGTGTGTTTGTTCAAGTGGTACCGTACATCATTAAGAAGTTTGCATTGAACTTCCGCAGAATTCCAACATCATGTTTACCTTCAATTTCTTTAGCAGTCGCTTTTGTCGGCTTTTGACTTATTGTCAGCAGATTAAACATTATTAGCGCCCCCTTTCAGTAGCTGATATATAGCAAAATCTATTAAATAACTTAATCCATACTGCACAATCTACACTTTCAGGACCCACTGGAGATGTTACAGGTCATTTAGGAACCTAAGAGTTCCCCTTAGGAAGACCTGGAATCTGTTGCTAGATACGCTGCAAAACAAACAATTAGTACCCACATACATGAATAAGTTGTTCTGGTTAAAAATATACCTGGTTAAGGCAACTAGTTTACCTAAAACCGCCTTTGTAACTGGAGCAGCTTGAGCGCTTGTCTCTCCACATGGGCTCTATTCACGCTTTAAAATAAGGGGTCTTGCGCACAGGGCTGATTTAAAGCGGATAAACAGAGCGAGGCCATTAAAAGCTGCTGCAATTGTGCGTTGATGGGAATGGTTTTACTGCCGCAGCATCTCAATCCAAACCAGACGTAGCCATGGCGACGCAACAGCAATACACTTGCTGAAAGAAGCTGTTGGTCGGGAAAACCTCAGCCTGGACCAGCGGCTTTCTTTAAATCTTTCTCTCTCCGGCACACACACACACACACACACACACTAAACCGTATTATTGAAGCGTATCGTTACATAACATGGAGTGTCAGAGAAGAGAGCAGGAGAGGACAACATAAGAAGAAATTGAAAAATGGAGAAAGAAAGAGAGATGCTGGAAAAACGTACCTGAATCAGAGTTTTCAGAGAGTCCACATATGATTGTTCGGTGTCCAGTAGAGTCATCATCACATGTTTTCTCATATCCTGCAGAGAGAAACAGACAATAATACATCAAAACACACACTTACTATAGGTCAGCGGTCGGCTATCTCGGTCCTGGAGGGTCGGGGTGTCCTGCAGAGTTTAGCTCCAACCCTGATCAAACACACCTGAACCAACTAATCAAGATCTTTTTAGGTAGACTTAAATCTTACAGGTAGGTGTGTTCAGGCAAGTTGGAGCGACCCTTCAGGACTGAGATTGGACACCCCTGCTTTCTGTGTATAGCATTTTACGAAAATCCGTCTTTTCTATTCAAATTCATTCCTAATAAACAAAAGCTGATGGTAGCACAGAAACAATTTCTGTGACAAGAGGAGGAAACCTTCGACATGCTCCAGACTCACAAATAAAACTATCCTCACATGGATTCTGCTGTGACTACATTTACATTTGTAGGATTTGGTGGACAATTTTATCCAAAGTGATCCCTTGGAGAAAATAGGGTTAGGGGTCTTGCCTTAAGAGTCCAACACCAGGAGCCTCACGGTGATAGGGATTGAACCCTGATTTTCCAATCAACAACTATTTGGGCCACCACTGCCGCACAATGCCAAATAACGTCTCAATTCCCCAATTTGCTTGAGACTAGTATGTTATAAGCAAAGCCATTTAAAGTAAATAAATACATAAAAACTATAACAGGAACACATACAGATAAAATAGCTGCTATATATCATCATTACATTTACAGTATTTGGTAGACGCCCGTATCCAGAGCGACTTACATTTATCTTTTTTATACAACCGAGCAAATGGGGGTTAAAGGCTTTTCTCAAGGGCCCATCAATGGTGGCTTGGTGGTGCTGGGAATTAAACCCCCGGTCTTTCAGGTATCAGTCCAAAATCTTAACCACTGAGCCACCACTTTCCACGAAAAGGCTCTAATGTAATTATAAAGCAATTACATTTCACAGAAGTGTTGTTCGAATAAGTTCCTGTAAAACACTCGGTCACACTGTGTTTTTAAGTGGCGGGAAAGAACAGCTCGGAACAGTTAAACGAGGGATGTTTTTATTTTTCTTAATAAGCTAAGGACGATGGTACACGGTGTGTCCTCCAACACAGATCAAATAGGACAGAAATAAAGAAACATGGATAAAACCTCCAAAAAAAGCAAGAAAAGATGAATGGACCACTGGTGCATATATATATGCGTATATATATATATACACACGCATATAAAATACTTCAAGGATCTAAAAAGAGGGACAAGTTTCCAGACAAGATTGAGAACAACTGCTTCGAGGAAACTACTGCTTTACTGCTTAAATGCAAAGAGTCAGAAGTTAACACTGTTAAATGGATTCTCTCCAGTTAATTGCACAGTGTAATTACCCCTGGTCCAGGCTTCCTGTTGGAGCCCATTTTGTTAATAGCCAATCCTCAAACTCATAATTACCATTGAGCACATTATTTAGACTGAAATTCAGACCTCAGCACAGCTGGCTGTGTTAAGAACCACGGTGACCTCTTGACCCTATCAGATCATGACTCATCCTTATAGTCTGAGGCTAAAACACAAAAGCTCAGCAAGATACAGAACACAACTCCTTGCCTGCCGCCTTTGATGGGTTTTTGTTGGCATGGTGAAGCCGGGGTCTGGATCTCTTATGAGGGCCTTGGAGAGATCTCATTTCCTTTCTGAAGTGTGCTCTGCTGGAGGTTTTAGAGATGCAGAATGATCCAGCAATGCTTAGTACTTCTGCCAACTTTTACAACATTAACAGCTCCACTAAAGTGCACACAGATGCACAAACATCTCCAAACCGTCTGCTGTCTCGATCACAGGCAGACGGAATTTGTTGTTGTCACAGATACAATACAAAGAGAGAAATTAATTTTTATTACATATACCAGCTTAGGAAGCTGGGAACAGAGTATGTGATACAGTTCCCTTGGAGAAAAGAGGGTTAAGGGTCTTGCCCTAAGAGCCCAACAGCAGGAGCCTCATGGTGATGGGATTGAACCCTGATTTTCTTATAAACAACTATTCGAGCCACCACTGCTGCATGATGCCAAATAACGTCTCAATTCCACAATTAGCTTGAGACTAGGATGG
This sequence comes from Bagarius yarrelli, assembly GCA_005784505.1. Taxonomy (NCBI): domain Eukaryota; kingdom Metazoa; phylum Chordata; class Actinopteri; order Siluriformes; family Sisoridae; genus Bagarius; species Bagarius yarrelli. The sequence goes on along the minus strand of VCAZ01000097.1, from coordinate 1,632,988 downwards.
TATAAACAAAGCCATTTAAATAAAGAAAAACCATGAGAACTATAACAGGATTATGCTCTTGGAAAAAATAGGTAAAATGTTTAGTCATTTATCCATGTGCCTCAAATTACAGCAGAGGAAAGAGAGAGATTTGGGATCAACGCAAAGCTAGTTGCCTAGCACCTGGGTCAGACAGCAGCACTCCATACCCCTCCCTCCTTTAGACTCGCTCGCATCGCAGCCTGCTGTCGTCACTCCATCCTTTCGTCTCTGTGAATAGTGTCCCTGGATACGCTGGAAAAGAATCCATGCTGCTGCTGCTTCTCCCATCTTCCAAAACAACCTCTTTCATCCTCTAGATCCGAGGTTGCAGAACCCCTCTTCGATCATCTCCCTTGTGCTTTTCATCTCTTAGTCATGCCATAAATGTCTATAAGGATGAATAATTAAAAGTCTCAGAGGGCCATTTCCCTGGAAATGACTGTCGATTGTTTTTCAGTGATGTTACATAACAGTAAACAAAAGCATGAATATTTATGTGTCACAGTTGTATGCCTAAATTACAGTTTAGGTTCTTTCACACACTCATAACAAGGGTAGCCAGTTGGAAGAAAGTGCAGGGCTGCGATCAGAGCAACACTCCTATTCTTTCAGATATTAATTTCCCCAGTCAGAAATTTGGCACTATAGTGAGTTGGTGGCCTTGGAGAAACGTTAACATGGTTATTTTTAATATAACAATTTAGTATGGAAATTACGAACTTCCATTTTGCATCTACAAGTTAACCTACAGGCCCCTGATTAGATCTAAAGAAACTTAGATCTAAAAAAAATACTTTTCAAATGATTATCTAATGACAGACAGCAGCTAGGAGTTGTATTTTAGCTCTTGACTTAATTGATCTCTTTCCCGTCTTACATCAAAGTCAATCAAGTAAACCATGACCATGGGCAAGCCAAGTGTGGGGGTGGAGGGGCCTGGTCCTGTGTTACAGAACTGAAACACACAACATTTATTTATTCATTCATACATTCATCTTTTATACCCGCTTTTTCCCTAATTCAGGGTCACGGGGATCTGCTGAAGTCCATCTCTGAAAGGGTGAAAGGCAGGAGGGGGACACCCTGGACAGGTCACCAGTCCATCACAGGGCCAAGCACACACTTACACTCACTCCTATGGGCAATTTAGAATCACCATTTAACCTAGGGGTTGGGTTTTTTTTGGCACTTCTTACACCAACACACTGATGTTGCTGCTGGGAGGAGATTATATACCTACTGTGGCATGAACACAATATCAATTTCCTGGTTCTTTTTTTTTTCGTTTGTCTTATATGGACGGACTTTCAAACTTAAAAGCAGACTATCTGCACTTGACAGAATCGGGAAAATTCGTGAAAAAGTCCATGACCCTACAAAAACAGACCATCATGCAAATAGCTACCAATCAAAAACCACAGACACAAGTGACTGCTTTGACAGCCATCTATATAAAACTGCCTCTTTTTTGTATAACAGAATGTTAGAATAAACATACTTCAGGTGTGACCTTTTAAAGTTCACACATCTTGATCATGGTCTTGGTTATATTTAACCCTGCATTGACATTTTTATCACATTTTCAAAGCATGAGATTTGCTAGCTTTGGACTGCAGGAAGAAACCAAAGTACACAAGGAAAAAAAAAACCTTGAAAGCACTTAGACCCAGAGGTGGTAGGCAAACCTGCCAACCTTTAACCAAGAAAATAGAGCTGTGAAATTAAATCCCGGGACTGACAGAAATCCCATGCTGCCTAATTGACATTGAACTTTGTAGCATTGTCTAATTTGTACAGAATTTTCTATACAATTGGCTCACAATTGTAAACTACAATTTTTTTTACAACTACATTAAATCTCAAATATGCAATCTAATATGCTGCTTTCTAATGTTTTCCTAAAGCCCAACCGAAACGAGGCATCGTGATTGTTTAGTCACTGCTTTAACTGGTGGTCAAACGACAGCTGGCTATTTTTGTCCAGAGGAGAGCATAGTGAAAAGAGTAGGAGTAACTAACAAGAATGATAAGAATGAAGGAACAAAAAAAACCCAAGAAAAATCTGCAAGAACAAAAATAACTTCTATCTCTCTTAGACTCACTGTACATTTTTTCTTAAAAATGCCAAAGTTCCTTCTCCAGCTATTAAATCATATATATAATAATTCGTTTTGAAAAGCAACAAAGGAAGTGGAACCAACCAGAGAAGGATTTAACTTCGGTTCTATAACATAGGACATCCATGTCCTTTTCCTTGGCAACACTTCTCCAAAAAAAAACTTTAAAACCTCTAAAGCGTTTCCATTTGTAATAATTTATGGGCGTGGCCTCTGGGGCAGTGGTGGCTTAAATAGTTAAGGCGCCAAGTTGTTGATCTGAAGATCAGAATGACCTGGGTTCAAGCCCCACCACCAGCAAACCAACCACTGTTGGGTCCTTGAGCTAGACTCTTAACCCTTCCTGCTCCAGGGGTGCTGTATCATAGCTGACCCTATGCTCTGACCCCCAACTTACTAAGATGGGATATGCCAAGAAACACATCTTTTTTTAGGGCAGTGGTGGCTCAAATAGTTAAGGTGCTGAGTTGTTGCTCTGAAGATCAGGAAGATCTGGGTTTAAGCCCCACCACCTGGGTGGCAAGCCAACCACTGTTGGGTCCTTCCTGCTCCAGGGGCGCTGTATCATAGCTGACCCTGTGCTCTGACCCCCAACTTACTAGGATGGGGTATGCGAAAAAAGAATTTCACTGTGCTGTAAAAAAATTATATGTGACAAAATAAAGACATTTACAATTTACAAATAACTATTAATCACATTAGCGAGTAGTTAGCAAGCGATATAATTCTGGTTTGTTGGTAGTCCTAAATGTTTATAACGGTTTACAACATCACAACTACCAGAACGACATCATTCATTTCCCAACCGCTTATTATTTTATAGAACCAACTGTGCTGAAGATGCTTTAAACTGGAACTGCAGGAACCAAGAACCGAGCAAAGGGCTTTGGAGTGGGGCGGGATTGTAAACACACACGCTGACATTTACACGCTCGCATACAGGCTTGGAAAAGATGGACATGCACATAAAGACGATAAATTGTGGACATAGCACAAAAAAAACGAAAAGGGACTACAATCGTCGTCGTAGCAAAACTGCTGATCAATGTTTGGTTTTTTTTTCATCCCGGTTACTAATCGTCATCTCTATCAAAGTGTAAACAACAACAACAACAACAACAACAATAGGTGAGAGTCACATATGTCATCATACAAATGTAATGAGTGCTGACTGCACAGGATGGAATGACAGACAGCGTTCTAGCTGTACCTCTGTGTTGTTCTGGGAGCTTATCATGACCCCGTTATTCCCGTCAGACTCTTCACCGGCTGGTCCTGATCTTCTGCCTCCTCCTCCTCCTTTTCCTCCACTGTCATCCCCATCTCCATTCTCCTGCATCTCATCCAAAGCGATAGTAAACTGCGCAAGGGTCCGAACCATCTGCAGCATCCCAGGGAGACACTCCCCGGGTCCCTGTCTTACCAATCACCAGCTCTTTTTTTTTTTTTTTTTTTTTAAAGACGAAGCGCCGAAATTAACAATCCAACGATAGTTAATCAGTGTTCTGGTTTCCTAGGTTTCTCAGCCTCCGCCAGATGTTAAGGAAACTAAGTGTGTGTTGCCTTTTTGTGGTCTCGGTCCCTCACACAGGTAGAACAAGTGTCACACAGAGAGAGAGAAAGAGAGAGAGAGAGAGAGAGAGAGAGAGAGATGCAGCCTTCGTCTTTTCTCCTCAGACGTTACTAAGAGGCAGCAGATCAGCAGCAGCCGCTCGGAGCAGCTGAACTCTGATTACACTACAGGCTCAACCAATGGATGCCAGATCAAGCGATTTTCTCTCTCTCTGTTTTTTCAGCAACCAGATAATAATCTGTTCTGGAGGGAAGGCTACTGCGAAACAGTGATTCATAATCAGCACCCACACATACTTAAGAAAACAAGAGCAAAACACAGGACAGTGACTCAGCAGCAGCAGCCAGAACCCTGGCAATACAATCTACACATACATGCTACATAATAAAAGCGTAAATGTCACACCTTTAGAAGCAACATACTGCTTGGGTACGTATACTCACCACTGACTGCTTCCATAGAAACCGACATACAGCACGTGTGTGTGTGTGTGTGTGTGAGAGAAGACGGTGGAAGTAGTAGCGCAGTGGTTAAGGTGTTGGTTTACTAGTTGGAAAATCAGGGTTCGATTCCCAGCACCACCAAATTACCACTGATGGGCACCTGAGCAAAGTTCTTAACCACCAATTGCTAAGTTGTATAAAAAAAAAGAGATACAGTTAAGTCCCTCTGAATAAGGGCGTCTGACGAATGCCGTAAATGTACACACAACATATTAACACTGCTAATTCTTTAAGCACAAGCTATTGGAACCCCGAATGGATACCCAATAACACATGGTATTAACTGCAAATCATGCACATACCCCATCACACCATCCTTCCCTTCTTATTTAACTTCAATAACATTTTCATTCTTCTTTAAATTGCCTGCAGTATTTTTATTTTTGATGACAGCATTATTATTAAAGCACTAATAAATACTCACTTAAAAAAGCGGAGACGCTAATGCTAATGGTACGTCGACAAAACCAGCTGAATTTGTGGACATTTTTGGAAATCCTGTATTAAAAGATTTTAGAATATTAAAAAAAGGAATGTGTAATAAAGTTATTTTACATTATATGTTATTTGCATTGCACGGATATAAAATTTTATATGTTCAAATGTGTAATAAAATAAATACTACTGATTACAACTTTAAAAAAGTAAACATGCTAATGCGCTAGGAAATTATTGAAAAATATACCTAAAAACGCTGGGGTACTTAAATAAATGATTTGGTCGTAAAGTTTGAAAATCCCTGCAATAAGGTGTAAAAAATAAGACTGTAAAATAGTTAATTTATGATTTTGTGTTGTTTATGATTAATTACATCTTTTCCAGCACACCAAAAAAACACCAAACATAGGTTCCAATGATGCCACTCGACCCTCCTGTACGAGAGAGATCAGTGACATCACTCTGGGGAGTTGAACTCTTAACATTAACACAGACGTTTTCCTAAAATTAGCCAACACGTGAGAGAAAAAACGACTTGATAAGATGTGTGACATGACAACATACCGAGGTGTGTTTCAGTCTCTTTATAAATGACTCTTCTGGATGAATAAATCCTTTTCGATTGCATCATCAATTCCTTTTCATGTTGGTACCCTGAAACGCTGTGTGTTTGTGTATGCTAGATCAGAAAGCCTTTCCGAAAGGTCATGATGAGCTGCAAATATACCTTTTATCCCGGTTGCCATAGAGGCAGCAGCGTCGAAACCGAAGCAGGTTGCAGAATTTAAATGATGCTATGTATTAAAAACATTGGGGAGCGAACACGCAGCTCACACACATGAAGGACCTATCAATTGGGGCAACACCACACTTTTCTGTGCGCAAGGGCCTGGGGCATCAACAGTGCAAATGTGCAATAGTGCACATAAAACAGATTTGATACACACTTACTTACTTTGCTCCTGACAATGTCTATTAGGACTGAACAAATTGGGGAAAAGAACTAACTATAATGCAAAATATTAATTAACGTGAAATAAAATTAAAATATAATTAGAACTGAAATAGAATTGTGGTCATACTGCCCTCTATACCAACCCTCTAGCAAGAAATGTACATTTGTAAAAAAAAAAAACCCCCAAAAAACAAAAACTTTCACTTGTAAGTAAACGGAAAAACGGAAGAAAAAAAACTTTATTAATTTGATAACACACATGCTGCAAATCCTCACAACTTAAACACACACACACCTCTGACCTATCCTTTAAACAAAGGCTATAAAATACCCCATAGTATATAACTTAAAAAATATAAAATCTTGCAGATTTAACATGTTCCAAGCCTAAAACACTTAAAATCTGTGTGTTAGATTGATTGGTGATTCTAAATTGCCCATAGGAGTTTTGCCCATTGCCCATTTTATGTTTACATCAGTGACAATGAGCATAAATTAAGATTAATTAAATGTTGGATTCTTAAACATATGCAAGGTTCAGGGTATATACCGTGTAAAGACGTTCAAGAGTTTTTTTTTTTAGGTATTTAGTAATGCCCCTAAACACAACGCGGCACAACACATCCTATTGGGCCATTCAAAGTGGCCAAAGTTTCCAGATGTTCTGCCTTCAGTCTGACGGTACAAGACTATGGACATAATAAAAAATACTGTCCAAGTTAAATATCATAAATCTGATGACAGTTTAAACTAATTGAAATTTGTTTAGGTTGTCTCTCTCCGATGAGACGCTGTCTGATTTTATTTCTGTGAATTTTATTCCACTAGCTGGAATGGAACATTTTTTTCCCAGGAGTCTTCAGGGAGCAGTAAATCATCAGAAGGTCACAACCTGGGATATGTTCTTTGGAGGGCACAGTGCACTCATCTGTCTGCCTAATATTTATGATGCCTGAGGGGAAAAAAACGCACCTTAACACAGAAAGATCAGGTCCTTTTTTTGACATTCAAAAGAAAAAACGAAAAAAACCCCCCGAAAATCCATTGTTTTCTTTTTTAATCTATCATTTCATCTTTTTTTCCCAAAGACCAATTGCACATCTTAGTCAGCTTGCTATGTTACTGGACATAATGCTAATCAAGACAGTTTTAAAGTCTCTCTCTCTCTTTTTTTTCTCTCTCTTATACACACACACACACACACACAATTCTTCCATTGCACTGAAAATGAACTATATGCAGAAGGAGGCGATGACTTATTTACGCTAACATCAGCCGCTTCTGCTGAGATTAACAGTGGCGTTAGGAAAATTGTATATGATTGACATATAATAGTAGACTGACTGAACATCACTAATGTTAGACCCCATCACTAATGTTAAACTGCTGTTCTAGTCTAAGCTAGCATGCATGATAAGACACTACATGTCCGAATCTTGTCTGAAAGTAGCTTTAAGCGTAGCGCTTGAAACCGTAATCCTTCTTGGCTGCCCATGTATGATACAGTGTTTGGATCAGTCAGCTTACATTGATGTCCAAAACACTTTGCTTTCACATAATGGTCCAAAACTTCATGTTCCCATTTGTCTCCCTATTTATGGATTGTCTTCCATAAAGCAGAATGATAATTCAGCGGCTTGTCTCCTTACATTTTAGTTCTGCTTCCAATTTATTTTAGCACCACTAAACAATCAAGAAACTACAATGTTTGCAACTTTATTTATATCTTTGTTTCTAACAGACCACATGCAGGATTTAATTCATTGTCATCCACTATTGTTCTCAGTAGCGGTGCCTCCTCAGGGGTGAGTATTAGGCCCATTTCTCTATACGAATGATTGTCCAGTTACCATTAAATATTACATATGCAGGTTACTCAGCCATCCTTGCACTACTTCAAAACAAAGATAATGTTTCTGGATTATCAATGTTCCATAGATTTTTTTTAGTTCATGGTGTGAAGAGAACTTTCTCCATCTTAAAATATCTTCAAGACTCAAAAAGTGTTTTTAAAACAACAACCGATTCTTCTATTCTAAAGCAAAGATGCCTGGGATGGTGGTACATTTTAGACACCTTGGTAGTATATATTTTAAAATTCAGCTCAAGATCAGCCATCATACTTTAGGTATCTACAAGTGCTTTCAATAAAGGCGTACAGTTTTACGTAAACTTTAACATTTATCTGTCCAGCCTCGTCTCCTTCTACTTTTCTGTTGTTATGTATGGTGCCAATTTTTTTCTTATGTATGCTTAAAGGGACTAATATGAGAAAGTAGGTCAAGATATATTGCCTAATTTATGAGGCTGTCTCACTTCAGCTACAACCTGCTAGGCACATACTATATAATATATAGATATATATATATATATATATATATATATATATATATATATATATATTTAGTAGATCCAGAAACTCCTATAGCTATTTGGGTTGCCACCTGTCCCTTAAAATACATAATCGTGCCATTATTACATTTCATTACCAATAATAAAGATGGTATTAAATTTAATTTAAAATGTTTTTTGTTATTTTTCATGATCAAAATGAGAGGTAATTTATGGGTATTGATCTGTCTATTTAATTAAATAATATAATATAATTACATATAAAAAAAAGGTTTATTGTAATGTTCCCCAGTATCAGTCTTATTATTTTCTTAAAAATAGGGTGTGGCCCTCGCTGTGGCAGACGTCCCTTATTTTTCTGTATAAGACGGCAACCCTAATAGCTATATCTTCGCTATGTCTTCGCTATGTCTTCTCTATGTCTTCTCTATGTCTTCTCTATGTCTTCTCTATATCTTCTCTATATCTTCTCTATATCTTCTCTATATCTTCTCTATATCTTCTCTATATCTTGCATGTGCTGGTTGATGCCCTGTCTTACTATTTTTGTCTGTTGTATTGTAATGTAATAACTAATTTTTTTTAAAGTATGTATTTCAACGGGTCTTAAGCGGAAAAATCCATCACCGTTCACAGAATGGTGAGTGTTCTTAACCATGTTATAGAAGGTCAAGCTGAATTTGGACTAATGTGAGAGAAAACAGTGCTCAAGCTCAAGCTGTGTGTCTGCAACTGTTAACACAGAGGTGGAGTGGAAAAGGCTGAGCGCTGACGGACGAGTGCAGGCGCGAGGGATGGATGACAGATCCACGCTGCACACACACCCGAAACAGAAAGACATGAGTGAGAGACAAGCAGCTGATTGGTACGGGCAGACACACCTGTTAGTCGACTTGACTACTACTGCACAGTGTGTGTGTGTGTGGGTGTGTGATTAAGTGCATGGCTGCACGTAGCATATTTCATTATCAAGTTAAATCACAACATGGCAGAGCAGTGCACAGCTGCACTTACATAACACACACACAAACACACACACACACAATCTCTCTCTTTTATCAGCCACTTTTAACTGAAGAACCTTCACTATAGGGGAAAAAAACAAGCCAGCAGAGACAGAACGATGCTGTGGACAATGTCCTTCTGGAAACCGTTCTGCTATTCTTGGGTAGACTGTGAACATGCTGATCATTAGGTCATGAGTTCAAATCCTACAACTCCCACTGACTGTATATGATTATAGAAAGGACACTTCACATATGCACACTACCTGCTGTTTAAAATAAAATACAATGTAAAACACACTTCTCCGGTAAAGAGTCACCCAGATGAGGATGAGTTCCCTTTTGAGACTGGTTCCTCTCAAGGTGTCCCCCAGGTTTGCTCACTAGGGATTTTTTTTATATATATATATGTCCATTGTTAAAAAAAATGTAACTACCTTCCTAAACTTTGGTACAATTTCTGATGGAGCATCAATAGAAGGTGCAGGACAATCAAGATCATTCCCTGGAGGACCCACCTCATATTTTACATGAGTTAAAATGTGTAATCTGTTAACATATTAGTGCCAGACATCTCAGCACACCTTGTGGAGTCCATTCTTTAGGCTGTTTATGTGTGTACCTCTATATCTTCTCCCGTGTCTCTATCCTTTTTTGTCTGTCTCCCTGTTTTTTTCATTCATCTCCCCCTCTCTCGCTCTTTATTTATTTTTCTTTTTTTCTCTGGTCTCCTTTATGTCTCTAAGTGCCAAACGGTATACCGTGGGCTGTAAAAAACAGTGAATTCCAGAGGGAAAGCAAGACAAGCCCTCTTTGTCAGCAGGGGGCGCCACTTACATCATACTACTCTCCAAACATGCAGGAAACAACCCAAGACTGCTGCAGAGATAGACGGAGGAAAACAACCTCTAACTCTTGATAAACTCTGTATGTGTGTATGTGCACGAGAGTGCAAGAAAAAAAAAAAAGAGTGGGAGAAAAAGACCCCCACCCCCACCGTGTGTTCCGAAATAGTGTCTTCCATATGAAGGAGGAGAAACCCAAATCTGCACTGTATCAACCTGCTGAATGGACTTATTGTTAGAGAGAAAGAGAGGCAGAACATGAAGAAGAAAATCAGAGCAAGGAGAAAAACGGAGGGAGGGAGAGAGAGAGAGAGAGGGGAAAGGAAAGACAAAGAATGGTGGAACAAGGGGAAAAAGAGGGTAAAGGGGCAAAAAAACAAAAAACAAAAACAAAGAGCGGGTAAAGGAAAACAAATGTTGTGCTGATAAATCTCTGCACAGAACTGACAGAAATTAAGAGAGAGAGAGAGAGAGAGAGAGAGAGAGAGCGAGAGAGAGACAGAGAGAGAGAGACAGACAGACAGACAGAGATAAAGAAAGAGATACAGATAGAGAGAGAGAGCGAGAGACAGACAGACAAAGAAAGAGAGAAATACAGACAGAGAGAGAGAGAGATACAAATAGAGAGAGAGAGAGAGAGAGAGAGACAGACAGAGAGAGAGAGAGAGACAGACAGACAGAGAGAGAGAGAGAGATAGAGAGAGAGAGAGAGAGACAGACAGAGAGAGACAGATACAGAGAGAGAGAGAGACAGACAGACAGAGAAAGAGAGAGATACAGATAGAGAGACAGGGACAGAGAGCGCATGACTATAGAGTTATCTTAAACTTATACATAATTATTTAAAATAGAAAATTAAGGGTCTTATTAATCGTTCATACCAGCCTGTGGAACATACGGACATGCTAATCATTTCGGCTGTATATTACACGTCTTTCACATGATGGTGGAAGTTCATCTGAAAAGATTCTGTGCTTTATTTTCGATTCCTGAGATTCCTGTAGGAGCTCCGACTGGACGCTGTTCCGCTCTGTGGCGATGGGGCAGATGCCAGTTTTGTCCTGTTCAATAAGAACTATTAGCTGAGTAACAGCTACAGAAAAAACACAGACGCAGCTTTTTGGACCCGACTCCACGTCTGGCCTGAATGTTTGGCAGCTCAGTTCTTTCAAGCTTTGCATGTAAGACTTAAAAATAAACACATACCATATGTAGATACCCGACAGGTGACGCCATCGATTCGCAAGCCAGGTTCCAGGATAAAAGCGCTATTGTTCGTCGTAAAGCAGCTACGACTGCGAGGAAAACGAGTGCAACTTGCTAACCACAAGTTAATTAGCTAATCCTACCCACAAAACCAGCTAACAACTAAACCTACGAGGAAAACAAGCTAACTAGCTAACCCTACTGGCACAACAAACAATTTAGCTAACCTTACAAACTAACTAGCTAAACCAACTACGAGGATCAAGCTAACTAGCTAAACCCTAGAAACAAAACAAGCGTTTTCTGTACTGTACATGTGCTGTTTGAGTCTCTTTAGCATATACATATATATATTCTACGTCTTTATAAAAGTTATCTTCTCTTTTTCTTAATTCGGGGCATTTGAGGGTTAAGGGCCTTGCTCAGGGGCCCAGCAGTGGCAATTTGTTAGTGCTGGGAATCGAACCCTGATCCTTAAACTAGCAGTCCAACAGTTTAACCACCACCACTATGCTACCACTTCCCCGGGAAAAGGGGGATTCTGCAACTTTTACCTAAAACTTGCGTTAACTCATTTACTTAAATGACTTTAAACATTAAGACTTTTACTGATACTTGAGTAATTATTTGTATAAGTAATTTTTAGCTACGCGACGCACATCTGCTTACGACACAATTTTGGAAATCTTTACACCCCATATAACAGATCCATGAAATGACCGCCACCAGGACTACCAACCCGAAGATTGTGGGTTTGAATCCCAGCTCCACCAAGCCACCACTGTTGGGCCCCTGAGCAAGGCCCCTAATCCCCAATTGCTCAGTTGTATAACTGAAATAAAAATGTAAGTCTGCCGAATGTCGTTAATGAATGAAATGAATAAATGAATGAGACAACACAGAGTTGCACTTATTTCCACCATAAACGAAACAGATGGGACAATAGGACACTTTTAAAGACTTCTAAAATCTCTTCAATCTGGAATGTGAGCCCCGGTGACTGATGAGCCTCACCCACTCATGATACACATCACATCAAAAAGCTCAGTGTGTACTTAACCCCAAACTCCAGCGGAAATTCCTACAGCGGCCATCTCTCCCTCTCTCTCTCCCACCATCATCTCATCTCTCCCACCACATCTCCTACTGGCGTCGTGAGAAACACTCGTTTATTTTTAGGCTCTGGGTGGAGAACGGGAGGAGGATGGAGGAAATGCGTGCACGTCACAATTGCCTTCTTCATCTTTTTTCAGTCTTGCTCACGAACGGCACAGAATCACTCTAATAGTAGACGGCTCACTCCTTCCTTCACCTTACTCGTTCTCTCTCTCGCTCTCTCTCTCTCTCTCTCTCTCTCTCTTTGTCTTCCCACACAAACAATGAGAACACAGGGTGACACACCGCTTCCTTGGATAATCAAATACAGGTATTAAACATACAGGAGCCCAGCTGGCCTAAAGATCAAAGTAGAAGAAGATACGTGGGAAAAGCGAGAGAGAGAGAGAGAGAGAGAGAGAGAGAGAAAGACAGACAGAGAGAGAAAGACGGTTCAAGTTAAGGAAGAAATAATGGAGCAGATAAACCGCGAGTTTGTACCTCGAACGAACTCCAGATTCTTCCATATTCTTTTCTATTAAAACTTAAATAAAAGACTTACTAAATTAAATATAAAATTATAATTATTTCTTGACTGTGATAAGTGTGTGTTTATGGATTTAACAATTTTAGCTGACTTGATTTAAAAAAAATGTATAATAATACAACACTGACATAATAACACACAATTATGCATTATTCTGTTATTCCTGTAAAACAGGAGCCAACAGCCAATCAGAAGAAAGAGTGAGATTAACTCAACAAAGGGAAGTCAATGTAACTGATGTCATGCGTTAACGATGATTTTTTTTTTCTTGCGTAGTAAAAAGCTTTTTGTATTTAAATCCTAACACAATTCTTCCACTTAAACTTCCTCAAATCAGTCATTCTATAAATAAACTATATTGCCAAAAGTTTGTGGTCACCTGATCATCACACACACATGTGATTTGTAGCATTTAGCAGACGATCTTACCTCTTTTTTTTTTTTTAAATACAACTGAGCAATTGAGGGGTTGAGGGCCCTGCTTAGGGGCCCACAGTGGTGGCTTGGTGGTGCTGGGAATCGAACCCCTGTCTTTCTGGTATCAGTCTAACACCTTAACCACTACCCATTTTGCTGTTCGAATAAGCTCGGTTTTTTTTACTACAATTTGGAGCTTGAATCTGAGATATGTTTTCATTCAGCTATAATCAGATTAGTGAGATCAGACACTAATGGAGGTCTGGGGTGCAGTCGGTGTTCCAATTCATCCCAAAGGTGTTCGTTCGGTGGTGTTAAAGTCAAGGATTTGTCCCGAAAAACTAATGTTTTATTGACTTTAATAATAGCACACCATGTCCTGATGAAGATCAGGGGTTTTGTGCACAGGGACATTGTCATGCTGGAACAGGGTTTGAGTCTCTTAGTTCCGGTGAATTCTAGACAATTGTGTGCGTCCAAATTTGTAGCAATAATTTAGGAGTGGAACCACATCTGGATCTAATAGTCAGGTAACCACAAACTTTTGGCAATAAAGTGTAAATACACATTTTGGATTACTATACAAAAAAACTCGAACACTATATCCGGTGGCTGGTTCGTTGCTTTTTTTTCCCCCTCACACTTTATCTCGAATGCATAAAGCCATAAATCGCCTGCTTTCTAAGGCAAGTTAAGTTACACGTTAAAAAGAAAATAAATGAGTTCTGCTTCTGTTATGCTGAGGAAACATTGGCAGATAATTATATTCTCAGAGTTACGAATACTTGCGTTTCAAACCGCATACTAGTCAGTAAAGAACTGGTGTCATTATTATAGTATGTAGTAGGGATGTGTGATAGCAAGGGCCTTACGATACAAACCATAATCACGATATATGGGTCACCATGCAATATAATCACGATATACCGCAAAAGGCAGACGCCCATCAATACAAATTAGAAATTAAGGGTTTTGTTCAGGGGCCCAACATTGGTAACTTGGTAGAACTGGGAATCGAACCCACAATCTCCTGGGTTAACACTAAGGGATTTAACTAAAAATATCATGTAAACGTAAAATGATTAATATAAAATGTTTAAAACGATACGAGTTTAATGGTAATGTAAGTGACTGTTTTGCTTTCTTGCAGACACACACACACACACACACAAACACACACACACACACACACACACACACTGCATTCCACAGTCACTGGCCCTGAGCCACCAACACACGCCACCATCGGAGGCCTGGTTGCTATGCGGCACCGGTTGCCACAGAAATATTTATTATGACTTTTTGAGTACAAACATCTCTGTAATTCTGCATGTGGGCATATATATAACCCTAACTCCTAACCCTAACCCTAACCCTAACCCCTAACCCTAACCCCTAATTCTATCCCCTAACCCTAACCGGTAACTTTCTGTGTTAGCTATCCTTGTGGGGACTCTCTATAGGTGTATTGGTTTTTTATACTGTACAAACTGTATTTTCTATTCCCTAAGCCTAACCCCTATCTCCTAACCCCTAACCCTTAACCCTAAACTTTCTGCATTTTTACTTTTTTAAAAAAAACTTATCCTGTATAATTGAATTTTTTTTTTGGACCCATAGGGACCCTAATTTTGGTCCCCACCGTGACACAAGTCCCCATGAGTCTGTGTGTATTTAGGTTTAGGTCCCCACCATGATGTATAAACCCTTACACACACACACACACACACACACACACACACACACACACACTGGCAGTTTAATATTTCTTTTAACCACAAGAGACACTCTCACCTAAGTCAAGCCAAACAACACTCCCTCTCTCTCTCTCTCTCTCTCTCTCTCTCTCTCTCTCTCTCTCTCTCTCTCTCAAATACACACACACACACACACACACACACACACTGGTGCACAGAAACCAGATATCCAATAACATTACATGCCTTCTAGCTGATTCCATTACCTTACATCTCTGTTATTACGGTCTAATCCACCATTTTTCTTACTCTCACTCTATTTATTCCTTCTCTGGTCCATCTAGTTACTCTCTCTTTTGCCCTGTCCCTCTCTTGTTTTTTTCCCTCTCTCTTTTCCTTACTCACTCACTCACCCTCACACACACAATAAAAACAGCCTTGCGAATGACTAACTTAAGGAGAATTATTGACAGCAGTTTGGTCAAAGGAGCCTGAGGAATGGACCACACCTGAGAAGAAAGGAGGGGATATATAAATAACACCCTTGTTCACTTGGATGAGCACTGAAACCGACCCTTAAGCCTTCCTCATCATTTCTAATGCCTCAAAGTCAAATATCTGAGCGGGACGTGCTCCAAATCCTTCACTGCTGGAGGCAGATAACATGCATAGGGCTAGTTGAGGCAGTCTGTTAACGTGATTCAATAGAGAAAAAATGTCCGACAGAACAAACCAAGTGGAAGAAAGTGTAAAAAACAAAACAAAACATAGCAATAACACATTTATTAATTCATTTATCTTTTACACCCGCTTATTCCCTAATTCGTGGGTCACGGGGATCTGCTGGAGTCTATCCCAGCCGTCTCTGAAAGGGTGAAAGACAGGAGGGGGACACCCTGGACAGGTCCGCCAGTCCATCACAGGGTCTCACACACACACACACACACACACACACACACACTCCTATGGGCAATTTAGAATCACCAATCAATCTAACATACATGTTTTTGGACTGTGGGAGGAAACCGGAGAACGCGGAGTAAAACCCACGCAAGCACAGGGAGAACATACAAACTCCACACAGAAAGGCCTGGGAATTGAACCCAGGACCTTCTTGCTGTAAAGCAACAGTGCTAACCACTAAGCTCTCCCGCTACTACTTCCTGCTTAGCCACTATATATATAAGCTTATAGCTAAGAACAATGAGTCTAAGTCTCCAGCTTTACAGAGTGCATCATATCTTCGCATTGTACAGCCTGGAAAACACTGTGTGTGTTGTGGAAACTGCTAGGATATTTAAGAGAAATAGAAAGAAAAAATTGTTGGTAGGGGGTAGTTTTTATCTGTTCTGGACAAACAGGATGGCAAAAATAATACCAAATTGAGTTTATCCATCACGCTTGTCTTCATGAAGCTCAGGAGCTTTGTGCACAGTGGCACTGTCATGCAGGAAAAGTGTTTTTGGGTCTCTTGGTTCCAATGAAGAGAAATCTTTATGCTACAACATATAGAGATATTTTACGTTGTAAGGAACATTGATTATGGGGGTTCATGCCATAAGTTAATATATATAAAACTGAGTTGCAGCCGGATGCTTAGCTTAAAAGATTGATTTACAGAAAATGCTTGCTTTGTTTCATTATTTGGATGTACGTGTTTAATAAAAAACGTCTGAGCTTGAGGATCTGCAGGTGTTCCTGACCAAGCGAGCAATAACATGTAATAAATCCACATCCAAAAAAATCCCCCAACCAAATCCAAATCACACCTGCGCGACAAGACAAGTGCCAAATTCCTGTCCTTACTGGCCACCTGCAGCTGCGAGGTCACTTTCACGCGTTACGCCTTCGCTATTGTGTTGATCATGACTGCTGGTATGCCCAGTGTATCATCTGTTCCCGGAGGATATAAACACAATTCTCTTAGTCCTCTTCAATGCACCACACTGGTTTAGGAAGTTGAAATCAAGACTTCTTTCTGGTGTATCAAACAAAACAGTAACAAAACACGATACCAAAAACAGCTTCACACCATCAAGAAAGGGGTTTGATTCCTGCCTATGCCTTCCTGAGGCCTAGTTCAGATGTTCTTTATGTTCCTCCTGGGTTTTCTCTAGGCATATGATTTCCTCCTTTAGTTTTAAGACTGGCGTCTCAATTGTTACCAATCTGTCATAGATCGAAAACCCACCCTCCAGGTTATTTTGGCTTGTTTAACCCTTGACTAGGGACGTCTCATTTAAATTCCAGGGCGTTACTTTTTACAATTTCTCTCATTGTATATATTTATTCTTATCATAGATACCCAATTAATATATATAAAAGAGTTCCGGAGCTAAAATAATTTACAGAAAATGCTTCTTGTATTATTACACCGTGTTTATAAAAAAGTTCTGTATTCAGGTGTCTGACCAAGCGGCAATATAACATTTAATAAACCACATCCAAAAAAATCCCCCAACCAAATCCAAATCACACCTGCGCGACAAGACAAGTGCCAAATTCCTGTCCTTACTGGCCACCTGCAGCTGCGAGGTCACTTTCACGCGTTACGCCTATATGTGTTGATCATGACTGGTATGCAAAAGTGTATCATCTTTCCCGGAGGATAAGGATATCAGAATTCTCTTAGTCCTCTTCAATGCACCATTGGTTTAGGAACGTTGAAAATCAATAAGACTTCTTTCTGGTGTATCAAACAAAACAGTAACAAAACACGATACCAAAAACAGCTTCACACCATCAAGAAAGGGGTTTGATTCCTGCCTATGCCTTCCTGAGGCCTAGTTCAGATGTTCTTTATGTTCCTCCTGGGTTTTCTCTAGGCATATGATTTCCTCCTTTAGTTTTAAGACTGGCGTCTCAATTGTTACCAATCTGTCATAGATCGACACCCTGTCCAGGTTATTCTTGGCTCCTGTCCCTAACCCTAACCCTGGTGGGATAGACTCTAGGTTCCCGACGTACCTTTCATTTTTAGGCGCATTTACATCCAGGGCGACTTACATTTATCTCTTTATACAACTAAGCAATTGGGGATTAAAGGTCTTGTTCAGGAATCCAACAGTGGTACATTGGTGGTGCTGGGAATCGAACCCTGATTTTCCAGTTAGCAGTCCAACCTTATATCCTCTAATATAAGCTAAACAGAATATGATTTTCATTGCTATTTAGTGTTGTGTTGAGCTGGAAGACTGTTGGAAAGTCGCCATTTTGTGTTGCGTCGCCATTTGGAAGCTGCCGTTATACGATAGCCAAGATTTTTAGTCTAATCAGATCATTCTTGTGGTTTTATTGGCTAACCCCTCAGAAAGTCTTGATTTCAAATTAGTGCATCGTCCAGCTGCCAGTAAGCAATGCTCTTTATCCTGTATAAAATAAAACAAATCTGATAGGTCACTCAGGATAAAGGCGGAAATTCCATGAATATACAGTCGCTATTCATCAAAATCTACTGCTAATTAGAAGCTACAGCTGTTTTTTCGCTCGCAAGGTTCATTTTCAAGCCTGTTTGGCCCTCAATAATTCTTTCCCCAATCATTCTTGTAAAAACTGTGTTTACATCTTTATTCGAACTTAGTTAAACTTGAGAGATGAAGCTGAGGTTGAGGAACCTTCCGAGACAGAATTGACAAAAACAGGCTATTCGATGTTAACATGAAATTTATGCTAAGAAACTTACAGAATTTGGCAGACAACTTTACTTACATTTATCTTTTTTAATACAACTAAGCAATCGGGGGTTAAGGGACCCATAGTGGTAGCTTGGTGGTGCTGGGAATCGAAGCCCGGTTTTACTGGTATCAGTCCAACACCTTAACCACCGAGCCACCACTTCCCTTAAGACTGCAGAACCAGAATTAGAACCAGAAAAGCACTAGAATGAATGCACTGCATTACAGCTAAACTAAATAACAATAACAGTCCCCAATGTGGCTTCCTGTCAAAAATAACTTCCTCTACACAGCCTACCGCAGTCCATTTCCTGTGTGGCCCATAAAGTGCTCAATGATGAGTTCACACAAATAAAAAAAAAAAAAAAAGTACACACATTACATGTCATTGGTCCACAGTGACATACCGAAAGATTTCCACGTTCCATTTTGTAAATTTTCTCCAAAAGGTCAGTTTTCGCTACAAGTCTCATACCCTGCAATTACTCATGTAGTTCTCTGGTATTTACTGGAGTGGGTAATAACCAGCAGGCTGAGTAAGAGCAGAGGCTGAGAGATGTTTGGCACACTACATGGGGGTTAAGAGAGCTTGGCTTGGGTTCGACTTGGCTAGAACATACACTTGCTTGTTAATACGGATGAAAGAAAAGGCACTGGGTTCACGGTTCGCCGAAAGACAAAGACGAACTACGCAGTCTAAACATTCTTAACCTCCAACCAATATAAAATCAACATAGGGTGGCATCACCAGGAGACACGTGGAGTAAGAGAGAGAGAGAGAGAGAGAGAGAGAGAGAGAGAGAGAGAGAGAGGTACTGTAACAGTTCTTATAGCTGTCAGCTTCAGGATTTGTGTTTCTGTTGAGAAAGAAAAGCAGAGCTTATGGATCAAATGCATATTTTCATGAACACAAAAAAGGAACACACACACACACACACACACACTGTTATATTTTTACTTTTCTGGCTAAAAAATGTTGTACCTTTGCTGCAAATCAGAATGTTTTTGCCCTGAAGGATCATTACAGATATGTTCTGGTGCACTGCATCTTTTTGGAGGGATTTTTTCATAGTTCCTTTTGATGCTTCATCAAACGTTTACACAATACTAATAAATACTTCAAAATTATATTTGGGTATGCCCTCATTTGTATATATGCATTTTATAATCTTTATAATCCTTAGCCGGACGTTTGTACTTATTTTTTTTTTTTTTTTTAGTATTTGACTCGTCTGGCTTTTGTTTTTGTCAGCTATCAAATCTCTCACAGATAAGGCTGAAGGCTGGATCTTGTCTAGTGTTGCTCAATCCGTGAGCTGCTCTGCGCTACAGTCGATTATTTTTCAATAACAGCATCTGTTTATCAACTTTATATCAAATGTGAAACTTTTGTAAGACGTTACCAATTTCCAGTTTTTTTTTTCGTTTCAGACTAAAGTGCCAGCCCTTAGACACGCCCCAAAAAGGTGTGTAGTTCAACTCCCAGCAGTTGAGTCGATTTATGGTTAAATTACAAAGTGTTTTATTAGTAATCTACGTGCAAGAGACAAAGAGTTTTATGAGGAAGCTTTTATGTCCTTAAGCCAACTTATTTCATACTTCATGCGGTACGAAAATTAGACCGAACCGAATACAAATGAACCTATAAAACAATTTGGCTCAGCTATACAGACTAACAGGGTTCAAAGGTTACAGACGGAAAATCCAGAATATTCATTCATTCATTTATCTTCTATACCCGCTTATTCCCTAATTCAGGCTCACAGGGATCTGCTGGAGTCTATCTCTGAAAGGGTGAAAGGCAGGAGGGGGACACCCTGGACAGGTCGCCAGTCCGTCACAGGGCCACACACACACTCACTCCTATGGGCAATTTAGAATCAATCAATTAACTAACATACAATCAACCCAACCTTAACAGAGTCATAAGGATCCATCCATCCATCCACTACAAAGGGAACCTGGAGTGTATTTCTAGACAGGGTTCTTATTGCTGACTAAAAATAATTGCTGAAATAATTTCTATCTTTTTTTTAACTTCATCTTCTATGAAAAAGACTCTAAGAACCTCTAACATCTAAATCTGACATCTAAATCTAAAACACAAGCACTAGATTATTATTAAGCCAACTGAACCTCATCAGGTAGAACCGTCTGGTAGAACAAAACTAACATCTCGCTAACATTATACCAATCCTCCAAGATATTGCTACATCGTGTGTTTTGGTGTATAACATGACCGTTTATAGTCAGAATCCCAGAGGTAGAGATAAACATCCCCTCGGATGGAATTTGACAAGGAAACAGTGCGTCAGTAGTCAGTTTGCAGACATGCTGATGGTTCTGTGTACACACAGTGACATACACGTAGGACTGCGAGGAACAGATATAGCACCATGTCTCTATATTTGGTTTGCCGTTTCTTTTTAAATAATGACTACATCGGGACAGGCTAAAGAGGTGTGAAATGCGATTTTTATTTGCCTGGATCTTAAAACTGATGCAGTTTTTTAAAACTGCATTAAACTTATTTTTATAGGGTGGTGCTTTCATATTTTTAAAAGATTCTCTAATATTTATCAAGGTTTGCATCGAGGGGGTTTGGAGGGGGTTTAATTCCCATCTTTGTCCCGATTTCTCAAGGTTTTATGTTTTCTTCTGGGTACCTCAGTTTCCTCCCCCAGACAAAAGTAGTGCTGAGTATTGCCATTGATATGATACATTGGTCACAATACACTGTATACATATATATATAAAAAAGAGAAAAAGAGGTTTATAAGCACCTTTTATGTCCTTTAGCCAACTTATTCCATACTTCATGCGGTACGAAAATTAGACCGAACCGAATACGAATGATTCAAATGATTATATATATAATTAATTAAACCCCTTAAACGACCTCCTTATCCTTTCCTGTAGTTGCCACTGGGATGTACAGTCATTGTCTCACTGTGGGGAAAAAAATAAGGCGCCTTCGGGCTTCGTATTTGTTATACTATTAGCTTTTTTTTTTTTTTTTTATTTGCAATGTATTGAAATATGTATTGTATTGCAGTATATCGTGATATATATATCATGATCCAGTAGGAAATACGAAGCCCGAAGGTGCCCTTATTTTTGTCCCCACAGTGAGACAATGACTGTACGTGCCAGTGGCAACTACAGGAAAGAATAAGGAGGTCTTTTAAGGGGTTTAATTAAATATTAAAGTAAAATAAAGTAAACCTGAATCAGTTTAAAGCCTGATTTATATATGTATCGATACTAGGAAGTTAGAATATTGATATACTATTATTGAGAAAAATTTTAAGAATATTAAAATCTGTCTGTGTGGGATTGAATGCACCCTACGCAGGGTATCCCCCATGTCCCCTAGATTAGTCTCCAGATTCCTGTTTAGGATATAAGCAAAAACAATGATGAAAAGATGAATGGATAAAAAAACGAAATTGATGGTATAAAAACCCGAACCTGTTTTCCTATGATTTTATCTACCATCTCTTCTATCTATCATCAGCACATAATTAGCCTGGAAGAACATGACTTAATTAATGTATAACGAGACCGAAATGCAAAAATGATACAAAAGCAGAGAAAGAAAAAGATTCAAGATTCTTTAAAAAGAAGAAAAAACCTACGGGATGTTTGAAGAACATAAAGGAAAGGAAAAGAAAGTGAAGAGAGGCTAAAAGAGAAGTCATGTGATAGTCTCTCTCTTTCTCTCTCCCTCTCTCTCTCTCCTAATATGGCAGCTTTTTGCCTGACTCTAAACCATGCGGGCTTTGGCCCGGAGTGTACTGCTCTCTTACAGCGATTAGATCAGACTCCTTCCCTTGATTTCTCTCATTCCGCTGCTGGGTTATTCCCTGCCCCCATACCCCAGGAAAAGCTCCCCTAGCCTTCCACACCCAACCAAACTTTATTTAATAGATCACAAATCAAAATGCAAGAACCCAGAAAAACTGTGGAAAAGAGTAGCATAGGATTGTGGGGGTGTTTTTTTGTTACATGGGTCTTCAAACATCTGACACTGATGGGAAGTTCATTCCACCATGTTGGTGCCAGAGCAGAGGAAAGTCCTATGGCAGACCCACCTTGCGTCTTAGGGGATGATGGGACTAGTTGGGCAGCGTTTGTGCATCTGAGGGAGTTCCGTGCGACAGAACTATATGTAAATGTATATGCAGCACCGCCCCCCAAATCATTTACATTTACAGCATGTAAATTTATACAACTGAGCAATTGGGGGTTAAGAGCCTTGCTCAGGGGCCCAACAGTCGTGGCTTGGTGGAGCTGGAAATCGGCCCCACAATCTTGGGGCTCAGTAGTCCGACACCTAAACCTGGAACCACCACTTTCCCCAAAATGAAATCAAGCCACACAATTAACATTGGTCATAAACCCGGACCTTTACTCACGTAAAGCTCAATAAAAATTAATTTCAGAAATTCTACTGCCCACAATCCAAAAAAAATTGAAATTCTACGGCCCCCCCCCACCCCCCCCCCCCCCCCCCCCCAAAAAAAACCCCCCTAAATACCAGCCACCAAAGCTGGCCTACAGATCAGTCAGGTAAACCTACACTCATCGAAAGTGCTCAAGGGTGCTTTTAAGGAGAAACATCTACAGAGAAAGATGAAGAAGAAGAAGAGAAGGAAGAACAAGAAGACAAATAAAAAATGAGAAGGATGTGCAAATACAGACAAAGTAGAAGAAAAAGGAAAAATAAGACAAAATAGTAGGAATGAAGAAGGACAAACAAACCACAACATTAGATCATGAGATCATCAAGACCAGAAGCCAAAACCCTAGGTCCTGAATTCCAAACCCAGAATCTAAAGCACTTTGGGACAAAAACATACATTTCCATTTTAAATTTCTGGCATTTGGTAGTTATTTGTTTATCCATCTTAGCACTTGAAGGTTAAGGGACTTGCTCAGGGGCCCACTGATGGCAGCTAGGTGGTTCTTGGAATCAAACCCCAAATCTCCAGATCAGTCCAACAACTACACCAAAAAGCTACCACTTCCTTTGCACACACAGACCCACATGATCTGAGACGCACAAACATACAAAGAGAAACAAAATTACATACTTGGACACAAACACACATATGGGTGTGGCCAAGATGAAGCTTCAGAGATTCAGAGGGGGGAAATCTGTTAGCGAGCAGTTCTGTATCTCTAAAAGTGTGTGTGTGTGTGTGTTTTTTTTTTTTTTTTTCTGGCTAAACTTTATTCCCATGTTCCCATCATTCAACTCCCTATTTATAGAGGCACAGCGTCTCTCATCTGCTGAAAACAGAGCGTTTCCCTCAAGAATCTTCTGACCATCACCATGGCAGCAAACAAGTAAACAGCAGAACAGAGAGAGAGAGAGAGAGAGAGAGAGAGAGAGAGAGAGAGAGAGAGAGAGAGAGAGAGAGAGAGAGAGAGAGAGAGAGAGGGAGGCACAGAAACAACAAAGAGAAATAGACAAAAAGAGAAGGAGAGAAAAAAAAGAGAATGACAGAGACAGAGAGAAAGAGAGGGAGAGAGAGACAGAAAGAGACAGACAGACAGAAAACAGCAGAGAGAGAGAGAGGCACAGAAATAAAACAGAAAGAAAAAGACAAAAAGAGAAAGAGAGAGAAGGAGAGGGAGAGAGAGACCGAAATCAACAGAGGGTGAGAGAGAGAACGCTAGTGAGAGAGAGTGAAAGACAGAAAATGACCAAGAAAGAGAGAGAGTGAGAAAATGACAATGAAAATGAGAGAGAGAGAGAGAGCGAGCGAGAGAGAGAGAGAGAGAGAGAGAGAGAGAGAGAGCGGAAAAGAGAGAATTGATGAAAGAAATGGGGAAAAATACAACAAATAACCGAAAGCCCACACTAAAAGGATAAAAGACGCATAAACTACACAAAAGACACAAAGAAAAAGACAAAGTAAAAGATAGACAAAGTGATAGACAGTGAAAAGAGACAGATTACAGAATGACAGGCAGTCAGAGAGACGCAGACAGACAGACAGAGACACTTAAAGACAGAGAGGCATTGAGACAGAAACACAGAGACAAAAGCGCACAAATACAAACACACACACACACACACACATCATAAGAAATAAAGTGATGATTCAACAGCACCAAGTGGATAAACAGAACCTTATGGTTTGTGTGTGTGTGTTTGTGTGTGTGTGTTTGTGTGTGTGTGTGTGTGTGTGTGTGTTTGTGTGTGTCCATTGTTTAGATTCTGGATAAATATTAATCTTTCAGTAAAATATGCACTTTAAATGTAGCACACATGACCTACCGCTATGAACAGAGATCACGTGACCAGACACCGGATAGCACAGTGATATCAGCATTTTAGCACCACTTACACACACACACACACACACACACACACACACACACACACACACACACACACACACACACACACACACACACACACACACACACACAGCCCTTAGGGCAGGGGCCAATGCCTGAACACACGGGTCACAATACAATACATATTCGAATACTTTGCAATACTTAAAAATTGCAAAAAAATATAAAGACGGAGGTGCCCTTATTTTTTAGCGGTTAGCACTGTTAGCACCTCACAGCAAGAAGGTCCCTGGTTTGATGTTTAAACAGAAATTTTACACTTCAATCCACTGATTGAGCTCATTTTATATTTGCTCACTACAAGTTCTAAAATAGTCGGGAGGGGGTGTGTTTATTAATTTTAAATTTTTATATTTAAAAAATCAATTTTATTTTCATTCTTTATTTTATCCTTTGCCTCTTCTTTATTTTTTTGTACTTGTTTTTTTCCGATAAGCAGCTACTGGAAAAAGAATTGCCTTGAATAAATAAAGAATTGTCTTGTCTTATTACTTAAAAATTTACTGCATACAATTCTAACCTAAACGTTCTACCAAAAACAAAATAGATTAATTTAAGCGTCTGTGCATTTTTATATTAAACCCTGTAAGATCCAGACTCTTTAGGGCAGGGGTGGTCTCCGGTTCTGGAGGGTCGGGGTGTCCTGTAGCATTCAGCTCCAACCCCAATCAAACACACCTGAACCAACTAATCAAGATGTTGCTAGGTAGACTTGAAACTTACAGGTAGGTGTGTTAAGGCAAATTGGAGCTAAACTCTGCAGGACACCCCGTCCCTCCAGGCCCGAGATTGCCCACCCCTGGGTTAAGAGCTAATTTCTCAGCTGTATTAATATATTTAAACTAAAGGACACGGGGAACAGCAAATTCGATTTCGGAATCAAGTCATGATTCGTTGCTCGTTTCGGTTCAGTCTCAGTAAAAGAAGGTGAATGAGATACTCGTGAAACTCACTGTGCTTGAACTCAGCTCATGAGTCAGGATAAGTTGAGTCACTGGAAGCAATTTAAAACGGCCAACAAGAGACAAAAAGAAAATAAGAGAGAGAGAATGTGTGTAAGAGAGAGACACGGGGGGGGGGTTCTTTCATATTAGCAAAAGTTGCACTTTCTCTGTGCAACATGTTGTCTTTTATGGCAAAGCTGCTGTTCCGCACAATGGGAAGCAGATGTTGGTTTTGCCGATGAAGTTGGATTGAGGGATAAAAATAGGTCCGGGGAGAAGAACAGCAGCACAGTTTCGGAGGTGGAGATCCTTTGCTGGTTGTATAACAGGGAAAAGTAAAAGCTCAGTGGTTAATGTGAAGATCACCACCAAACTGCCATTGCTGGGCTCCTGAGCAAGGCCCTTAACCCTCACCTGCCTAGTTGGATAACTGAGATGAAAGTAAGTCACTTTGGTGTAAAGTAATTGTAAATATATACCTTAATCCTCTAACAGAGCATCGCAAGCTGATCCGGTGCTCGTCCCTGAATAATAAAGCCTCAAACGCTTAAATTAACATTAAGCAGGAAACAAAATGTCCAGATATCAGACATGGACAAGATAAAACCAAAGAATACTGAAAATGTGTCCCCTACAAAAGTTATATTTATGATAAAAATCATTATACAGTACTCAACATTCATTCATTCATCTGCTATACCCGCTTATATCCTAATTCGGGGTCACGGGGATCTGATGGAATCTATCACAGGGTGAAAGACAGGAGGGGGACACCCTGGACAGGTCACCAGTCCATCACAGGGCCACACACACTCACACTCACTCCTATGGGCAATTTAGAATCACCAATCAATCTAACATACATGTTTTTGGACTGTGGGAGGAAACCGGAGAACCCGGAGTAAACCCACGCAAGAACAGGGAGAACATGGAAACTCCACACAGAAAGACCCCTGCCTGGGAACCCTAATTGCTCAGTTGTATAAATGAGATAAATGTAAGTCGCTCTGGATAATGACGTCTACCAAATGCTGTAAATGTAACGATGATGAAACGCATGACCAACTGGGTTAAGAACAGCACAGCACTTTAATCGCTACCTAATACTCCCCAAAAAACTGATCTCTTTAGGAGAAAGGTTGAAAAACAGAAGAAAAAAAAGTGTGAGGACTATTAAGACATGTGATTCACATCAGTTTATATTCAACAAAGGCCAACATTTCCTCCCTCACAGCAGTCCAGTCCCTAGCACAAACTGCAACTAGCGTTAGTGCAACAAATGCATACAAGTGCCTTGGGGGGGAAAAAAAAAAAAACCCCCACTAAGCAGAAAGCTTCGATAAACACAGCTGCTCCGATCAGGTAAACATTAAACAACTGTATAGAAGAAGCCAGAATTACACAGATGCAGATGAAACGGTAGCATTTTTACCGTATCCTTTAAACTATATGTCCACTCACGCTTATATCACAATAAACACATACATCTCTCGAAAGCGGCGCGAATGCTGAGTGTGATATATCACCGAGATGAAAGCATCGAGATAAATGGTTGTTGGTTAAGAAATGATTCAGATTTGTACACACACAGATTTAAAAAAAAAAAAAAAAGAGGAGTAAGTCAAAATTACAGAGAAGATACTACCGGCTGCATGTTTCTGCAAATCGATGATATAAATAATATATATAAACATGTACAAACCACATCCTTCTAGGATGATTCCAAATACACACCACCACAACACACACACACACATTATATATATATATATATATATATATATATATATATATAATATGTGTGTGTGTGTTAGACAGCGAGGTACAGTATGAACGTGGATATTGTATAAAGTTATATAGTTTACATGAAATACAAATTAAACAAGGTTGCAGACCATTTTTATCCTATGGGACTTAATGTTCCAAATACACCAATTTAGATAAAAGTTTTTTTTTTATGACATGCAGTCTGTCTAGGGTTCTGGTTAAAAAAGTCCCTTAACATCTCTTAAACATCTCTTCGGCTACAGTAAAATAATCATTAATATTATTATTATTACACTATTTGGTTCTTTATTAATGCATCAGTGACCAGACAACAGACCTACTACAATTGGGATCTCATCCAACATGCGCAGCAGAAAAATGTGTGTATGTGTGTGTTGGCACTAGGGTCATTAAAAACCGCAGGAGGCCCCAAACCAACACTCCCTTTTAAACGAGCCTACATCGCACCCCTTCCACTTAAAGGGGGAGGATAAATGGAAATCCAGTCATACAGAGTTGTTATTACAGCTGCATTACTTGTGCTATTTATGATGCCAAGAAAAAAAAAAAAAGAAAAGAAAGAAAAAAAGAAAAAAAGAAAGATACGACTTATGTCCTTAGAATTTATGTTATAGGCTGCTGGGAGGATTCCGAGAGTAAGATTATCATTGTATGGAGCAACAGAGCGATTTCTGTACATATGATTCCTGAACACACGTACTGTACATTAGATGGACATTTTGTTGGACGTTTCGAGGCTTAAGATGGTTTGGATATATGTAGAGAAGCAATGGTGGAAATATCCATAGGAAGATATTGGACATGAAGCTGGAAGCAAAGAGGAAGACCAAAGAGGAAGTATATGGATGTGATAAATGAGGACATGAAGTTAGTCGGTGAGAGTAAAGAGGATGCAGATGGTAGGGCTAGGGTGGGGGCAGATGTTGCTGTGGCGATCCATGAATGGAACCGCTGGAGGGAGAAGAAGAAAATAGTACAATTGCATCCACTACATTTTAAGCCAATGTATACATGCTATTTAAATTTAGGTAAACGAGGACATGTTAGCTAAAGATCCTTTAGACAAATGTTGTAATTGACTGCCTTTTACAAACTCAGCTTTGAAAATGTTCCTTTCTACGCACCCTTCTGGTAAATGATACACTCTAGCACAGGAATCATGTCTATAATATCCAAAGCCGAGGCTTTATTATCTTCCTAAATAATGACAGACAGCTTTCAGTCTAAAAACATCATATACACTGCCTCCAAATGTGCTGGCATGTTACTATGACAACAAGCGTAAATAACAGGTTGTTTAGACTTTACACTGCATAATAATCCAAAATAGGGTAAGGATGCGTTATAGCAATACATTGTAGATTTATTACAGAGTTTATAAAGATGTTGTCCCGGGGAGTTAAATCTTTCTTTTACAATTAGAAGTAACCCCTTAAGAACCACTGTACTGAACATCTAATGTTCTAATGGACACACATGTTATTTACTTCTGAAACCTTACTACCAACCCGCTGGAAGGTGTCCTACTAACCCTAGGAACAATA
Source organism: Bagarius yarrelli (assembly GCA_005784505.1). Taxonomy (NCBI): domain Eukaryota; kingdom Metazoa; phylum Chordata; class Actinopteri; order Siluriformes; family Sisoridae; genus Bagarius; species Bagarius yarrelli. The sequence goes on along the minus strand of VCAZ01000097.1, from coordinate 1,603,896 downwards.
GTAATCAGTAAGTGACCCAACTAACATGTTACTTAAAAACAATAAAGCCAATCGCCAACAAATTTGGCCAGTTGGGCTTTGGTAGACTATTGCGATGTTAGGAGCATGGTGAAACACACCATTTTTGACTACACACATTTCCTGTTGTACATTATAAATAGTTTGTTGTTAATTTAGTGTTCTGTGGTTCTTTTACAATAACTTTTTTAAAAACTAGGCTCCTACATTTACAGCATTTGGTAGACGTCCTTATCCAGAGCGACTTACATTTATTTTGCTCAGCGGCTCACAATGGTGGCTTGGTGATGCTGTGAATCGAACCTTGGTCTTACTGGTATCAGTCCAACAATTTGAACCAGTAAGCCACCACTGTCTCACCACCGGCTTTTATAATCTCTCATTACTGACATAAAAAGGTTAATGTCATAAATATATAAATAAAATGATTCTCTACACAAAAGGCTTTTACAGTGAAATAATAATTGCTCTTAAATGGCATCAATCTTGGGCGAATCGCCTAAAATGCTCTGTGTAATCAAAAACTCCTATTAGGAGACCTGAGACACAGACTCCTTATTCATGCAAAGGTCAGGCGGAGGATAATAGCAGGATCTGGTGCCATTCATGATTGACGGAGCTATCCTTCTGCAGGCTTCCATATCCAACCTTCACACACCCAAACTGATTATTTAACATTATTCCAATCATCATTCGCTGGGATATGACAGCAGTGATTAGGAGGTAAATAAAGACAGAGAAGGTTGGACGTCAGGGAAATCTTAGTTTGCAGCTTGCTCAAAGACCCAACAGTGTCTGACTGACAGTGGTGGGGCTTAAACCCAGGTCTTCCTGGTCTTCCAATCAACAACTGCCCCGAATAGACCATCTGAATGCTAAGCAGGGTTTAGAAATTGTACACAGCACAAATAACCAGGATTGCCTGTAAATCCTGAGTAAAGTATGGGCAGAAACTTCAAACGATCCAGCGTTACCCATTTTAAGTGTACTTGAACCATAGTCCGCACACGGAAATCCCAGTTTCTGTTTCCTTATTATGACAGATTGTTTGATATATAGCTACATTAACTGATGCCACCCATTAACCATTGTTTAAATCAGAATTCTGTTTAAAAGTCTTCATTAACGATGCAAGTCTTGGTGTTAAATACTGTTCTAAAATTTATATACATTTTTTTGAGTTATATACAATATAAAATGATAACTTTCTGTCTATAGTGCCTCTGCAATCAACCTGTTTTCCTTTGACAAAGACATCTGGATCAGACCTGATCTGATTTAAGAAACAGAAAGAAACTCCAGCCTCTAAACAGTCACTGCATTTTCCAAAAATAGATTCTGGGAATAGTTTTAGACTTGCAAATTGATGCGAAATGCTTTTCGGATCCGTAAAGGAAATGTTGCTACTATTACAATATCGCAGTAAATCCAAGTTACCGGATTTTTCCAGTCAGTCTGATGATTACCACCAGATCCTACGAATAATTTCTCCATCCAGGTTGTGTAATGTTTTCAAGCCTACTAATATTTTGGTGGGCGATGTATATCTTACTTATCTTAAGACATTTGGTACACAGGTCTGATATTTCGCAATGCTTTTAGAAAGAAACACATAAACCCGTTGGCTGTTCATCGAGTTTCCAATTAACAGCAACTAAACTGTTATTATTTATATCACAGAGCTTCTGATTTTTTAAATAAGTTCCTGCTGTTGTGGCTCTGATCATAATATGGGCTAATATTAAAATCTTTTTCTTTTTTCGGCTGTTCCCTTTTAGGGGTACCTGATTCAATTTGATGACTGAGCCTGTTACTGAAAACAAATCATGCCAATCTGTTGTTTTCGCCAAGAAACCTTTTTCTTTTGCTCAAATCACATCAAATCTGCGCTAATGGCTGTCTGATAATTAGCTGCGGGACTAATTAGGCTGCCCATAGAGGATGCCTAAAAGTGTATGTAAATTAAAAATTTTTACTTGACTATACATTTTGATTTAACAAGTTTTCGAGCCCTCCTTATTAACAGGTGCTGGCACCCCCCTTTTTTATGTGTGTTAACCAGCAGTGGAGATATAACCAAATGCAACCAGTTTTCGACTATCAGCAAATGCAACTAGTTTTCGACTATCAGCAAATGCAACTAGTTTTCGACTGTAAACAAATGAAACTACTTTTCAACTATAACCAAATGCAACCAGTTTTTGACCACCCAGTTAGCAGTGTTTCTAACATAAATGTCTCTAGAATACAGATTTTGCCATGAGTTCCAAATGACACAAACTTTGTATTTAAACCCTTAAAGGGCTTTTGGCCCTTTTCTGCAGACATGAAGTCATTGACTGCCACAGCTGGCTAACGTTTTAATCAAAATTTAAAAAAAAAGTGTTAAAAAGATTTACTCCTGATGCTTGGTGCCGGGTTTACATGACTTTTTGGGACCCACATGTCCATTTAAGAAAGCACTAATGAGGCACCAAGGGGGTAAAATTCACATAGATTCAAATGACACTTTACAAACAACACACGAAAAAAGTTTAACCACAAGTTTGCCAACTTAACTCAGTCTCAATGTAGCAAACACATGGAATAGTAGTGTCCTCAAATGCCCCCAGCCACACAGAGAGTGGGGGGGGGGAGGGTTGTTGGTCGAGTAGTTTGGACAGAAAGCACTGTGTCAATCTCTCTTCTCCACAATTTGGGCCCATTGTGCCCCCATAATTCTGCTGCTTTTCTCATGCCAAGCTGCCATTTTCAGCCCTTCAACTGTTTTCATTTCTTGTTATTGAATGTATTTCTAGAACAAAAATACTTTCTCCTTGAGGCTTTCTGGAGCCAAGCGAAAGAACAGGCTTGGACTGAAAAAGGAAAACAAAAACGAAGGCTATTTTGAGACTGTCAAACAGTGCCAAAGAGGCATGCAAAATCACTCCTGAGGGCCCCTAACATGGCGTGAAACCCAAACACAGATAATCGAAAACAGAGGCAGTATTTGCAGTTTCTGACGTCAGATATCCGCCTGATGTCACTTTAAATTAGACATTAACTATAAAATTTTGTTTTGTCCCGCACAATCAATTAACACACATAAGTGTTGGCATAAAAGTTTGCAAGCTCTAAGTTTAGGTAGGTCAGTTTTAGTTTTAGGGAAAGATGGTTGCTCCACCGTTATCCTATAATCATGCTCTGTACTGGGTCTTTTCTGGAAAATGTGACATCTTTACAGCTAACATTGGTAAGCTAACTCGCCAAGTGTAGCTAGCTAGCGAAACACACTACAGACAGCAAAACTTTCATGTCTGTCTAACAAAAAATACTACAGGGTAAATAACATAAATACAGTCATGACATTAATGACAAAATTTGTACATAAATGAGTACATAAATAAAAAAACGCAATTACTGCAAATGTAACTAGTTTGTGGGGGAAGTGGTGGCTTATGGCGCCAAGTTGTTGATAGGATGATCTGGAAGACCTGGGTTCAAGCCCCACCACTGCCACTCTGCCACCTATGGCTCCCTGAGTAAGACCTGCTCTAGGGGTACTGTATCATAGCTAACCCTGCGCTCTAACCCCAGCTTACAACAATGGGATACATTTACAGCATTTGGCAGGCGTCCTTATCCAGAGCGATTTTCATTTATACAACTAAGCAACTGAGGGTTAAGGGCCTTGCTCAGACCCAGTAGTGGTGACTTGGTGGAGCTGGAAATCGAACCCACAATCTTCAGGTTGTTAGTCCAACGAATTCCAATAGCACATTTAAGGTCTGGGTAGATTTAGCATTATCATCATGATTCGCTGTATGCATTTATCTGCTGTTATTAAAAAGGTACCTGCATTAAATGAAATTCGAGCTAATACTGTGTAATTTAGGTTCACATTTGCCCGCGAATCTGATTTTAGTAGCTATCCATAACTTAATCGGGTCCCAATTATAATTCTAATTATATTTATAACAAATTATCAATTTTAACTAGGATGATAAAAACACAGTAATGTTTTGAGAGGAGAAAAACTGAAACCTGCCTGAGGTCCTAGTCGGTCCTTTGTTTCCTTGTTCTGGCCCTTCCAGAGGGAAGCGCTTCTCTGAGGAAAAGTCTTTCTAACATCGCAGCGCTGACGTGAGGAGCATGTAAAGTGGCAAGCTGACGCCATGTGCCAGAGGTCTTGGCCATTCTCCTAAGAGCAGGTTTGAGAAGGATTGTGACGAGTGCCCATGTCACCCTGCTGGGCCAAGTGAACGAATGCAAGTCACAAAAGAGTGACTAATACCCATCTACACTCAAAGCCCTGCTACCCACTCTCTAAACTATTCCCTCATTTGCTGAAGAGACCACATTGTGTCCCAGGGACAGTGAGTGGGCTCGGGCTCCAGAGAGGAAATAGCTCAGGACTAAACAAGGGTTCTATTTCCATGCAGAACAACCGCATTTAATCAGAAAAAAAAAACGTTTCTAACATGTGGTACCTTTGTGTTAATGTTGCATTGTTTACTTGGTAAAAACTGGAAAGCATCTCACACTCTAAAACTCATCTACTCCGACAGACAACTACTAGATACTCCGACAGACAACTACTCGGATACTCCGACGCTCAAACACTTTAACAGTTAAACTCTCCCACACTCAAAAACTAAGACAGTCAAAGGGGAAGCGGTAGTGCAGTGGTTAAGTTGTTCCACTACTAATTGGAAGATCAGAGTTCAATTACCAGCACAGCCAAATTCCTGCTACTATCTATCTATCTATCTATCTATCTATCTATCTATCTATATTATCTATTTATCTATAGTATCTATCTATTTATCTAAAGTATCTATATATATAGCATCTATCTATAGTATCTATCTGTCTGTCTGTCTATTTATCTGTCTGTCTGTCTATCTATCTATCTATCTATAGTATGTACAGTATCTATCTATAGTATCTGTTTGTCTGCCTGTCTACTTAACCAGTGACACTAATGTTTCCTCTGAATGTTTATTTTCTCTATCCTTTAACATTAGGGGTTGTGGTCCTCTGAACTCAGTCAAGGGTTGACTACAGCTTTCATTATCCAAAAGTCTGATCACTTTCTCTTATTTTTTATGTCCAAGAACTGTAGCCACAGTTAACATTAGCCGATTGCCTGTCTAAAGACAGCATAAATGCTTGATTATTGGCCAAGAAGCAACCAGAACGTTAGACTCAGCATTAGCTGACAGCCAGACAGCAGCAAAGCGTCAACTGAGTATACAGTTTGCATGAGAAACTAATTATAGTCATCAGATGAGACAGTTACCATTAAGTTAGTGAGACTATGGCCCTGTCGCAGTACCTGCACGTTCCTGTTGAGGGGTGCAAGTGTAATTTTATATTGTGATTTAATGTTAATCCAGGAATCGCCACAATCAGTAATTTATTCCAGAATCAATAACTTGCCATTTCAGCCAAAAAGCATTTACTCAGTTAAAGTTAAACAGAGAACGTTTCAAATTGGATTGAAGCAGGTTTGGTCGACACACACCGATGACATCAGATAGTATTGATTCAGGATCACAACCTACTTCCACAAAATAATGTCCGCCGCTAAGCAATGCGGTGTAAAGACATGTTAGTAAACCTAATACCTGTTTTAACCACAGTAACAATAAAAGGATCTAGTTAGTAGATGTTTTCTATTACATCTGTAGCACGTAAAATGAAATAAAAAATGTAATCATTTGAATCATGGATCAAGTGTCACCAAATAAAAATTTGACTTATTTGTCCACAAGAAGACGATTATAAGCTTAGGAAAAACAATGATTTCCTGGTAACAAAAAAAAAAAAAAAACAGAGTGAAACTGAACAAGCCCCCCCCAACACACACACAAACACACACACAATGCTGCGAGGGCCGGATAACAGAAGTTAAATAGAGGACAAGACCACATTAGAGGGACACAAGAATAGAGAAAAAAAGAAGCGGTCATCAGCACATACACACTTTAACACACGCACACAAAATATGCAACTGCAATACTGGCAAAACGAGAGCTTTTTTGTCACACAGTACACAAACAACCCCAAACCGCACACACAAACAACAACAAAGAACAAATACACACAGACATGACAGCCTTAAACACACACACAAACATGCACACACACACACTTCTTTGTTACAGTGTACAAACATGCACATATGACATACTTAAAAATGCAAACACACACACATATACACACACAGCTACAATGTAGTCGGTCACAAATACGCACACACAGACACAAACACACATACACACACACTCCATCATCAGAAAGTGCTGTTTTATAGAGCCTCCCCTTACAGAAGCATCCAGACGCTGTAATTATGAAGGGTGGTTCCCTTCTAATGCGCTTGTGTGTGTGTGTGTGTGTGTGTGTGTGTGTGTGGAGAAGGGCCAAAGACACGGAGAAAGTGGAAAAAGTGAGAGAAGGTAACAGGTGGAGGGAAAGAGAAATCTGCACTCAAGATTCCTCGCTAATATTTTTATTCTGATCTAAAATTTTAATAAATCAAATTTTCACTTGACTTTTAAATCGGCACACGGTTAGAACACAAGTTCTCAGATTCTACCGATGATTTTCAGAGTTGAACATAAAGTTCGGAACCTCACTACACCCATTCCGCACTGTTGTGACCCCCAAATGCATCAGCCCTTAAAATCATCCTTACTTAGCCCCCCCCAGTCTTGTCTTCCCTGCATATGTCACTCAGATAGAAAAAACCCAAAATATGTTCCATATCACTGGAAAACTGAGTTTCTTGTAATTGAAATCATTTAAAAATAAAATAAACACTGGGTCCATTTATTGCCTTTATTAGACCACCAACAGCCAAACATACACTCCATACATTAATCTATAAAATTCCAAATATATAGTCCAGACTCATTTCTACATACAGTATGTATAAAATATATAGTCCAGACTCCTTTCTATATATGTATAAAATATATAGTCCAGACTCTCATAAAAGTACCGAGAGTCAGTGTATAAGTCCAGACTATAAAAGTCATAAAGTACCGAGTCATTTCACCAAACTTTTAGAACACATGGCAATATTTTAATATGTCTCTAATTTTTAACGCTGAATCTTTAACATTTTTGTTTTTTAAACTATACTTGTAATAAGGGGTCTCTTTAATTTTGTGGCTTTAGTCATTAATAGGACTCTTTTAGAGCGGACAGCGAAATACATATCGTAAATAATCAATATGGAGGAAAAAACATTCCATTTTTTAAATAGTGTTTAATCTATTTAGAGACATGGGGGCAAATGTGGACAGAGAAAAAGACAGAGAGATTAAAGAGAGGGAAAAAAACCAAGTAGGAAATGATAGCAATGATAATTCTCTTCAAAATGTTTCCTCACTGGGGAACAGGCCTTTTCCGATAAAGCACACACAAGTAGGAGAGAGAGAAAGAGGTAAAGAGAGCGAGAGAGACAGTGTGAGAAAAAGAGAGAGAGCAATGTCATGAAATAAAAAGCCAGATGAATGATAGAAAGTCTTTTCCTGCCCCGCCCGGCTGCTCCAGTTTATGTTAGTGAGACCACAGAGGGCTGAACCAATCAGAAGAAACAAGCACACACACACACACACACACACACAAACTACAGCTTTGCCAGAGGTGCTCTGGGAAAGAGAGAACCCCCGCCCACTCTTGGTGGCTGTATCACCCCATGACCCATTTCTCATGCCCGGGTCTATCCACCACAAGACAGAAAACTCGCTCTAACTCACTCTCTCTCTCTTACACACAGACACACACACACACACACTTATCTCCCCTCATGGCAAACTTTTTCTAACAGTTATTATCTCCTTAAGCAACATCCAGCTTTTCCTTTTATATACCAAAGAGATATAATATATTTGTGGGGACCCGGATTAATGTCCCCAGATTGTCGGAACTAACAGACATGGCTCTAAAGGGAATGCTCTTTAAAAGAGACTCACATCTATTATACAACACAATGTACACACTCCTGCACAGTTCCAGGCAAATCGCTGGGTTTCGGGACGTGGGAAAATAAGCAAGGGATCCGGAGGGAATCCACACAATTAAAACTCTGCACAGACACTAAACCAGGATTTAGACTGAAACCGAAGCCTGTGAACCTGCAACACTTCCAAATTCAAGCAGTTTACAGTGACATGAGAAACAAAATAATTAGAAATGTGTTTTAAGCAACTGGGGGAAAGGATGGCTTAGTGGTTAAGGTGTCAGACTGATATCAGAAAGACCAGGGTTTGATTCCCTGGCAGCACCAAGCCACCACTGTGGGCCCCTAAACAAGGCCCTTAACCCCCAGTTGCTTAAAAAAGAGAAATGTAAGTCGCTCTGGATAAGAACATCTGCTAAATGCTGTAAATGTATATCAATGTTCTGTCGATCTAGAACAGAAATATGTGGGAAATTAAAAAGTCTCCGATGGGTTAGTAAAATGTGAGATACCAACACTTCCTTTATTTCCTTTGCTTGATTTAAGGAAAGTAAGTCGGTCACACACACACACACACACACACACACACACACACACACACACAGTTTGTTGTTCAAGGATCTTATGCAGCGAAAAAAGAGACCACATTCCTTATGCTTAATGAACTAAAAACAACGAAGCTACCAGTTTCCCTGTTCTATCACTTCTTCTCCTTCTTTTCCTATAACTCCTATCTTCCATAATCTCTCACCGTTTTTCTTTCTTTTCCCTACACTGTTCAGTTGTTTCTGTGCTCTCTCTGTTCTATGCGTTCTATGGTCATGCTCCAACTCTTTTTCTCTCTCTCTCTCTCTCTCTCTCTCTCTCTTTCTACCTGATATCACACTCCGATCTTGGCGATGACCTCATCTCTCTACTATGCCTTGCTTTTATTGGCTTTAAGGAAGGAAGGGAAAGACAGAGGTGTGCGGAATGTGTGACACAAAAAAGCAATGAAAACATTTCCTGGTCAGGGTCGAGGTAATGCTGGACAAGGTCAGAGGTCAATAATTGGACTAATTGGAAAGGCTAGTTAGATAAATAAAATTGCATTAGTTAGTCATCTAAAGACCTTATCAGCACCTCCACATCATCTTCTCCTGTTTCCAACTTTGGGGCAACAGTTTGGAAAAAACACACTTCTGTTGCCCCAAAGTTAGAAACACACAGTTGTTCAGAAAGTTGCTGTATGTTGCAGCATTATATAATTACCGGAACTACGAGACGCAAATGCTGTTTCAACATGGCAACGTCCCTGTGTGCGAAGCCCATCAGCTCCATGAAGACAAGGGCCACTTCCAAAATCGCATACTTTCATACTTTATAATATAAAAGGCTGAAACTGAGTATTCGAGGTGAGTAGTATGTCGGAATCCTTATTATTCAAATTAAAGAAGGCAAAAAGTTCCCAGATGACCTACTAGTCTGGTGCGGTTTTTAGGGTACGTATACATATACATACAAGTGAGAAACAATGTCATATGCACAAGTGGCGTGAAGCAGCGACGCAGCACTTTTTAAATGCTTTAAATAGCGTTAAGAAAAAAAAACAATGTTCCATGTAGTTAAGTTCTTCATCTTACCCGGAACCATACAATACATACATTCTTGCTTAGATGTAGTACATACTTGAGCAGTATGGGATTTCGGAACGAGCCAAGGTGTGCTATACTTTAAAAGAACTAGGGTGTCCTGACCTCAACTGAACATCCCAGACCTTAAATTCTCAAAAATGGCCAAAGTGATCAGCTAAAGACTGAACTGACGAGGGATCAGTCAGGATTATCTGCTTGTGTTCCAAGACATACATTTCTTTCTATGTTTAGAAAAGGATAACGAAAAAAAAAAATGGTTGTAGGATCAATACAGAGCATGTTGTTGCTTTAGGCCTGAAAGTGTGAAGCTACATTCTCCCAGGATCCTTCCCTGCAACTCGTCAAGCACATCAGTAACCACAACAACTTCCTGTTTCTGTTCCCCGGCTTCCTGTCTGCAAAGGATCACTCCACACTACTGCTGTCAGGGGTCCAGAATTACATTTATGAAAACAAGTGCACACACACACACACACACACACACATTGTAGTTACCAGATGGAAGAAAAGATTCCAACAAAGTCTCATATTCATCTAGTTGATGCTAATGTACTAAACAAAGTAGACAGCTTATTGTTAACCAACACACACACACACACAAACACACGCTGCATTTTAATGAGTTAAATAATTATTTGATAATAAGCAAGATTCCAATATCTACACCATGTCCAAGACCAAAGTGCTGTCCAAGGATGTCAGGAACAATATTGTTACACCAGGCTGGAATGGGCTACAAGACCATCACCAAGCATCTTGGTAATAAGGTGACAACAGTTACTGCAGCTTTGCCAGAGGTGCTCTGGAAAAAAAAAGGGAGAACCCCCACCCGACCTCGCTAACAAACTGAAGAGAACCAAAATAACTGTCAATCTCTCTTGGTCCGGGGCTTCATGCAAGAGCTCAGCTGGGGGAGTTTCAATTATAATGAGAATCAGTCCAGACCTACACAGAAGGATCTCGTCAATGATCTCAAAGCAACTTGGACCAAAGTCACCAAGAAAACAATTGGTAACACACTACACAAGAAGAAGCACATTAAGGTCCTGGAGTGGCCTAGCCTCTAGTCTCCAGACCTTAATCCTATAGAAAATCTGTAGAGGGAGCTGAAGGTTTAATTTGTCAAATGGTAGCCTCGAACCATTAATGACTTAAAGAGGATCTGCAAAGAGGAGTGGGACAAAATCCCTTCTGAGACATGTGTGCAAACCTGGTGGACAACTACAAGAAACGTCTGACCTCTGTGATTGCCAACAAGGGTTTCACCACCAAGTACTTGTTTTACGGAAGGGGGTCAAATATTTATTTTGGTCATTAAAATGCAAATTTACCTTTTGGAATTGTGTTTTTCTGGATGTTTTTGTTGTCTCTCACTGTTAGAACAAACCTACCATTACATTAACATTTACATTTACGGCATTTGGCAGACGTCCTTATCCAGAGCGACTTACATTCATCTCATTTATACAACTGAGCAATTGGGGGTTAAGGGCCTTGCTCAGGGGCCCAACAGTGGTGACTTGGTGAAGCTGGGAATCGAACCCACAATCTTCAGGTTGGTAGTTCAACACCTTAACCATGAGCCACCACTTAAAATAATACACTGATCATTTCTTTGTCAGTAAGCAAACATACAAACTTGTTCTCTGGATATTACCTTGCTATCTCTTCTTTCTTCTGAGAGAGAAAAAACCCTTCCACACCTTTTATTCAACCCTTTTATTCATATTTCTTTGTCTCATCCTCCCTTCTTTCTCTATCTGCTTCAATCTCAGGGATCGAGTGAAATACGGTGCTTATGGCTTAAAAACTGACTACTCATTTCTAACTTCCACGGATGAACTCAAGCTACACGTCGCTCCGTCTTCTTAACCACAAGTATGTTTGGGTGTTTACACCAGCTGCTCGTGTCATACACTCCTTAACGAAATGCTTAGCCTGCAGGTTTTTGCGCTCTATTTCTCTCTCTCTCTCTCTCTATTTCTATTTCTATTTCCTACTTCTCTGTCTCTTTATTTCTTTCGGTCAATTTCTATCACTTTCTCTGTAGAGCTGTCAGCTTTAACACAATCAAGCTATTTCTTTTTCTCTCTCTCGCGCTCACTCACACACACACACACACACACCGTGCAGAAATGTTAAAAACAAACACACCCAAGCTGTTAAAACCCAGTGGTTCTGCTAATAATACTCTTCACCTAACACAGAAAAAACATTACATCACTACCATGGGAATCCTTAGAATTACTGCACCTATTCAGCTGTTTTGTAAAAAAAAAAAACCTGCATCATATTCTTTGTTTCCTTCTTCTGGCACCGAGAGGTATAAACTTTTTAATGTTTAACACACTACCAGACACTTGGAGACGGTGTCCAAATTCTAATGTGTTCCAGAGCAGTGATGTCATCCTTATAAGTAAATCTCAGAAGACCACAGCAACGCTAAAGTTCACAGGTTATTTAATAACTAACCATTAAAAAAAAAGGCTAGCACTAGTGCACTAGTTAGCTAGCAATATTTAACATCTTCTATATCTATATCATGGGTCCGTTTCTTTTTCCACCCATTTCAGAAATAGTATCCTGGCAAACATGAAATTTGGTGGAAATTAAATATGGAAAAAAATAATAAGCCAAACAAATATTGGACCAAATTATATAAAAGTTCATAAATTAGGATTTTTTGTAGCTAGTTTTGAGTTAGACAGCCTTAATTTTTACTTCATCTTAAAACATGGATTGCTAATATTTTCAATCTAAAACACACTTCATCTCTTTACAAAAAACATGCAACCACATGCACAGTACACTTTATCCTCAAACCAAGCGTGCATGCGGGAGACAGCGAGACTACTGTAAATGATGATTCCGATTGGACAAAACGATCTGAGCTGAAAGTCAAGGCCTTGCGAGGCATTTTAACTCTTATCTCGGGTCATAATGACACTTCATTTAACCGGAAAAAAAGAAGCAATTCAATTTCAGGACAGAGGAATGTTGGATAAAACGCACAGTATTAATCAAAGTAATTCATTTGCACCCAGGCTGAATTTTATCAGCACACAGAATGAAGAACAGTCAGGCACCAACAAAAGAAGAAAGTACACAACCATAAAAGGTGCTAAAGGAAAATATGACCTAGTCAAGGATCGCTTATATATACACAAGGAAAGAAACTAATCTCTAAAGAATTTCTCTCCCATGTTTCAATACATAAATAGATACATACATGGATACACACATACATATATATATATATATTTATACACACACCTTAGAAGAGAGAGAGAGAGAGATGAAAGGTAAAGCATATGGGCTATATCAAAAACTCCTCAACAACACCAGTGAACCAGACGTGAGCTTGTACGATTACAATAGCATATCCTGCGTCATTTTGCTGGAATCTGAGAAAATTTGTTTCGCAAAAGATGACAGATACACAAGCACACGCCTCTGAGATCCAGCTCTAACTCCTTTACAAAATGATGGTTTCCATCCTATCTATAGTTTCTTTTCTACTGCAAAAAAAATGTAAAAAATATGACTTACCACTCGTGGTTTTGTTTTAAGTGGGGCTTGGGTCAGCTCATCGCTGGACTTCCTTTGCACTTGGGGGTCAATGCTGGTTGCAGCAGGAACAGAGCTGGTACCTTCCACAACGGCTCCATTAGCAGAGGTTTCAGAAGATCCCTCTGGTGGATTTGAGGCCAAAATGTATTGTTCTGTAACATCCTCCAAAGACGGCGCTCCATCACCTTGTCTGTGTCTTGAGAGTTGTTGGGGTTCTGGATTTTTGAACAAGCTATGCTGCAGGTTAGATGGTGTAATAGGAACAAATGTGGCAGGCTCACTGGCATGACGGACATGCTTGGGCCTTATTTTAGATACAGGAAGCTGAGGCCGAACAAACTTGGAATGATCCAGATGACCCTCATAGGTTTGTTCCTCTTGATGCTCCTCCATTTGGCCCCCATCGTTGCAAGACTGTTGATGGGCGACACGGTGTGTGCGTTTTTTGCAACCACGGCGACTGATACTGGGAGACAACACCTGAGGCAGTTTTGGGTCAAAGGGCAACTCTGGCTCTTTATTATCTGCTTTATTAACTCTATTGCGGTCAAGTTGACACGGCAAATCATACTCTGATTGGGATCGTGAGCTCTTGTTAGAATACAGCTGACATTGCTCACTGTTGAGCTTCCACAACAGGTCTCTTTGCTCCGACAAGATCGGCTCGCTGCTTGAAGGAGGAATAGGCTGCTCTAGCTCATTAATGGGTTCATTAGAATGTCTCTGGACCTCAAGGGCTGGAGAAGCTAGTTCACCTCTTCTGCTAGGATCACTAAAGCTTTTCTTTTTCACTGCTTTGCCGCTTGCCTTCTCATCACTCAGCTTGTCCATTGCTCCGGGTTCATGCACTATGCTCTGTATAACAGTGCTGTAATCCTTCAGTGAGTCACTATACACTGACAAGTCACTAGCTGCACTGCCGGTACACTCTGACAGATTCGCTGCAGAAGAATCTGCACTTACAGCAACCTTTGAATTTAGAGAGAGTGAGCCAAGTAGATTGCTGTCCATGCTAAAACTGTTACTTCCATTTTCTGCAACCAAGCGACTGCGATAAGGCATAGGATCGCTGAGAGAGCGGTAAGCAGATTCGACATTTGACTCGCCATTACTACCATTGCTGGAATCCGAACCATTGTTGGCAGCTGAGGAGAATTTTCTTCGTCTTCGAAGAGCACTGGGAGTAGATGGTGCCTCTGAAGAGGCCTGGTTTGAAGTTTTATTGATGCTTACATCTCCCCCTATAGCAACCGCCTCATATTCTGTCCTCACAGATGGGACAGGAGCTTGATGAGACTTTTCCAGTGTCATGTTGGGTAACTGATTCTCATACAGTCCAGACTGAGTCCAAACAGTGAGCGTCTGGCCTAGCAAGTCGGTGCCAGAGGACAGCCCTCCAAATGAAACAGCCTCTGGCTCTGTGACAATTCCTTCATCTGTGAGACTGGATTCATGTCCTGAAAGTTCATCCAGTGATCTATCTCCAAACATGTTTTCCTCCGAATTTTCTCTAGGTAAACATTTACCATTTTCTCTGTCAGCCTGCTTTTTGTTTACAGTCTCCACAATCTGTACATCCATCCTCTCCACCTGCTCCATCTGATTAGTTTCTTTATTAGTTTCCACCATGGCAAAATTCCCATTTCTTTTAAACCTTGCAATATCCTCTTCGTCATCATAATCCCTGTTAGCACTCATTTGACAAATATCTCTTATTACTTGTCTCGCTTCTTGAATGTAGTGATCTTCTAGAGGGGTTGGAATTGGCTCTTCATAGTCATAAAAACCTCTGCAATCATCACTCTCCACTTCTCTATCAGATATGACTTCTCGCTCTCCATCACTTACACAGTCCAGTCTTTGCTCAGAGGAACTCCTTATAGCTGACCCTAAAGGTTTTTCGGAGTAGGTAAATGACTTCGTTCTCCTCAAAGTAGCAGTAAGGTCCTTTAGTGAGGGCCTTCTAGAGTTCAGCCCTGCAGTTCTTGAGCCCATTCTGTACATATTTGATGTCTGTTGAACACGCTGATTGCTGGAGTTCAGACTTTCCTCACCATCCTCGCTTTTCTTCTTTATCCTTAGCCCTGATAAATCCGTTTTCAGATAACTCAGTAATGACATAGTGTCTGAAGCTATATCGGGATTTGACAGTGATATTCTGTCTTTATCTGTTTCATGACTGTCCGAACAGGCAATGTTGCTTCGTGCAGCATTAGAAGTGTTGTCTCCTTGATTCAAGCCAGGCATCAGCCGGGGGCGAACACGAACAGGGGTGCGAGAAAAACTGTCTCCATGCCCAAAACTAGGTGAGCGGTACATGGTAGCATTACCATAATATGTTTTGCTTAGAACAGAGGACGAGGCTCTGTTGGACGTTGAACCTACAGGATCTTCGGCCTTTAGAGTTTCAGTACTGGAATATCTGCTGCTACAACGTGACCCTAAGGGGCTGGAGAGAAATGAGGGAATGGTCACCTTTGACACACGTGATACATATGGGACATTGCTGTTGCCAACTTTTCCCTCTGAAGCTTTACACAAGCGCCTGTAACTGTCCTGAATCACAGAGGAACCCCGTGCTCTCTCCCACATCTGTCCACCAACACAGGCATTAGACCGCAAACTGTCAGGTCTCCGTCTCTCCATTTGGGAATCACATGAAAGCTGATGGTCCATCATCAGGGGCTGGTCGTCACTGTCATCAGACTCCTCATTCTCTCTGGTGGAATTGCTTTTTTTCTTTTTCCTCAGGGAACGTCGTCGGACTTGATTAGCTAATCCTGCTGGGCTGTCGTCCTCACTACCTGAAGACCGATGCGAGAGTATGGCCCAGGCATCATGCTTGTTTCTTGAGATATGTGTGCTAGTTCCTTCACTTCTGTTCGCAAATGAGAGTGTTTTTTTATCTATCTGCTCTTCAGACTCGTCTTCCTCTTCCCTAGAGCTCAATCTCTCACGAGTGCTGACCGGTTCCACTGGGAAGCCAGCCTGTGGTTTTGGAGAACTATGTAAGGAATGCAAACTATCTGATGGCTGCGGCTGCTTAACCTTCTGTCTTTGCTCCTGTAGCTGTTCGCTGTAGGCACACGAATGGGACCTGAGAGGCAAAGCAACAGAAGTAGTGCGGGGTGGAGGGGTAGGTGGAGTGGGTCGCGTGTCAATGTCTGTCCAGCTCTTTCTGCTAGCTTTTTGAGTCTCAACTTTGCTTTTATCCGTTGAAACTTTTCTTTTCACAAAGCTAAAGTCACCGTCATGAGAATGTTTTTTTGTCCTAAAACCAGAGTCCATACTCTGATGTCTGTTAGCATCGTGATCAGAGCAGTTTGTGTCCTGCCAGTGTCCTCTTGGCTGCAGTGGTGACTGCCTGTCGCTCTTGTCTAAAGACGTGTTGTCGTCTTTTGTGCCTAACGAATGGTATAAGTTATAGTCATCCGATTTTAAGTCCTCTTGATCTGACATTGACTTGTGCTTCTTTCTGTTTCCATCTCCGAAAATCTCTCTAATTTTTGTAACACTCGGCCAGCTTGAATCTACATGAATAGTTTCACTTTGGGAGGAGCGATGCCAGCGATTTGGCTTGCATGTTGAAATTCCTAGGACACAAATATCATCTTCTGAATTGAAAGTGTTACCACTAAAGCTATCAGAGCCATCACTGATTCCAGAATAATCGCTCTTACCTGCCCTCACGCCACCATCTGCGATCTTTCGAACCCTTCGTTTTCGACCTCTATCCGAATCCGAGCCAGAAACCGACTCCTGATACTTATTATCCGAAACCAAAGTCCTGGAAAGATCTTTACTATGATCAGGAAAACATCCTGAAATGTCCTGGGAAGAAGATGATCTGTCTGAAGATTTACTCCTTTGGGAAACTGCAGGCTGAAGAAGAACTGAACTGCTGCCTGAATTTGTGTTTGATCCAAACTTTTCTGAGAGGTGGCGGATTGAGGGTGAAATGGTATGACTGGAGCTCTTTTTCGGATCTGCCCTCGAGAGGCTGGCTGCTGAGATTTTGGAAACTTTTCTAGCCACAGCAGCACTGCGCATATCCAAGGGCTGTTCAGCCGTAGGGGGAAGGGCACCTCCAGTCTCCAAATCCTCCGAGCCGTGACGCTGATCCTCGGCTCCCGAACCGCTTTTACTGGCCTTCCAATTGTGCAACTTTTTAAAAGAGACACTTCGGTAAACCGCAGCTTTCCTTTGCGTCTCTTTTTCTGCCATGGCTGCTCGCTCTCTCTCTCTCTCTCTCTCTCTCTCTCTCTCTCTCACTTTCTCTCTTTTTTTGGGGTTTAAATGTCCTCGTCTTTTTTTAACCGAAAGATTTACCGCCTTCTCGTGTATCGCTGCTTTCACACTCTGCAAACTAACGCCGCGTCCCCATGAACCCGCTTCTGGTCAAACCCGGGCAAACTTTCCGCAACTTCCCACCTTAGGGAAACTGACGCAGGCGCGAGTTTCCCAGGATTGCTTTCCTTCCGTTTAATTTCCATCCATGCAAAAGGAAAAGAGGTTTAAAGTCTAAACAGCAAAATTCCAACAAAAGTCCGCAAAAAGTTTCTCTGAAAGTAAATCCCATTTCGGAAGCGCAGTGCGTCTTTGCGTAAACGCATCTTTTCTTGCGTGTTCACCGTGATTCTGACATCATTAAGCTTGACTTATGTGCTGTGTTTTTGTGTGTGTGTGTGTGTGTGTGTTTTGCGTGTCTTAATGGCTGGTGGGAGTGAGGAAGGGCGGGACTGAGCATGGGGAAGGGGGAGAGAACCCTGGGGTAATGGGGAAGAAGACTGCGCTTCCCCTCTGATGGGAAATCATGCTGCTATATAAACACCATGTGCATTACATTTTACATTTACAGCAGTTGGTAGACGCCTTTATCCAGAGCCACTTACATTTCTTTCTTTTTTTTTCAAACAACTGAGCAATTAGGGGTTGAGGGCCTTGCTCAGGGCCCCAGCGGTGGTGGCTTGGTGGTGCTGGAAATCAACCCAGTCCTCCAGGTATCAGTCCAACATCTTAACCACTGAGCCACCACTTCTGTACATGCTATTTAAAGCCTGCTATAATATATATATATATTAAGATAAATACAAATTTGACTGGATTTTGGAGCGTTTTTCTATTTCATATATTTGTACTATGATTAGATTCTCTTTGTTTTTTTTTTTCTCCTGTCCTCATGGATTTCTCGAGCATCTCTAAATTTCCTTTACCATCAGATTTTCATCCAGCATTCATTTTGCCCACAATTACTTCTACACAGATATTCACGATACTATAAATTAATCTGGATGTGTTCTATTTCGAACGATAGTGTATATAAATACATAAATGACATCCGATTCCTGATTTAGTGGCGTTCGTCTTTAATGATCTTCAGACTTCTGGAAACGTTTTCCACCAGATTGTGGAGTGTGGACAACAGAAAACATTGACAATTTCATTTAGAATCAGAATCAGACTTCGATTTATTCGCCAAGTATGTGTAGACACACAAGGAATTTGTTGTGGTTTTTAGAGTAACTGGTATATGCAACATACATACATATAGTACATAGAGACAAATAAAGCTTGACTTGAAGTTCAGGCACTAATTTGGGGTCTGGGGTGCAGCAACACCAAAGGTTTTTTTAGTGAAACACTCATTCTTTTACCCCAACCATAACCCCGCATGTCATCACGGGCTTTGTGCAAAGAGGGATTGTTATACTGGAACAGTGTTTAAGCCTCCTAGTTTTAGTAAAGGTTACAGCATTTACAGACCATCCCAGACAATTGTCCTTTTCCAACAGTTTATGGAAGACACACGAGCTGGTAGAAGGTATGTAAATGTTTAGACCTTATAACCGAATTAAATGTGTGAATGTGTATAATCATATAGACTGGCTGTAAGACGAGTTGGTGGTAACACAGCTGGTTAGAGGTGGAGTTTTTAGCTATGTAGCATATTTACATTTACGGCATTTGGAGACATCCTAAATCCAGAGTAAGGAACATTCATCCATTTTGAACAATTGTAAGCAGTCGGGTTAAGGGCCTTGCTCAGGGGCCCAAAAGTGGTACTTGGAATCAAAATCTGATCTTCCTGATAGAAGCCCAAGACCTTAACCACTGCACTATGAATTGCAGCGTGATGGGGTTGAGGTATGTCCCTGATGAAAAATATGATCAAATGTCCAGACATTTAAATGAAAAAAATCCTAAATATATTTTGATTAATATAATTAAGTAATAAAGTGGGAAATTACTTACTAGCTAGTAGTATTTTTCAGCCATCCATCCATTTATTTTTCAGTAAAGAATTTACCCTTTTCATGGTCAAAATAAATATGATGTGCCTAAAGCAAAAATTATACCCTGGATGGGACAGCAGCCCATCACAGGCTACCACTAACTAACATTTACCCTTTTGAAAAATACCATACTGACCAAGGGAGAGGAATTT
Source organism: Bagarius yarrelli (assembly GCA_005784505.1). Classification (NCBI taxonomy): domain Eukaryota; kingdom Metazoa; phylum Chordata; class Actinopteri; order Siluriformes; family Sisoridae; genus Bagarius; species Bagarius yarrelli. The sequence goes on along the minus strand of VCAZ01000097.1, from coordinate 1,584,278 downwards.
TTATAAGAACTTTATAGGTACCATCATGCTGGCCTGCAGCTATATATAATTTTATTGTATTTGATCATTCATTGGTTATACATATAACAGTAAGTACGTAGAAAAACATACACATAACTTCGATTGGGTTTATTGATTTCCAATACTGTAAATTAGTGCAAAGCTTAAATGTAAAGACATGAGCAAAATCAGCAACAGCTAACACAGTGATACGACAGGCGCAAATACTAATGGATATCAATATTTACTAAGGTGGTAACACAGTGATGCTTATTATATAGGTTTAATATTGCTTATATTCACATTAAATGGTTTGGAACATACAGCACACTCAGTTTTTTTTTTTTTTTTTTTTAACAGTTTAACAAAACTACAAGACTTCACAAATCAGTCACAGTCTCACAATCACGAATATTTCATCGGCGCAGCATTTGCATTCCAAATGTTTTCTTCGAAATCCATTGGGGAGGTTCGTAGGTGTAGCATTAACCCCTTAGTGTAAGTAGCATCACAACCTACTTAAACCAACAGTGCAATTTATTATCTCTTTATATATATATATATATATATATATATATATATATATATATATATATATATATATATATATATATATATATATATAATATAAATATATATGCAGATTTATGCATATATCATCATCTATCTAGGGTTCATTCATTCATTTATTCATCTTCTATACCCACTTATTACCTAATTTGGGGTCACAGGGATCTGCTGGAGGGCAAAAGGCAGGAGGGGGGCACCCCGGACAGGTCACCAGTCCATCACAGGGCTACACACACTAACATACTAACATACATGTTTTTGGACTGTAGGAGGAAACCGGAGAACCCGGAGTAAACCTACACAAGCACAGGGGGAACACGCAAACTCCAAACAGAAAGACCCCTGCAGGGGAATCAAGGATCTTCTTGCTGTGAGGCAACAGTGCTAACCACTAAGCCACCGTGCTGCCCGTGCTAAAGATTCAGTCATGTTTTATAATTATATTACTATCTGCTTGAAGAAGCACTGGCTTGTGTGTGTGTGTGTGTGGGGGGGGGGGGGGGGTAGTTATTTACATTCACAAAATAAATACTTTCTAGATGCTAGTTAAAGCAAAGTTCAGTGTACAGAAACGCTAGCTCTTCTTGATATATCACTCCACCTAGTGGTTAAAATCGTGCACTTCACATGCATTTACATTCACACATATTGGGATTAAACATTATTACAGTAAACTTATGTAAAAGAGTAAAGACAAACAGTAGAGTGTGTTAAAGGGATGTTCGGTCTGATCATAATGCCTTTAAAAACGTATAAAACTTAACTTGACTCTTTTCACTGTGTTACACGTCTTCATATAATACATTTAATTTACATTCACACCTAAAATAATTTATCGGCAAAAGTTTGTGGACATCTTCTCCAAACTGTCGACACTGATACTGTTCGGATCTCTACAACATTCAAATTTCACATTTACTGGAACTAAAAGACCCAAACACTGTTTCAGTACGACAAATGCCCCTGTACACAAAGCCCCTGAGCTCTTACCCTGGGGCATTGTGTGCACTCCAGAACCCCTTACCCAACAACAACAACAGTGCCTAATCTCACTAATACTGTTGTGGATAAATAAACAACTCCCCACAGTCACACTCTGCAATATAATGGGAAGAGTTTCTAGGATGGAGGTTATCATGAGATTAAGAAAGGAAGTAAATGTTTAAAACATACATATGGATATAAAGGTCAGGTGTCCCAATACTTTATGCCTGTAATATTTGTTGGTTAATAAAAAATTACAATGATTTTAACCTTTTATAGGCTTCATTAATTCTGGTAATTATTATTATTAATAATACACACGTGGCAACAAGATTTTACATTTACAGCATTGGACAGACTTTGTAAGTGACGAGATTGGACAGGATCAGGAACGAGTTCATCAGGGGGACGGCTCATGTTAGATGTTTTGTGGAGAAAGTCAGGGAAGACAGATTGCGGTGGTTTGGACATGTACAGAGGAGGGACAGTGAATATATCGGTAGGAGGATGTTAGAAATGAAGCTACCAGGCAGAAGGTAAAGAGGAAGACCAGAGAGGAGGTATATGGATGCGATAAACGAGGACATGAAGTTAGTGTGTGTGAGTGAAGAGGATGTAGAGAATAGGGTTAGGGGGAGACAGATGATTCGCTGTGGCGACCCCTAAAAGGGAACAGCCGAAAGGAGAAGAAGAAGAAGGTAGGCACCCTTAAACAGAGCAACTTACATTTATCTCTCTTTTTTACACACAACTAAGCAATTAAAAGTTAAGGGTCCTGCTCATTTGCTCATCAGTGGCAACTTGGTGGTGCTGGTAATCAAACCCCAGTCTTCCAATTAGCAGTCCAACACCTTCACCGCTGTGCTTCCACTTCCCCAATTTCCAAAGATAAAACAAGATAAAAATTGTAAAGACCTGCAAAAGCCTTAGTTTTCGCGGCTATGGAAAGAAAATTGTTTATTTATTTTAAATTAATTAGTTTGAGTACTAAGGTCGTAGCGCAGTTGTTAAGGTGTTGGACTGCTAACTAAAATATTGTGGGTTCGAATACCAGCACCACCAAGTTACCAAACCTGGGGCTCTTAAGCAAGGCCCTTAACCCCCAATTGCTCGGTTGTATACGTTAAATAAATGTTAGTCGCTTTGTGTACAGGCGTCTGCCAAATGTCGTAAATGAAAATTCATGTTTACTGTAATTTTGAAGTGGAATATTTTTATACAGTTTGGACTTTTGTAATTTGTCCTCAGCAGGTGCTGAGCCATGCTTTTATATTTCTACTTTTCGTGATTAAATGTTTTTTTGTGTGATCTTTCTCCTTGTCTGCTGTTGTCTCTATGTGTAGTGATCCTCAGCAGCAGGCTGCGTGTGCTGCGCCGAATTTTGGCCTGGGTGTAGTAGAACAGTATGGGATCGAGTACGCTGTTCATGCTGGCGAAGGGCCTCGTACTCTTATACACCACCGAAAAAATGTTCCGCAGTTGGCACGGAGCATCCGGTAATGTCCTCACTAGAAGGTACATAGTTTTGGTCACGTGAAAAGGCAGGAAGCTGACGGAAAACACCAGCACCACAATGGCGATCATTCTCGCTGCTTTGCACTTCTTCTCTTTAGCTGCTTCGCCGCTGACTTCGCCAGGTTGGCACAGAACTCGTGCCATTCTGCAATACAACAGCACAATGACCATAAAAGGCAACAGGAAGCCCAAGCAGGTGAGGGCCATGCCGTATGGGTAGTACTGCTGCGAACGCTCAGGCAAACTCAGATCGTAGCACACGGTACGATTTCTCTGGATGCCCGTTGCTGCAAATTGAAACGTTGGTGCACACAGAAGCACCACAATAATCCAAACACTGGCACATACAGCCCATGCCAGCTTACGTCCTGCTCTTCTGAGCCACGGGGACAGCGGATGGCAGATGCCGAGGTAGCGCTGAACGCTGATGCAGGTGAGAAACAAGATGCTGCCGTGCAGGTTGCTGTAGAACTGGAAGCGTATCCATCGGCACGTCAACTCTCCAAAGGGCCAGTAGTCTTGACTGCCGTAGTTGTAGATGAGCAGAGGGAGGGAGCATACGTACAAAAAGTCGGCTGCTGCAAGGTTCAGCGTGTAGATGTTGGTCCGAGTCAAGGAGCGTCTGGTTCCCCAAAGCTGCAGCATGACGGCAAAATTGAGCGGCAGGCCGAGGACGAAGACCAAGCTGTACACCACAGGGAGGAGGATGCGCTTAAAGTCCTCATTGTAGGTGCAGGAAGGTAGAACTGGTGATGAGGAGGAAGCGTTCTCCATCCGGGCAACGGCTGATTTACATTCTGTAACAAAGAGGGGAAAGAGACAAAAATGAAAAACACTGGGTAGAAGGAAAAAAATCAACTGGTCCAAACCAATTTGATCCAGAAAAGAAGTATGAATATTATATTTGTGCTCGTAACAAATGAGAAACGTATGTGATTCTTCAGGTTCTTTTATTTTATGAGCCTCCCAGTTTCTTTCCCGGTTTCCCCACCAAAAAAACACACACCAGTAGGTAAATTAGTTACTCTTAATTACCTCTAAATGAATTATTTAACATGGTGCCAATATTATGTAGAGGAATTAGTCCGAACCTTTTATGCGTATTAAATTCTAGTCTGTAACTGTGGTCTCTTTTCTATTCAAACACCTACATGTAATTGACATGTTAGACAGTTCTAACAACTAACAACATCCTCAAACCTCCAAACAGAAGAAAGATCAAAATCTTGAAATATTCCTCTCTGAAAGTCATCTCAGAAATATATATATATATAAAATACATACAGGAAGTATTCCTAAAACGAATATAAACGATGTAAGATCTTCATGATTCCTATCTTTAAACTATATTTAAGCTCATAAAATAGAAGGAACTGGTCCAAACCGCTTGTAAGTCAATCCACGGATGTGGATGTAATTTACAGTATACAGGAAGTCATTGCGTCAGTGCGTCAGCGCTACCTGGCATTCACACCGAGGGCTTTGGCATCAGTCACTTCAATTAGACTCAGAAGCAGCAAACTAATTCACTTCAGGTGTTTAAAAATGTTCCTTCCTGGTACAAGTGTGTTTGCATTTTAATAGGTACCAATACACATCTGCTAATACATAGCAAAACACACAAGTGTGCATAATTAACCTGGAGAAGAGAGCGAAGACTTGATGACTGAATATTCCCCGATGAACAGTAAAGAAATGTAATAAAATGCCGCTATATTGCACATTAAAGGTACAATAGGTGATTGTCTTCAGAAGCATTTTTTTGCTCTATTATTGACACTTTGAAAACTAAAATTAAAACTACTATAAACATGTGATTTTATTCAGTTTTCAATCGAATTTAAATAAAAGGTACAATAAATGAAGTCAGGACAGATTTTTGCTGTTATAGTTAGGACAAAGCTACTAGATTTTTTAATTCTACACAAAAAGAAGGTTATATGGAAATGTTATTATAAAAATATAAACTAAATTGTTTATTAGTGTCTGTATCGAAATTGTCCATGAGAAGGACCTAATTATGAGTTTTCAGTTCAAATTGTTTATATCATACACCCCTAGTAATAATTAATGAGTTTATAGATAATAATAATAATAATAATAAGTTTTAATACTAATACATTTCCAAATAATAAAAACAATAATACAATTGTTTTAATGTCTGCATAAGGACTGTCACTACAAACCTTCAGCTAAAGAATAAGACTAGAGGCGGTGACGTTGGCGTGGGTAAATCTAACCCCAACCCGTAACCCAAGGAAATCTGTAAAGTGTGTCAGGAAGTTTCAGCAGAGTCGATTGTTTCCTGTGAGTATAATTATACTCACGACTGAGACGGAGTGTGTTCCAAACAGGATGTTAAACCGCACTAAACCGAGGAGAATAACAGAGCTCTGAAATATCACAGCCTGAAATAAACAATGTGAAAGGTTTAGTACGGGGAGTCATTATATAGCAGGGAGTCAAAATAGTGTAGATCCTGTAGGAATGTTCTGGAACCTCATGCTTTTTTCCCCCAATCAATAATAAAAGTAATATTTTTAACGACTTATTAATACTCGAAAAAAGAATAATTTTCAATTAAAATTGATTTTTGCACTACATCCTCATCGACTTATATTGAATGTCCTTGAAGGCAACATACACACACACACCCACATACACACACACACATTTTTTAGAAAAAAGAAAGAAAACTCACATGTACATAGAAAAAGTGGACGTATAAAACTAAAATACAGTCATTAACCTGAGCTCAGGTTCAAACGGGGAATCCTGGAGCTGTGAGGTGGCAACCTACCCCATTTAACATATACCATCACATATCCATCCACTTATCCAGAGCGACTTACAACTGAGCAGTTAGGGGTTAAGGGGTCTTGCTCTAGGCCCAGCAGTGGCAACTTAGTGGTGCTGGGAATCAAACCCCAGTCTTTCTGGTATCAGTCCAACACCTTAACCACTAAGCCACTAAGTTAAGTTGTTATAATCTACACAATACATAAATACAAACTTTGTTAGGCTAATTAGGTTCTAGTAGTTTGCTGAATTCCCACCCAATGTGATTTTTATCTCTGCAAGTCACTACTTGCTGTAGGTGACGCCAGTTAGTGTTTCTACTACCAGTTGCTATCATAAGATCGATTATCAATTAAAGGAAAACAGCAATGCCATGGATCACGTCGCTCTACTGTCTGTACTCCTGTTAGTAAGTTCTTGCACCAATTCGCTCCATATTTCCTTTTTATATACATTTTTTTTAACTATGTTGGGTCACCTGACATTCCCACCTCTAGTCGCTAAAGTTGCTGGTTGCGTCATGCTATTTACATTTACAGCATTTGGCAGACGTCCTTTTTCAGAGCCACTTACATTTATCTCTTTTATACAATTGGACAATTGGTGGTCAAGGGCCCACATTGGTGGCTTGGTGGTGCTAGGATTTAATCCCCGTTCTTACACCTTAACCACTAAGCCACCACCTCCCCCTTTCTGAAATAAATGGTTTCTGGTCACTTTGTCCCTGTGAGTCGCTTTATATGCAAACGTTTAGTAAACTCATCTGTAATCTGTAATAAGTGCAATACCTTCCTACACCAGTAGACTGTGCACTTAACCAAGAAGCCACCTGCTCCTAGAACGTCTGGGAATGCTGGGGTTTATCTAATGATGCCTACTTCCATTTCTCATGCTGCCTCCTTATATGTTAAAATCCTATCAAAGGAATCGTGAATTATACAGACCTAAAGAGAGAGAGAGAGAGAGAGAGAGAGAGAGAGAGAGAGAGAGAGAGAGAGAGAGAGACGGCTCAGTGAGAAGAGAGTTTAATGACGGGGGACAGTGGGCGGGACAGTGGACGTATCTTTCCCCTGAATGCTATTTCATTTATGCAAAAAAAATTGTACAAAGCATTGTGTAGACTGTTCTATAAATCTCTGCATGACGCAGTTTAAAATTGTTAAACAGACTTAAAAGTTAAAACATTTTTTATTTAAAAAAAAAGATGGAATGCCATTTTTACTAGAAGTGTGCAAAATCAGTGTAAGCTAGCCCGAAAGCTAGCGGAAGTTTTTGGTCAAATCACAATGAATTTTCAAAATAAAAGCCCTATTGCAGGTGTGATTTTGCTTCTTTTTCCTGCTCTCTTTCATGCTGAGGTTTATCCATTATGCTCAAAGTGTAGCATACTTTCAATGGCCAACCGTAGTATTGTGTAGCCTGACCTTTAAACGACCGGAATCTCCATAGCCATTTTGTTGACCAATGACCACCGAAAATGCTGTCTGTCTGACATGTTAACGCAGACAAGCACAGTGTGTTTTGTTTGGCACCATCTTCAGATCGTTCATTTGAGAAATTTGTAACTTAAAAAATTTAAAATGTCATTTTTCACAAATTAATGAGTTTAAACCATAAAAGTTTACATGATTCGAAAAATCCAGTTTATAATTGCTAACAGTCACAGGTGTAAACACGACGGCTTCGAGCACCACCATTAGGCAGACCATTAAAAACACTGGAAGACTATCAAAAAAAAAACCTTAGTGGTTTGCACTGTGTCGTCACAGCGAGAAGGTCCCGAGTTCGATTCCCCTGCAGGGGTCTTTCTGTGTGGAGTTTACATGTTCTCCCTGTGGGTTCTTGTGTGGGTTTACTCCGGGTTCTACGGTTTCCTCCCACAGTCCAAAAACATGTATGTTAGATTGATTGGTAATTCTAAATTGTCCATAGGAGTGAGTGTGAGTGTTTGCATGACCCTGTGATGGACTGGTGACCTGTCCAGGGTGTCCCCCTCCTGCCTTTCACCCTTTCAGAGACGGCTGGGATAGACTCCAGCAGATCCCCATGACCCCGAATTAGTGAATAAGCAGGTATAGAAGATATTAATGGCTCCAAAGAAATTATATCCAGACACATAATCTTCTGCTAAAAATATGTGAAAGATTCCAGCGACTATAATTTTTTATCAGCAATGAAAAATAAAAAAAATACGCTTAAACGCTGTGATTGTACAGCGTCCTTCTCTGAAATTCGTAGTATTAACGAAACAAAAGTTAGTGTTACCTTTGAATCACGCTTTTCTTTACGTGTTGCCTGCTGAATCGTGAACCAACACATCTCCATTTCCCAATCATCACAGAACATCTGAACATGTTTGGGCCTACATTTAAGAGTGATGGAAGTTCTTACACAATTCTTTTCTCCTCCACAGATGTAACGCAGGCACTCATTAATCATTTAGCGCAAACCGTTTGCTTTGTCGGTCCAGCCTAGCAGACAAGAAGTTGCCTCTGTTAAATGCCTGATGACTGGAATGTTTGAGAAATGCTGTGTGCTGTGAGGGGGGACAGAGCTACACCTAGGACATGTCTCTACAGGAATGTGTGTGTTTTTCACATGCGACTATCTGTAAAGAATGACAAACTAGTTTGGATAGTTTATTTATAGGAAGATGTAAAAAGTAGTGATATTTCAGTGATATTACAGCAGTGATATAAGTCCAGGTAGCGTTTCTGTTTATGGAATCTATATATATACATGCTACGTATGCAATCAATGTTCAATAATTTTCTTATTGTATTACATACTTTGCATTCTACTGTATGTTTCATGTATAATTAATTTCTAAATCGTATATTTTATTCAAATTATTCAATTATTTACTTCCATTTTTTTTAAATAAAGTTTTAAGATTCTGATTAAGGAGGAAAACATTAACAGACAAAATATATATTCATTTACATTATTTGGCAGACGTTCTTATCCAGAGCGACTTACATTTGTAATTTATACAACTGAGCCATTAGGGGCTAAGGGGCCTTGCTCAGGAGCCCAGCAGTGGTGACTTGGTGGAGCTGGAAATCAAACCCACCAGATCTTCAGGTTGGTAGTCCAACACCTTAACCATCCATGAGCCACCACTTCGTAAATACGTTCGAAAGTAAAAACCAGAATAAAGTGACATTTCTGTAATATGGATATGACGTTCTAAAACATTGACGTATGGTAACTCTTTATTAATGTCCATTGATAAAGTGCAGCTGTAATGCGTTAGACAGATGTGTTGTATTGATACCTGAAGGCAAATTTGAGCAAAGATCCTAATGCACTTGGTATATTTGTACACTGATCAGCCATACCATTAAATCCACCGGTACCCAACAACACTGTAGGTGCCACCGAAACAGCCAGTCACCTATAACAGCATGGACTCTACAAACCTCTGAAGGTGAGCTGTATCTGCCACCGATATGTTTGCAGCAGACACCTGCAGCAGTGGTTCATTCATGAACATCCCACAGATACCTAATCAGATTCAGGAAGGGTGTGATTTTCCAGGGAGATGCCCCCCGGTTTTTCCACAATCGCGCCCTGACCATTAATGATCACTGCTGGTATAAATGATGTATTAGTACAGTGTAATAAAAAATACCAGCCCAGACTGAACAATAACTTAAGGAAATAATTAAGTGCTTGGAAATAGTGAATTATTACATAGTCTATTTATAGCAGACTCATTAGCTTCTGTTGCTATGATAATAAAATAGGAAAAAGTGAACTAAACTTAAAAAAAGCCTGACTCAGCCTTAGCTGTACTAAATCCAATGCTATGTTTTCATCACCTTGTGTTAATAAGCATGTTTAAAGTATCTCATCAGAAATGACTTGATAGAAACTCACCTAATTAATTCATTTATTTATTTTTTCAAACCTGTAAATTGTGTCCTTCTTACTGAGAAGTAATACATTTATTTATTCATCTTCGGGGTCACGGGGATCTGCTGGAGTCTATCCCAACCGTCTCTGAAAGGGCGAAAGGCAGGAGGGGTACACTCTGGAGGGGTCACACACTTACACTCACACTCACTCCTAAGGGCAATTTAGAATCACCAATCAATATACATGTTTTTGGACTGTGGGAGGAAACCGGAGAACCCGTAATAAACCCACGCGAGCACGGGGAGAACATGCAAACTCCACACAGAAAGACCCCTGCACGGAAATCGAACCCGGGACCTTCTCGCTGTGAGGCAACAGTGCCAACTGTGCTGCGAGAAATAAAACAATTTTCCTAAAATAAATCTTTTGAGATTATCACAACATTATTGTTCACAATAAAGGTTTGCATAAAAATGTCTTGTTACTCTCTGTTCTGTATTTAAAGCCTCTGAATGTCTATCTGAAAGAAAGATCAGGCAAAGCTGCACCTGCAAGACCACTATTCCTAGTCAACAAAAAACCCTGCTGCTAAACCTGCTATGTGGTGTTTCTTTTCCACAGCAGGGTGTTTAACAGCTGTGCACAGAAAACAAAATGTAAGTAAGGATTATTTTATTAGCAGTTTTATACACAAAGCATTTGGTACCATAAGAAAACTAGACTTATAGACAATTTAGATTGGACTATGGGGTCCTGGAGAAACGTTGTTTTATTTCACTGTGTACTGCATATGATATATATGATTGGGAACATAGATCGTACTTATGTGTCACAAAACACAGACAAAACTGAACTGATGTTATTACTCCTAATTTATTACTCCTAATGCTAGCCTCCTAGTCCTAATCTCTTTTCCTGGAGTACCTGGAGTAAACCTATGCAACATGCAAACTTTAAACAGAAAAGCCCCTGCCAGGAATACGAACCTGAGACCTTCTTGCTGTGAGGCAACAGTGCTAACAACTAATCCACCGTGTTGACCTTATTCATTGCATTTCTGTTTATTATGGTTTGTTATCAAGTACTTGCTCGTTTAAAATGGAACTTGCTGATATCCCTTTTGACCACTGCACGCAAGCTTGGTGTAATCATGGACAATCAACTGTCCTTTTCTTCCAATGTTGCTAACTTGACACACTCCACGAATGTTTAAGGCACTGAGTTGTTTTTTGGACGACCAGGAAGACCCAGGTTCAAGCTCAAGTCTGGAGCAAGACCCTTAACCCTTCCTTTCCAGGGATGCTGTATCATAGCAGACCCTGTGGTCCGACGCCAACTTTCTTAAAGCTTTTTTAAAACTCTTACTGTGCTGTAGAGTATATGTGACAAATAAGCCCCTTTACCCCTTTTTATCCTCTGGCAGTTTATATACAACATTATATATATATATATAATATATATATATATATATATATATACACAACAAAAAGAATCAACAATTCTTGTCCTCTCAGGCCACTCAGTTAGTGGTGCAGTCTCTTGTGATTTCTAAACTTTACTACTAAAAAAGAAAAAGAAACAGCATTTGGCAGAGCAACTTACATTTATCCCATTCATACAACTAAGCAATTGGGCGCTAAGGGCCTCACTCAGGGGCCCAGCAGTGGTGGCTTGGTGGAGCTGGAAATCAAACTCACAATCCTCAGGTTGGCAATCCAACATCTTAACCATGAGCCACCACTTCTCCACCACTTGCCCTACTACTGCAAATCTACCCCACAGTAAAAACTATCCCACTGCTGTGCTCCCTCCGGCTTCTAGTAGCAGCACCTTCTTATTTTAAAGCACTTATTACTCCTTGCATTGCAACACGAGCCGAAACAGTCGAGTCAACATTAACAACACTTTTTCCTGATCCAGCAAACTTTGTATTGACTATTCAATAAGACTTTTGTACGTCGCTCTGGATAATGTAATGTAATGGAAATAAGCCTGAACCTCTATATTTATCAGGGTAAAAAAATGTTTTTTGAAGAGGCAACCAAAAGGCCAGAGGGAGGTAAAGGAGCTCGTGAGATCCACAGCATTCTCCTAGAACCTAAAAGTGAACACAACAGTGGGATTTATGGAAGACTGGCGAGTTGAATAAAATCCATCTCAGTAACCCAGCAACGGTAGAAAGGCACTTTGATGTAGTTTGATGAGGGCTAAATTTAATGTTTTGGCCATGGCCCAAAGCTCTACACTTGGCAAACACCCAATCTGCCTTGCATCGGTTTAGGAACACTATCCCCACAGTGAAGCACAGTGGATGCTACATGATGGTGAGAAATCAGTGCCTTTTGGATGATTTCCCAGAGTTAAGAGGTTTCCTAGCAATACAATACAGATGAATACTGATTAATTAATAAGCTTTTTCGTAAGCTTCATTGTATGAAAAGTACACGTTAGGACACCTGACCATCATATCCATATTTGTGTTTTCGAACATTATATACCCGATTTAGTCTCGGTCCTAATTCTCTAATATGCTTTATACTCTTGGAAAGGCTTTTTTGTAGATTTTAAGTGTGGCTGTGGGGAGTTGCTTATTTAGCTACCAAATGATGGTGAGTTCAGGCACTAATGTTGGGTGAGGAGGCCTGGAATGCATTTGGCATTCTAGTTCACCCCAAAGGTGTGGAATGTGGTTGGGGTCATGGCTCTGTGTGGGACAATAGATTTCTTTCACACCAAATATAATACACCATGTCTCTTTGAAGCTTGTTTTGGGCACAGGGGTACTATCATGCTGGATTAGTCTTTGGGACTCAGTGAATTCCCAGTGAAGCGAAAATTTATGCAACATAACCTAGACAACCTAGACAACTGTGTCTTCAAAAATATGTGTAAGTTTATTCATGTAATTATAATTTTTAACAGCAGTACTACGTACAGCACAACTACCAGTACCGCCAATTTTTGTTTGAGGAGTTTTGCAATAATGTTTGACGCAGATGACATGCCTTAAACCGTCCCAATTCTGCACTTATCAACTTAAATTGCACACTTCGTGGAAGACCTTAGTGTGGGTATTAGAACAGGGCCATAGTGTCTTCCCTCTGTACTTCCCTCGGCTCCTCAAACACAATGTATTCTCTTGTGCTGTAAGTTAATAACCAAGTTAAGTCAATGTCAGTTCCAGGTTTTCACACTGTTAACACTACAATATGCGCAAAAGTTCATGGACGGAGTGTCTGTAAATACATACATGCTGCATGGCATTGTATCTGGCGTCATCAATTAACTTATACAATCAATAACTTTATTGGTTAAATTACAAAGAGAGCAAAAGTTAATAAATCATAAAAATTAAAATAAATTTTATTGACTATTTTGTGTAACAAGCTCATTTAATCCACAGTAAAAGTCATTTTATTGTGCGAATGAGCAGGAACCATGCAGCTGCACACTGAGATGTTTATGGAGGGCAAACACTCATTACTGATAGCCTACCAAGTGGAAGTTCATCCTGTCTCAACATTTTAGGATCAATAAAATACAATTGGTTTTTGATAATGGTGTTTTATCTAAGGCAAATACTAGCGCATATAAGATAATTTTTTATGTGTTTAAGAGAGGAACATAAGCACTATAAGGACTATGGGTGTGCATGTGTGTGTGTGTGTGTGTATAGTTATCTATACTCTAGCAGGTGGGATTTGAGACTTCCCAGCAGATGACAGGTTGTAAGAGAGAGCACATGAGCTTCCACTTTCTTTTTATAGATATAGCACACACATACACACACACACACACACACATCACATACAAATCCCAAAGTGACACGTAACCTCATTATCGCTTAACAAAAAAAGCTGTAATTGATAAGCCCAAATTTTGTTTTAATTGATGTTTTTACTTTGATTACCAGTGTTTAAATAATTACTGTAATTTATTGTAAAAAATAATATAAATCCAATAAAAAAAATCTAATTTACCATTTAACCCTCAGTTTTCTAGTCAGGGGACACCATGAACTGGGTATCAAAACCCTGCAAGGGCACAATCACATACCACAGATTAATATAGAGAGGGTAGTCAGCCCTCACATGCTTCTGGACTCAGGGAGTAACCGGAGTACTCTGAAGACCATGCTTTTCACTAAGTTATTAAGGGAATTAAAGCAAAGGTCCAGACAAGCCCTAAAACAACGTTAAATACAGACTTATTTTTAAAATAAATTCTTATACTGAAAATCGGTGATATTTACCATTTATATAAGGAGATAAAGAAAAGACTGTTTTGTAGCTACTATATGATAAGTCTTAAAGAAAGATGTTTGCCTCGTGACTTTTCCATGACATTAGGTAACTATAAAGGCCAGGAGGGGGACACCCTGGAGAGGTTACCAGTCCAGCACAGGGACACACTTACACTCACTCCTTTGGGCAATTTAGAATCAACAATCAACCTAACATACATTTTTTTTGACTGTAGGAGGAAACCGGAGAACCCGGAGTAAACCCAGACAAGCACAGGGAGAAAAATACAAACTCCACACAGAAAGACCGCTGCAGGGGGATTCGAACTCGGGATCTTCCTACTGTGAGGCAACAGTGCTAAATACTAAGCCCACCATGATGCAGGAAGTAACTTTGAAATAGCTTTAATTGTATGTTATAAATAGTATAATGTGGTATTATTTAACTTCTATTCGGCAGGAAATCGCCTTAGTACGCGAGGAATTAAATCCTTTATTTTTTTAATACAATCGAGCAGTTAAGGGTTAAGGGCCTTGCTCAGGGGCCCAATAGTAGCAGCTTGGGGTTGCTGGGAATTAAATTCAAAATGTCCCAATTGAGAAAAAAAACTTAAAAATGTGCTTAAATTGTTATTGTGTAGAATTTCTACTTACAATTAATTTCAACACGAACGTTATTCCCTGACAGGTCCAGTGTCTTTTGGATGGTGATTTGTGTTTACATGCTCTCAGATACACACAGTGATACACACAGTGATACACACAGTGATACACACAGTGATACACACAGTGATACACACAGTGATACACACAGTGATACACACAGTGTTCTACGAAACATATTAATTCAACCGCTTTCAACTGGTGTTTTTTTAGGACGAGTGTTTACTTTACTAGTGTTTAAACCTCGTACCATGTCTATGCGAATTCTTCAGCATCTGATTACAGCATGAGAAGAAAAGACATCTAAAAGAGGTCACATGTTGATTTAATCAAGGATGTTAGAGCATATGTGGGCTATCAAAGCCCTTTTATGAGTTATTTCGACAACATGAGACAAAACGTCACTGCAACAGGAAGTTTAAATCACTCCCTAAGGTCAGGATGGCCCTTCTAGAACAAAACTAACTCCGAACAAATCAGCAACTTTATAGAGTTGAACATTTTTTATGTCCTAACGTAAATGAAAACATTATTTAATCACAATTTATAATGCTTTGTAATAAATAAATGAAAAATAGGTTTAGCGCTTATCCCGTACAGGGTCATGCATGGATTGGCGTCTATCCCAGAGGACTTAGGACATGAGGAAATGGAGACTTGGAGAATGGTGTGCCAACCCATCGTAGGGCAAATTTACACAGTCTTACACCCATTTACGCACCACAGACAATAGAAATAACAGTGAAATACATACAGCACATATCTTTGGACTGAAAAAAAAACCTCCAAAGGTAGATGTACCCAAAGAAAACCTCTAAAGGACAGTGAGAACATGCAAAATGCAAACCCGGAAGGTGCAAGGCAAATGTACTACTAAAACTATGCTCCTTTTTTTAACATCCCATAATTTATTCATGGCCTCTACATACAAAATGCTTGCAGATTGCAAGGAAATCATACCTTACAGTAAGTGCCAAAAGCAAAATTTAGGCAAATTTAGGAATGTCTGTGAGACAAGCTACAATGCAACTAATACAGATTTGTGAGGGTCGTCCCAATGCAGCTGAAAAGAACTTTAGTTCTTTGGTCTTTTAGGTTTAAGTGTGACACAAAATGCAACCAGAAAATCTAACACACGTTCTTGTCTGTTCATATCTGAAAGAATCCTTTGGCTGAACAGGAAACGTCTCGAAACAGTGAAAAAGTGTAAGTTTGTCCCTAATGAGCAAACCGGTGGCGCCTGCCTGAGATGAAGTAGGAAGAAACCTTGAGAGGAACCAGACTCAAAAGGGAACTCATCTTCATCTGGGGGACACTGAATGTCCGTTAATAACAGCTAATGGTAATGGCATTAGGTTTGACCAGAAAATCTCTACTTTTTTCTGCTTTAGGACATCTACAGGGTATCCTAACTGTCTCTATACCTGAGGAAGTATACGTCCCAGCACCATGATAGATATGTCGTTCGAACACATTGTTACAATCGAAAGGATTTGTGTGTCCATGCTATGGTTCCTGATAATGTCCATTGCAGCCTGTCTACAGTTTTTTCTTTTAGCTTGTTATTCTTTCGTCGTAATATTAATAACTAAGTATAACAATTTCAAAGGACATTTGGATAAACCATGCCAATTTCCCCCTTTTTGTGGAGCCCTTTGGATAATGTAGGGTAACAGTAGAGTCTGCAGATGGTTCAGCAGTCCAAACCCCCTTTAATCCTGCCTACATTTATAAAGACTAAATTACTAAATTAAAGTCAGGAGTTCAAGCCTACTTAAGTTCAGAGAATCCGGAGTTGTGAAAGAGCTACTGGACAGCTTGCTTAGACAAATATAAAACATTGATGCATTTACATCATCACTATTAAAAGCTGGAAGCTGTACATAAGCCATTTCACTTTTTTGAGTGGTTTCCTGACTGGGAAGGAAGTCAAATTGAAAACCAATCAAAAAACCAAGTGATAGTTTGAAGTTATGTTAAAGATTAAGTTTTCATTACGAATAAAACTTCATGAGAAAAAATTCACGAGCAAATCCAAAAGCTACATTATTCAATGTACTGCTTATGAAGTTTTCGATTATAAATTGATATGCTGTGTTTTCTCAGCAAGCAGCTAGCTGAAATAACCTAAACCTGAATGAACTAGATGGTTTTCTCCCGATGTTGAACATCCAGAATGCTTTCAGACATGTTCCCAGTAATCATGACTGCCTTTTTCTAAAAAATTAAAGATAAACCACTAAGTTTCTTTAATCAAAACCCACTGACTGTAACAGTAACTGCTAACATTTCTTTTAAGTGCTAATGTTAATTATGAGAGCTTAGTTTGAAGACAAACAGAGAAGACGTTTGGACCAGTGATGTGTCTGTAAAGTGGCACAAGGCTGTATGTAGCAGCATTGCTAATCCAACAAAGTCATTAAAGTAAACACACAGCCTTTTACTAACATGTGCTATCACCATGACAAAAAGCAAACAGCTGCTTTAGATATCAACACTGTCACGGTGTTCATAGACCTGCGAGCCACGCCAAATCAAGCAGAAAGCCGCATACAGCTGCAGCGGGTCGACTTAGAGAACACGCAACATTAATCATCGTCAATCTAATGGATCACGTGACCGAGCTGTCCTTCAAACACTGAAGTAAACAAGCAATTATTCGCTGAATATGAGTGTAAGTTGAATAAAAAGTGGGCCAGTAATAAACGTTTTAGCCCTGCTGAGCTAATTATGTTTCTTTGCACTTGGGTCACTATGGTACACATGTCCCAGTTCACTTTTTCCTACAGAATTAAGACTTAGAATTGACCATCTTATTTAGTTAGAAACGCAAATTAAACATAATTAATACTGTTATTTATTATAGCATCTCTTTTTAATAGCATAGAAATACAGCTCGAACTACTGTACAATTTATCATTGTTCAAGTCTTTTTACTGGAACTCTGAAGCCCAAACCTGTTCCAGCAGGACAATTTCCCTGTGCAGAAATGATTCAGCAGGAAAGCAATAAAGATTCATCTCCTTAATGCCTCTGGGACGAATAGTAACACTGATTCTGCCCCAGACCTTCCTATATGCCAAATCTCAGTAATGCTCTTGTGGCCGAATGGATGATTCCCAGAGCAACATGCTAAAATCCAAAGACGTCCATATGTGTTTTTTTATACATCTTATTCAGTCTCGCTTCTTTCTTATCCTATAATAACCTTCACACTTTTAGTCTTTCGACTAGATTTTAGAGGGTATTTTTACAAACCTTCTTTCAACCACAATGGAATTAACAAGTTCATCTGTTCCAGTTCATTCTAGTTCTGTGGGAGTTCTGTGGGGTCGGGGTAAAGGCTCTGTGCAAAACACTCGAGGTCTTCTACACTAACCTTGGAAAACCAAGTCTTTATGGGGTTTGGAAAGACGCCATATTGCTAGCTGATCAACTACATCTGGAAAAATCAAACTCAGAAAGAAAAATCAGACAATTCTGTCTCTATTTTTACTGCAACAAGGTAACATACAATAGAAGTCATCATGGATTCGATGTTTACCCCAATGCAAACCTCAATGAAGATTGTACATGTAGCTGTACAAGAGCAAAGCATGCCGAGTAACAGCCTGCAAAAAATAGATCAGGACTGAACATTGCAAGAACTGTTGAGGGGAACTCAGGTCACAGGACTGAACACATGGTGTTCGTGAGCAACAGATGCCTTAGGTTACGTCTTAGCATTCTGAAGTAGCACAAAGGTGTGTTTTTTTTTGTTTTTTTTTTACAAACTGGGTACTGATTAACTGGACTAAACAAATAATCACGTTTGTAGGCGTCACATGTTTCAGACTGGAAGCTGTTATTTTACTGCTGCTGGGTTAAACTGGCGGGAATCATATTCCAGCTGAGATATCAGTGCAGTATCATGGTACCTAATTGTACTAACTGTGACAGTCACACTGATATTTACTTTTAGACGCCATGGCAGCATCAAGGCTATTTTCATAGCGATTACACACTCGTACTTCTCACTTGTTCACGTAACATACGTTTTGGATTGTGGGAGGAAACCGGAGTACCCGGAGAACCCGGAGTAAACCCACGCAAGCAGGGGGAGAACATGCAAACTCCACACAGAAAGACCCCTGCAGGGGAATCGAACCCAGGATCTTCTTGCTGTGAGGCAACAGTGCAAACCACTAAGCCACCGTGCTGCCCACACTAATATGTAGTGTCTATAAAAAAAAAAAACTCATGTAGTAGGACGTACATTACATGAACAATAGTATTGGGACATGTTTTTTAACAATGTAAATGCCTTTATTTTGTAACATATACTTTTTCACAGCACAGTGAAATTCTTTCTTCGCAGATCCCATCTTAGTAAGTTGGGGGTCAGAGCGCAGGGTCAGTTATGATACAGCGCCCCTGGAGCAGGAAGGGTTAAAGGTCTTGCTCAAGGACCCAACAGTGGTTGGCTTGCCGGTGGGGGGGGGCTTGAACCCAGGTGTTTCTGGTCTTCAGATGTGTTTTTTGAGAATGCTATCATATTTTGGTTCACTCACTCCTATAATAACCTCCAAACTTCTCGAAAGGCTTCTCTTCCTGGTTTTGGAGTGCGATTTTCCTGTTCATCCAAATAATATTAATAGTGGATTAGTAATCAGGTTCCATTGACCCAAACACCGCACAATGAATAAGCAATCAGTCTAGAACCTTTTTGCAGTGGCCACATTTTCACATGCATCTGGATTAAATCCAAATACACACACACACACACACACACACACATGAAGTGTGAAACCCTTTGGCATCAACTCCTAATAAATTATTATTGAGCTGTTTGGCTTCTCATCCCATCCCAATCCAACACAAACAGGATGAGTTTACTCCTTAAACTGGACTTGCTTCCTTTTGAAAGCAAGAATTTCTGTCAAATATCTACTCATACTTATGTTACTCATTATATTAACGCTCTTCAATACATTTTAGTCTTCTGTAGGGTGGCTGGTTTAGCAACATTTCATTAAAATTCCTTAGCGTCTGTAATTACACTGGGTTAAAGGTGAAACAAGAAATTCGGACCTTCTTATTGCAAATAAACAATTTTCAGCACCTGCTGTTCTAAAATCCTGCCAATGCAGCTGTTTTCTCAGGGCTTGTTTACTATTCCAACATCTGACATCGTCACCTATTGTTTTTGTGCTATTATACTGTAAAAATCTAAAAAATGTTTAATAGTAAAAATAAATAATAATAGTTAATTCGATAATTGTAATAATAAGTAGAACATGTGACAATACAACAAAAACAACAACTAATAATAATAATAGTAGTAGTAGTAATAATAATAATAATAATAATACTATTATATAATACTAATAATAATACTACTACTACTAATAATAGTAATAATAATAATAGAAATATGAATAGTTAAATATGATTAAAGTTAATTAGAAAGTTTATGTTTAGAACACAGAAACAGTTTTATGGTCTGTATAGATCTGAACTTTTGGTCCTATAATAAACACAGCAGTACAGCAGAGGGTGTAGTATCTTCTGTACTATATTTACTGTATTTACAGTAGCACAGGATTCATCTTACCTCATCATTAAAGTCCAACACAGCATTTACAGGAATTCCTTCACTAATCCATCGGACTTGTTTTGAAGAAACTTCATCATCTGATAGTTTTTCCGATCTTATCCGGAGTTCAACAACACCAGTTACACAAGTGCTGCACTACGGGGAGAGAGGAGAGAGAGGAAGAGTGTGTGTGTGTGTAAGAGTGAAAAAAAAGAGAGAGAGAGACAGATCTGGTGTGTGTGTGAGAGAGAGCTGGTGTGTGTGTGTGAGAGAACGAGAGCTGATGTGTGTGAGAAAGAGAGGGAGAGAGAGCTGGTGTGTGTGTGTGTGTGTGTGAGTGTGTGTGTATGTATCTGCCTTTATTGTTTAAAAACTGAAGTTATATATTTTTTTTAAACGTTAAAATATTACAGATTATTAAAATATTAGATTATTAAAATATTACAGATTACCACAATAATCAATGTTTTTTGGGAAATTAATTCTCAATTAGTCAGTCAGTAATGAATAAATAGATAGATAGATAGATAGATAGATAGATAGATGGATGGATGGATGGATGGATGCCCTACGCAGAATTCTATTTAGAGGCCCTATTTAAGTAATATTTACTGTAAAAAAAGCTAGCTGAAGGTGCCGACGCCTTCCTGATTCTAGATTTTAGAAAACTCAAATGTTTCCTCTACTTGAAAAGACGATTTCAATAAGCAGGGGCCGCAATCAACTGACCTTGGTGGAACAAAAACCTATAAAGTGGTGTCTTGACTTATGAGTGTCCCGACTAACGAGTTTTCGAGTTTTCTCTGCCGATTTTTTGCTTTGAGTTAAAAATTGGGTTATGAGGCAGCTTCAGACACCCAGCATCCCGTGTCTCACTCGATAGCTAGTCAGATATGCGCGTTAGCAAGTGGAGTCGTCTGATCTCCAAGGTAAATGCTGTACATTATACTTAATAAAACCAGTTTATTCCAGTACATCCTATTGGATTGTTTTTTTATAAAATATTCGATATTTATAAGTTTATTTTGCTTATTTAAAAACATGTAACAAAAAAAATTGTTGGTGTTTTTTTTGGGGACCCGGAACGAATTAATGGCATATCAATTTAGTTCAATGGCGAAAAATTGATTTGACATACAAGTACCTTAAGTTACGTGCTCAATGAAACTTATAAGTCAAGGCACCACTGTATTTAGTTTTGCCCACCCGATTGACCATCCACCCGTCCGTCCATCCATCCATCCATCCATCCATCCATCCATCCATCCATTCATGTACTGTTCTATGGATCTAGTGGATCTAAACAAGGTAAAGAATGAAAACCAATTCTGTGTGTGATGCAGGGTTGGCCCTGAACAGAATTTTATCTGGGAGCCCCTTGGTGCTTCTAATATAACTATTGATTATTGATTATTTGCACACTATAAATCTAACACACCTAATATTAATTTTATTTGTTGTAGCGTTGTTTACCCTTCTATGCATCCTGTTGTTTTTTTGGTTAGGATAAGCAGCTAATGGCCAGAAGGTCCTGCAAAAAAGAGGTTAGTTTTTCTTTCTGGAAATGAAATGTCATTTAAGACTGTCTTCATTCAGGAAGTCAGGGGTTAAGAGAGAGAAGTGAAACAAGCTGAAACATGTGATGATTCGACACCTTTCCTCTCTTACACAGAATTACCGTCCAGTTATGCAACGTTTCCGAGAAATCAACTTTGCATTATGTTTCTGCCACAAATTCCAGTTTATTCATTCAAGATCGATTACTGCTAGTAAAGATTTTATTTTCTAGTTATTTTCAGAACTCTGCATTCAGTTATACTATGTTCTTTATGTAGGTATGTATTTTATGTAGTACTGAAGGAATTTTGTAGTTATATATGATCGAAATTACAATAAAAAAAAAAAAATAAATAAAAAAAAAAAAAAAAAATATATATATATATATATATATATATATATATATATATATATACTGCATTCCTGATATTTACTAATGGTTTCTATATTGTAGTAAAAACTTTATTCTAATGATAATGAAATCTTTGTCGACTTTGACTCAAACACTATCCTCCTGAAAGTAAATCAACAAATTTGCCCTAAAAGTTTAGTTTTATCGAACAGCCTGATGATGGGTGTTATGAAGACAGCTAAAATTTGGTATTATTCTGCCTGTAGGCTCCGCCTCCAAAAGTCTGAAGGTAGAATTGTATTAAAAAGTTAGAGAACATTGATACTTTAACATTTTACAAACACTTTTACATTTTGCATATATTTACGTTTATAACATTAAAGTGTTTAGTGTACTAAAGTGTTTCTCTAAAGTAAAATAAATGGAAGCACTAGTTCAGGTGTGTCAGCAGTAGGTAGGTTTTTACTGGTTGTTCGAAGACAGCCAAAGATTAAGCTGCTCCAATCAATAGGAAGTTAATTCCACCACCTAAGCACTGGAACAAAGAGGACAGATGTGCAACCAATACCTCCTTTACAGCCTGAGAGATAGTGGGACCAGTCAAGCAGGCACCAACTCACTTCCTGGGATGTAGGAGCTGGGAAGAAACCATGGAACCTAGAAGACACCTAACATGACCAGAGGGAGAACACTCAAAAGCCCACAGTCAGTTCCTTTAAATCAAACCCTTGATAGGGCGCTTAAATCTGTGATTTATTTTTAACACACAAGCAAGAAGGGCGAAAAAAAGAGACCAAAAAAAGCATTTTTTTGGGGAAGTTTTTTAATAGTTATTGAACGTTCTACATTTTACAGTAAATATTATACAATTACAAACTTGGTATTATTCTGTCACTGAGATCACTAATTGATCTTTGAAAAAAAAATATATATAAAAACCCATAAAATGAATAAAAACACATTTACACTTCATACCACAGGCCTGAAATGGGTCTCGTCTCGTCGCTTCGTTCTTTAGTTTGACCTTATGCTATAACGTCCAAGCTTCAACTATAAGATTTGGAAATTTTTATTTTAATAATATAAAAAAATACCTCTGGCATCTAATTATTTCACATTCATTTATTTTACATAAAGTAGACCAATATTAAGCCCCTCCCCCCCGCCACAAAAAAATGGAACAACTATATAAAATAAACGAGAGGATGAGACCACATCCAGACAGGCCTGTGCTCTGAAATGTCCCTCACACAGTTATAGGCACCACACTCCTGATCATCTACCTAAGAATCAATGAAACATCAATTATTAATTAAAAACTTAAATAACACTTACTGTATAGTAGAAAGCGCAGTAAATACAAGTAAGTGTGACTCGTCATTTGTTTACTTTCAAATCACTTCCATTGGTGTAAAAACAGAAAAAAAAACATGTCTACATCCTACATTTTCCATGCAGGAGGATTGATCTCAATCTATCTCCACCTCACCTCACCTCACCTCACCTCGACTAAAGAATTGATTAATAACTTTAAATTGCATTGATTGCATTAAGTTTCGCATTACAAATCTGATTTGTTCTGGTGATTTGTTCTTGCCATAATACTGTTAAGACTAGACTTTAAAATTAATTAGGAGAAAGTGACAGAAGGAAAGACCAAAGTCTGAAATATTTACAGTGCCCTCCAGACCAAACTGTCCACTCAAATATTATCTCTTTGTTTTGTTTTTTTGGTGTCAAAACTGTTAATTATGACTGCTTTTTTAAAATTAAAAAACATTTTCTCTATAGAATACTAAAATCTAAAATAATTCTAAAAACTCGGCCGAGAAATTACAGGAAGACGGTCAGATCTATTATCCTCCGCAGGCAATGTGTCACATAATAATAATAATTAAAAAGGATGCCAATAATTATGAAACCAACAATTGAAAACGTAGTTAAATAATGCATTCAAAGTGATGTTATGCCAGTCTGGGGTGCCAATATTTCTAGAGGGCACTGTATATATATATATATATATATATATATATATATATATATATATATATATATATATATATATATATAAAATACTTAATACTAGGACAACATACTGTATGTTATAAGAAAGCTTGTCAGTCGACGCTATTTAATGCCAGCCTTATCAATAAAAATAATATGCAACTATTTCCCACCAAATATTTTTTTTTGTTTATTTACCATCTAAACTTCTCAGTTAGTGTTAGTAGCATTAGCATCTGCCGGTAGTCTATCCTGTAGCTTAGCAAGTCTCGTTCGGCAATTGTTTGTACGATCATGCTAGTATAAACAAACAACCTGACAAACCTAAGATAAGAGTAAACCTGCTAGCTGGATAATTATCTATACTGTATTCTCTCAACTGGTATTAATTGAAGAAATTTAATATGGTCTAATAATATAGTATAGAATAGAGTATTATGTTTTACTACAATTCATCATTTTTTTTAATAGGTTTGTGTGATTAACGAATGCAATACACATAAATCATTATGGCAATGATCATTATGGGAAGAATGATTGGAATTTACTGGCTATATTAATGTAATACAACTACGTTAGCAATGAAATGTTCTATATTACCTTGCATAAGTATTTATTTGGAGTATTATTATTGTCGTTTTACACAAAACCAGGATGTGATACCAAAACAGTGAAAACTTGTCAGGGTCAAAGGCGTAATTGGGTGCGGAACTCAAAACAATCTAAGAGAAACATATGTTTTTGTCTGCAATTGGGAATGTTTAGTCTGGGGCAGACCTTTAACCTCCAAACAGACCAACGAACCGGAATTCTGTTGACAAAACAGTGAAGTGGTTCCAAGCTAGAAACCTGAATGTGTTAAGAAACTGGATTAAAAACTGATTACAAAACTCTCTCCTAATATCATCCTTCCATTTTATCTCCTAGAGCCTATTTTTACTAAAGAATTTTAAGAATTTAAATCAACCTGATCAAGACAAATCCTAAAGAAATGTCTGCTTTCTGCGACCAAAAGTGGTTCTACCAAGTATTGACCCAAGGGTAAATACTTACGCAATCTACAAATGTTTGTTACTCAACTTTTGTGATGCAATTAAAAGAATTTTTTCTATAATTAAAAATATAAGCATATTTTTAGACTCGTTATTTAGTCAATTTTGTAATTTTTACAATACCCAACGCAGTCAATTTTAATGGCGGGGAAAATATTTATGCAAGGCACTATTCTATTGGTCAATTATAAAAACAATTATTGTTGTTAATAATCACATTTCATTCATCTTCTATACCCGCTTATTCCCTAATTCAGGGTCACAAGGATCTGCTGGAGTCTCTGAAAGGGCGAAAGGCAGGAGGGGGACACCCTGGACAAGTCACCAGGCCATCACAGGGCAACACACACACACTCACCCTCACTCTTTGGGCAATTTAGAATCACCAATCAACCTAACACAACTTAAGCCACCGTGCTGCTGCTAATAATTACATATAAACCTTCAATACCAGAAGGTGCAAATGCTGAAATTAACAACAGTGGACATCGAGTGGACATTCTGGACAATTCTACACATGTAGGAGAAAATAAGAAAAAAAAGTTTCGCAGTTCAGTGGTTCAGTTTTATTCTTGCTTCGCAAGTTTCTCTCGCTTTTTAGAATAAAGGAATGTTTCTCAACAGTTTAGTTTAGTTTCATAAAATCTCTGTAAGTCTTCTAGTTTGGATTAATAATATTTTAAAGTAGTGGTTAAGTAGCCTAAGTGATAAACATGCTTACTAAGAATTATATTACCTTCATGATTAGGGATGTGCCGATAATCGGTAACATGGCAATAGTGAACAACACAACAATCTCTGCATTTTCTGTAAAAAAATGGCAGCTACTAAATTGGGCTGCAGTTAGAAACTCCAAAAATCATAGTTATAGTTAGTGTAGCACTGCTGTAGCATTGAAATTTCCCTTCATTCGAACTTACAGGTCCAAAAACTTTCCCAGCATGACAATGTCTCTGTACACAAAGCCCCTGAGCTCCATAAACACATGGTGTGTTATAGTTGGGTCTCAACTGAAATGAATGGCTGAACTGACGAATTATTTTGTAGCTGAATAAGCGAATACCCACAGTCGCATCTTATATCTCATCTAGGGGCAGTGGTGGCTCGAAGACCTGGGTTTCACCGCCAGTCAGCCACTGTTGGGTCCTTAGGCAAGACCCTCAACCCTTTCTGCTCCAGGGTATCCCACTGTATCATCAACTAATTCCGCGCCCTGACCCCCAACTTACTAAGATGGAATATGCGAAGAAAGTAATTTCACTCTGCTGTAAAACGTTTATGTGGCAAAATAAAGACATTTACATTTTACATTTAGTGAAAAGCTAAGGTCAGAGTGGGCGTTAGAGTAAAAGCCCTGTCTTAATACCTGCATTTCACCCTTGTGCCCTCGTTTGCTTGTTCCTGCTGCGGAACAAGCAAACGAGTGTGTGGGGTGGTTAATGATGAGCTCCTCCACCCGACTAGTTGATAGAGATAGCCAAAGTAAATATAGCCATCTAGGCAAAGAAAAAAAAAAAATATATATATATATATATATAAAAAAAAGAAAGAGTACTTTATATACAATACCATGATGATAATATTTGTATAGACTGCCCTTATAGATCGCCAATCAAAAACGAAACATCGGCACATTCCTAATCAATATTAATGGATACTGTAGTATAAATTAGATCATTTAAGTAGATTACTGAACAGCGTGTAATGTACATCGGATTATGACATACCTACGGATCAATAGGATGATATTATCTCAAAGTAACTGATATGTAGTAGCTCTGTAGTCAGGTTATAGATTACGATTCACAATATTTTCTCTTTCAATGCTGATTAAAGTCAAGGCAAGTCAAAGTTTTGAATTATTGCATTTATCGAGTATTTCTTAAATCCATGCAGTGTAGCTTTAGGGTCTAAAGGTTTAGAGGACCATGGGAAGGTTTAGACACCTTTGTACTCTTTTTTTTTTCTCTATCCTAACATCTTCCTATCCTATCCTAGATTCACACTAAGAAGTGACAAAGTAATTTTCTGTCTAGGTGACAGAAGGGGCATCTTTAAGTCCATATATGGACATAGGAAACGATATACTGAATAGACATGAAATGGGTGTGGTGTGAGGGCCATATAAGGAAATGTGGGCATGTCTATAGAACCATGTGTAAAAACAGGAGAATCTTTGAGTGTTTTGCCAGTCGAGCATTATGTAATCACATTTTGTTAGCAAGTAGCAACGTCTTCCTAATAAACAAAAAGCAAAGTTAGCACCTAACATTAGCAATGCATGGACCTGATATAGTCTTAATTTGTCACTTTTTAACGTGAACACAGATTTTATCGACTACCGTCACTGCTTTGTTCCAAATGCGGAATAATCCAAAAAAAGACAAACCAGAGACGCAACAACACATAAACACTAACTTAAAATGGTCGAGAACCTAAAGTTTGTTTTAGTTTGATTTTTAATTTTGACGTTTGCATATGCGTTTTTAATTGCAATGCGATGTTGACAGCATATAATATAAGTACACATGGTAAATATGTAAGAATAAAAATATTAACAGATTTCTCCTTTTTTTTTTGTTGGAATGGTACGAGTAGCGTGTGCTGTAGCCAACTGGAAAAGTAATTAAGAAATTCTGATAATTAAATCAGATAATTAAATTATTTCCAGATGTCCTCTGTCTTGCCACATATTTATTATTAGGATAAATAAATTGGCTCTGATCCTTCAGCGTAGGTGCCGTATAGGGCCGTCACGATTATCAAATTCGGGTAACGATTAATTGTCAAAGGAAAAAATTGTGATTATGATTAAATGTTTGTTTTAAGGATTTCACAATTAATTGTTTGGGAAAAATAATTAAATATTTAAAAAAGCATCTCAAAGAATTTTATAATCCCTCCAATTTGTGCCGTATTAATGCGCTACTGTAAATATTTTATTAGAGATAAATAGTATTTAGGGAAGTCCATATTTTGTGTCCTGTCAGTGTTTAGCAACATATAAATTAATTTATGTTTCCTGCAGTTGCATTATGGGATGTTAACATGAGTTGAGCTGGTGATGTTGCGTTATTAAAGCGGCGCTTGAAGCATCAGAAAACCCAGACGCTCCGACTTTCATATCATGCCGCTCCACTTACTCACCTTGGTTGAAAGTAGGGTGCTGCAGGTACTACAGCCCCTACTAGTGGCTAATAAAAGTGTGCAATAATTGCGGTTGGATTCAATGATCGCGGTTACATCGAATAATTGCGATTATACGATTATTTAATAATTGTGACAGCCCTAGTGCCAGATATCTATTACTTGCCTCAACTGAGACTGTGTGTTGGCAGGTTTTTTTTTTTTTTAACATATACATCATGTGCAACTGCAAACTTTTTTAATAGTAGCACATCTCTGCTCGTCCCATGCGTCTATAGCACATTAATATGCACATCATGATTAAAAAGCTTACTTAGTTCTAATGACCCAATAAATGTAGAAACCAGAATCGTTTTCTAAGTGAATAACTAAGATTAATGTAAGTGCCCGACATCCTAATGAACCCTGTCGAGCCGCCGCCCCTACGCGCTTTTAAACTTATTACAAACGTACCTAATAAACTGCTACGAGCTGGAAGACACCCTGGTTATCAAATGAAGAAAAGGAATTGGTGTAAAATCAAAAGTGAAACACAGAAAACCCGTCTCAGCCTCGAATCTGGAAATGACAAACCTACACAAACGGACAGTAAAGAAAAAAAGGAAAAAAACCTGCGCTATTACTATTACTAAACTGGATAGTATTTGGCATGACAGACATGACGCAATGTAAGAGCACGGTGCAATGTACCTTCCCACTCATTGGGAGCAAAATAAAAACAACAAGAACAACAAAAACACAAAAAAAACGCATCGTTTTCAAAGTCGTAACTGGTCAAAATCATTCTGGAGTTTCCGCAGGAGTTGGTTGGTAATTATATTGATTAAAAGAAAGAAAACAACAACAACAACAACAACAACAACAACAACAACATAGGTCAGGAAAATTAAGACTAAAAACACAAAAGGAAATTAAATTAGAAAAAAAAAACTTGAACAAAATACTGTAATTAAATTGAAAAAAAAGCAGCTTTTACCAAAAAAATGCATAAAGTGACCTTTTTTTTTTTTTCCTTCTGTACCCGGCAGACGCAACTGCTGATCACAGAGAGCCCCTGTAACACTTGAGGATTTTGCATACGACGTTTAACTCCAGATCTGCTTAAGATAAAATAAGTGTAAGCTTAAGAAAAGATAGCGCAGAACCGCTTTAATAAAAAACTAAAAAACAATCTTACATGATTGACAGGTGGGCTCTACCAATGGGGTGGCACATAACTGTAGCCAGGCGTTCCTTGAGGACGATACGTTGGCACCGGAACAGGGTGTGGACCGATGGGGGTGTGCTGGGGGGTAGTCAACAACGTTCCTGATCGGAAAATCACAAAGAATTATTATTATTTCATCTCGTTAGATCACAAAACTGCCATTTACCACAAAAATGAATGCATATTTCATTAAAAATAAATTAAATTAAAATCGATCTGAGCAAATTAGTGGGTCAAGGACTTGTGGTAGCAGTGGTAGCTTGGTGGTGCTGGTAATCGAAGTCTGATCTTCCAGTTAGCGATCCAACACCTTAACCACTGCGCTACCACTTCTCCCATATTTTCTGAACATTCTATTCAAGGTTTATTCAAACTCTAAAGGGCCTTGCTCAGGGGCCCAGCAGTGGAAGCCTGGTGGTGTGAATTTAACCCACAATCTTTTGGTCAGCAGACCAACACCTTAACCACTGCATTACCACTGCCTAAAATTAATATAAAGAGTAAACACAATTGTGATGGTATGTAATAAAGAGTATGTAAACTACTGATTTTATAGCATTTGATTTTGGGGTTAAGGGCCTTGCTTGGGGGCCCAACGGTGGTGGCTTGGTGGACGTGGGAATCGAACCCACAATCTTCAGGTTGATAGTCCAACATTATAACCATGAGCCACCACTTCACCATGAGATTGTGGTGAAATTGTTTAGTTTGCAATTTTCTTGTGTTCTTTACCAGTTGTACTGGTTATTTTTAATGCCTTCTTGGTGCAAGTTATTGTTGCTAATTGTGAGACGCAGGGTTGGAAGACAAATGTCCCCCTGCTAGTCATGGTCTGGCACCGGCTCTGACTGAAACTGACAGAAATACAATTACTCTACTTAGGATTATGAATCAGTGCATCTTCAACATCAGCAGCGTCATGGAACTTTCAGTTTAGTCCTGAGTTGGCTGTTGCCTTGTGTTGTGGCCTCGGCTTTGGGTTATTGACCCAGAAGATTGGGTTTCAAACTTCACAATTGACAAGCTACAGCCGCTGGGCTCTTTAACAGCAGCCTCAGCACCTTCTGCTCTAAAAATACCCCAAGTTCCAAAGCTGGAATATATAAATGTGGCAATAATACAGGCCACAAACTTGGGTCATATAAAGGACTTTTTGATGCTCCCTACACTCCTGTTTGAAGACCATGCATACTGGTAGCACTCTACGGGTTTTAAAGGGTTAAACACCATCAAGCTGTTTTATTAAGCCTGTATTGCAAAAAGACTTAACACTTCTTGATATTTCCACAACAGTCTGCCTTTATAGGACTGCTATTGGTAATCACAAAATACGTGCAGACCGCTTTGGTGGCAAGGTACACCGGCTTTTAAAATATCCTACCAGACCTCTACCTAAATATGATGTTAGAACTTGCAAGGCAACTTATAAAAGTCCAAAGAAGCAGATGATAATTTATGCCTTGCTAAAATTTAAGCTTAGAAGAGTCTGACCAGTTATCATAACTCTACCACTGCCCATAAATAAGTGTGTGTGTGTGTGTGTGTTTATCTGTTTGACCTGCAGACATGGCCATCGTGGTTCCTGCCACCATGCCCATGGTGAGTGCACTAGGCCGGGGGGTCACAGAGGGCATCGGGGCAGGGTACAAAGCAGAAGGAATGCTGTTTGGCTGCACCACTGTGGTGTGATGGATAACATGAGGCTGTGCAGCATACACAGGTTGGGTGTAGTAGGCTCCCTAAAAAAAACAAACAAAAAAGAACAGGAGCAACAGAATGTAACTAAACATGTACAAAAGTTTCGTTAAAACATCTCCTATGTTATGTGTCACTTTGGATTTTGTGCTTTTAATGGCTTATTAGGAAAATAGCCACAAAGACGTCTCAGTTTGTTGATAAAATGACGTAATCTTATGTAGCCTACAATCCTAAGTTTTTCTTACCTGAGTGTAGAGGTTCTGTTGAGGGTAGGCACTGCGGATGGGGTACATAGCTGAGGGGTACGTGTTTGGAGAGGGGGAATATGGTGGAGGAGCACCGTTTGACTGAGACGGTGGAACTTTATACGGAGTCCCTGCGGTGTAGCCTGATTCAGAGAAAGATTAGATAATTAGATAATATGACACAGAAGATAAAGGCTTATTGTACATGCTTACAGCTTCAAACATTTACCCCAGGGAAACAGAAGAAGGTGGCAGTTCTGTATCAGCATAACTTTAATAATTCTGAATTGCCTGCTGATAAAATCGAATATTTTGCAAACATCTGTATTATCTATGGTTTTTCAATGGATAAAAAGGGATAATATACCCTGGGTTGGAAGACCTGACATCCAGCTGTTTTTGAGCACCCTATTCCAGATTTGGTCTCACTCTTACCCCTATAATAGCTTCACACTTCTGGAAATGCTTTCCACTAGATTTCGGAGTGCAGCTGTGAGAGGTTTGCATTTCAGTTCATCCTAAAGGTGGTTCTAAAAGTGGTTCTGTCCAGTATACTTAAAATGATGTTAGCAAAACTGAGAACCATTTGTTTCTCTCTCTCTCTCTCTCTCTCTCTCTCTCTCTCTCATTTCTCTTTGCTTAGCTTCACTAATGCACTCAGTTTAGACTAGGGGTGGGTTTGTTTCTTAACGTTACAACAAAGTAAATCTTACTGAACACGGCAAACTTTCAGCTGTACAAAAAAAAAAAAGTTGGCTAAAAAAACACAAAGTAGTTTCAGGTTGAGTGAAATGGTTTTAAAAAAACTTGCACATATTCTGGTTTTGGACATCGACACATAAAAAGCAGTCAGACTATTATATACTATCAAATATGTATTATTATAAATATTTTTTTATTTAATATTTATTATTTTTATTATTTATTATTAGAAATGTTATAATAATTTATTATTAGAGATATTATTATATATTATAAACATATCAAAAGTGAAACCTGTAAAGAACCAAACCAGACTGTAACTCTAATGTCTATGTTTGTCAGTTGATGGAATTCTCCGAAAGATGTCTGGGAGACTATCTGAGCAAACACAAGACTCGCGCCATGTCTGTTAACATAAGCATTAACTGACAGTTGAGAGTTGTGTTCAGAACATGTGCAGTGTAAACAGTGTGTGTATGTTTGTGTACCGAGTACTCACGCAGGATGCATCGGGTTATTAAAGGGGAAATACTGTACGTTACTCTCCTTATCCTTAGTATTTGCATGATCAAGGAAATGGACTTAAGCCGGAATTTTGGTAAAGCACTTTGAGAAATCAACTTAAAATGGCGCTTTAAAGAATAAATGTATTATTATTATTATTATTCTGAAAAGCTACCAATAAATGTGTTTAATTGGACAGAAAAAGAAAGATTTTTGAGCATAACTATCCAACATTCATTCATTTATCTTCTATACCCTCTTATTCCCTAATTCAGGGTCACGGGGATCTGCTGGAGTCTAAACCAGTGAAAGGCAGGAGGGGGGACACCCTGGACAGATCACCAGTCCATCACAGGGCCATACACACACTCACACTCACTCTTATGGGCAATTTAGAATCACCAAAAAGTAAAGCACATCCAGGTACAACCAGGAGGGGGCAGTGTTACACTGTTATTCCTGACATTGTTTTATTTGAAATTACTTGCGTAAATTTCATATAAAATCCAAATTGTTTTTTGCAAAATTACTGCATGTTTTTAATTTGTTGTATGATTTAAACATTTTTTTTAATGTATGGTTTAGAGACACAGTGGTTTTGAGACAGCTATGATGTATGGTTTAGAGACAGTGGTGAGACAGTGGTGAGACGTGGTGAGACCAGCTATGATGTATGGTGAGACAGAGCTATGATATGGTTTAGAGACAGTGGTGAGACAGCGCTATGATGTTATGGTTTAGAGACAGTGGTGAGACCAGCTATGATGTATGGTTTAGAGACAGTGGGTGAGTGAGACCAGCTATGATGTATGGTTTAGAGACAGTGGTGAGACCAGCTATGATGTATGGTTTTAGAGGGGTAGAGGACAGTGGTGCGACAGCTATGATGTATGGTTTAGAGACAGTGGTGAGACAGCTATGATGTATGGTTTAGAGACAGTGGTGAGACCAGCTATGATGTATGGTTTAGAGACAGTGGTGAGACAGCTATGATGTATGGTTTAGAGACAGTGGTGAGACCAGCTATGATGTATGGTTTTAGAGACAGTGGTTGAGACCAGCTATGATGTATGGTTTAGAGACAGTGGTGACAGAGACCAGCTATGATGTATGGTTTAGAGACAGTGGTGAGACCAGCTATGATGTATGGTTTAGAGACAGTGGGTGAGACCAGCTATGATGTATGGTTTAGAGACAGTGGTGAGACCAAGCTATGATTTATGGTTTAGAGACAGTGGTGAGACCAGCTATGATGTATGGTTTAGAGACAGTGGTGAGACCAGCTATGATGTATGGTTTAGAGACAGTGGTGAGACAGCTATGATGTACGGGTTAGAGACAGTGGGTGAGACAGTATGTGTATGGTTTAGAGAGACAGTGTGTGAGACCAGCTATGATGTATGGTTTAGAGACAGTGGTGAGACAGCAGCTATGATGTATGGTTTAGAGACAGTGGTGAGTGACAGCTATGATGTATGGTTTAGAGACAGTGGCGCTGAGGAAGAGATGGGTAGCAGAGCTGGAAGTAGTCGAGCTGAAGAGGTTGAGGTTTTCTTTGGGAGTGACAGTGACGAGGTTTGGACAGGATTAGGAACGAGTTTATTAGGGGGACGACTTGTTAGATGTTTTAGGGAAAGAAAGTCAGGGAAGCACAGATTGAGGTGGTTTGGACATGTACAGAGGGGGGATAGTGAATATATCGGTAGGAGGATGTTAGAAATGAAGCTACCAGGCAGAAGGTAAAGAGGAAGAGCAGAGAGGAGGTATATGGACGCGATAAACGAGGACATGAAGTTAGTGTGTGTGAGTGAAGAGGATGATGATTCGCTGTGGAGACCCCTAAAAGGGAACAGACGAAAGGAGAAGAAAAATATGATGACAGAAGAATTCTTTTTTTACTTCAGAATGCACAGTACCCTACGTATAGAAATAAACAGAATAAAATACAAAAAAATACATAAATAAACATCCAAACATAGTTTATAATTTTCTATCTTTTTATTTTTTTATTTTTTAAATTGATCAAGTCTTCGATTCTCGTAATCCCAGACAAAGAGCATCTGATCGCACAACACTTCAGATAAAAAACGCTAGTATTTGTTTTTAAACAAGTGATTTAGCAGATTTCTAGCTGCTAGCTAAGTTTCGATGAGCTGCTACAACCACTGTTGGGTCCTTGAGCGAGACCCTTAACCCTTAACCCCTCCTGCTCCAGGGGGCGCTGTATCATAGCTGACCCTGCGCTCTGACCCCCAACTTACTAAGATAGGATATGCGAAAAATGCATTTCATTGGCTCTGTACACGTACCAATGACAATGAAGTTGAATATTATTATTATTATTATTATTACTACATGTTAGTCTAGATGCTATTTCTTCTGGAGTAAGTCATTAGTTAGTGCTGCTCCTGATCCGTTATAATGGGGTTCTGACCTGATGTAGTGCGTACCGTACTGATGAAAAGATGAAGAGAAGCCCTACCACAGATTAGAATAACAGCAACCTTAAAAAAAAATGTGAGCAGTAAAATGGATGTGGCACAGTACAATGCCAGCTCGACTCTCCACAGGTGTTAATGTGCACCCAGCAGTTCACACAAATGCCCAGATGGGGCAAGATGCCTAGTGTGTGTGTGTGTTTCTGTCCCGAACTTGGCCTACACCTCTCCACAGCCATCTGTTAGAATAGGAAGAGAGCGAGGCATCTCATCCACTGGAAACTGTGTGATCTAATACCATTTACACCCGGCAACTTAGATACACTGATCTTCTACTGTATCTGCTAGTAAACAGTGTTAAGCAGCACCAACTGACGGCTTTGTTCTGAAGGTTTGCAGCTAGTGCTCAAAAATCTCCAATTCTACTACAATATTACTGTCTAACCAATTCATTCATCTTCTATAGCTGCTTATATCCTAATTCGGGGTCACGGGGGTCCATCACGGGGCCACACACACACACACACACTCACACTCACTCCTATGGGCAATAGAATCACCAATCAATCTAACATACATGTTTTTGGACTGTGGGAGGAAACCGGAGAACCCTGAGTAAACCCACGCAAGCACAGGGAGAACATGCAAACTCCACACAGAAAGACCCCTGCAGGGGAATCGAACCCGGGACCTTCTTTCTGTGAGGAAACAGTGCGAGCCACTAAGAGGCCTGCCCGGGAAATGAACCAAGGACCATTTTTCTGTGAGGCAAATAATAACTGACATTTACAATAAATAGGGATCTGATTAAATGATGGCCTTTAGAACAGAAAATGTCCAGTTTGCATGGGATGTGGGCTGGGGCATGAGGGGGGCAGTTAACCTGAATTGGGCGGGTTTGTAAAAAACATTCTAACAAGGTCACAGAATATTTTAGGGTATTTAAGGTTTACAATGTAACCCAGTCTAAATCGTACAAGTAAGCAGGTGGCATGCTGCCTTTGTATATGTGTGTGTGTGTGTGTGTGTTTTTTTTCTCACCTGAAGGGTACCCTGGACTGCCTGTCTGATAGAGGCTTGGTGTGTAGGCAGGCGCCGCGGTAGGATAGCCTGCTGGGTAACCTAATAAACCCACACAATAGAAAAAAATTGTCAGCAACATAATCTGATCAAAAAGAACACAACCTTGCAAAAATGTCAGTTTGTGTCTCGAAAGGATGATGAGTAAAAGTCTGATTTAGTCATCAGCGGTAGTGTCAGCACGTATGCAGAAGAAGAGAGCGATAGTGATAGCGAGAGAGAGAGAGAGAGAGAGAGAGAGAGAGAGAGAGAGAGAGAGAGAGTGAGAGAGAGAGAAGGCTTAGTGATTGAACAGAATGGGCCCAGATGGTGTCCATTACCACTCGTCTGTCTTAATAAGATACAGTCGAGTGAGTGCAAAACACACAGCACCCACTACCATACTGAACAGCAGAGCTGTCAGACACACACACACACACACACACACACACAGGGCACAACTCACTGGGAGCAGTACACTGAAAGTGCCACGTCTTGAGTACAGACCAAACTGGCCTTGCTGTTTCTGACGCAATAAATACTGTCCCATTGGACAGTAATAAAGTATTTCTACTGTTCGGCAATAAACGCTGTTCCGTGTCTCTGTAGTTAGTAAAATGTAAAAGCCTTTATTTTTTCACAGATGATTTTTTACAGCAGAGTAAGTTGGGGGTCAGGGCGCAGGGTCGGCTATGATACAGCGCCCCTGAAGCAGGAAGGGTTAAGGGTCTTGCTCAAGGTTTGCTAAATGTGGTGGGGCTTAAACTCAGATCTTTCTGCTCTTTAGATCAACATCACAGGCTGGCGGTGGTGGGGCTTGAACCCTGGTCTTCCTGGTCTTCAGATCAACAACTGAGCATCTTAACCATTTGAGCCACCGCTGCCCCTCGAAATGTGTTAGCTCAACCGACGTTAAATAAGATAGCTAGTGTGATATTAATGGCTGTCACAGTGGTACAAACACCAAAACATAACTAACTAGTTAGTTACTGACTAGTTAGTTATCAACTAGTTAGTTACTTGCACTTTAACATGGCACTTTTAAAACATTAAATGAATTTATGCCCGCTTATTTCCTAATTCGGGGTCACAGGGATCTGCTGGAGTCTATCCAGCCGTCTCGGAGAGGGGGACACCCTGGACAGGTCACCAGTCCATAACAGGGCCACACACACACTCACACTCACTCCTATGGGCAATTTAGAATCACCAATCAATCTAACATACATGTTTTTGGACTGTCGGAGGAAACCAGAGAACCCGGAGTAAACCCACGCAAGCACAGGGGGAACATACAAACTCTTCACAGAAAGACCCCTGCAGGGGAATCAAACCTAAGACCTTCTTGCTGTGAGGCAACAATGCTAACCAATAAGCCACCGTGCTGCTAATAAAAACAGTTCAGGGTAAAGAAATGTGGTAAAAAGGCACGCGCTGTTGAATTTCTCCTCAGGAGTCGGTTGCTAAGAGTTTATCCGCGATTTCCAGCTAACCAACATTACCATACCAATAAAGTTACTGGACGAAGGAAATAACACGGCAGAAAATACCTGATATTTTATAAAACCAGAGCACATGCTGTTCACTTTCTCTTCAGGAGTCGGTTGCTAAGAGTCTAGCCGTAATTTACAGCTAAGCGATATTATTAGCAATAATTTTGACAGAAAGAAATACCTCGTATTTAATAAAAATGGAGCACATGCTGTTGGGTTTCTGATTGGGTGTCTGTTGTTAAGGTGTTGCTAACATTCTAACACTAAAGCGTTTTCCAGTCGACATGTTTGGCATGAAAACAACACAAAAAAGCGGGAATTTATAACTCCCGGTAAAAAGCAGCCCTTTTTTTTACAAGCTACTAATTTTCTCATTTAAGAGTCTGTTCTAGATTGCAGTTTATTTTGCATTAATTAATTAATTAATTCAGAAAAAAAAAACGATCAAGTCAGATATTATTTGACAGACAATTATCCAAGCACAGCAGGTCACAATGACTCTTTCGTCTTCTTTTTTCGGATGCTTTTTTTTTTGCTTTTTTTTTTTTTCGGACCCCCTCTTTCTTTTTATTGCTTTTTTTAACGTTCTTTTTTTTATCTTTTTTTTTATGATCCATTTTTTTGTACCTATCTAAGCGAGTACTGCCAAATTTTTCTTTTTTCCATTCCAATCTCCAAATATAACTATGACAGCCATCATAATTGCAGTGTGACAGCCCTCTCTCTATTCTATTTTTTCGCTCTGTCTGTGACTGTATCGGGGTGGATTCCTGACAGGAATTTACCCTCAACTTTATCTTATCATGCTAATTATGTTAAAGGGCAACAAAAAAAATATTAAGTACATTTAGGATAGTGCTGCTGGAAATGATTAAAATAACACGAAAGCAGGTTGGCAGAAAATCTCTTTTCCTATTGGCCAATAAAAGCGAATAATTAAAGTAAGTATTATTTGATATTGAATTTTTCCATACATTATTATAAACCCAGTTTCTGCTCGCAATGTTCATTTATATCCAAATAACAACAGGCTTCCCACCCTTTTTTTTTTTTGAGAATTCATTTTCAAGAACATTATCAAATTTTCAATTTGAGCTCCCAAAATTTGGTCTCCTATAGGATGATTAGAAGTGCGTCTGGTCCTCTGCAGTGATGAAAAAATTATTTACACCGACTGTCTTATTAAAACATACAAGCAGAGCGTTGCCATGGAGGCAGACAAACACTTAAGTTTATATAGACATCTGCAACACATACAAACCCACATACATACACCCACACCCAGAATCCGTCCCTTTCGTCCACACACACATGCAGATGCAGCTTTTGCCACACACACTGACATTTACAAAGATATATATATATCCATTAACATCACATTATGCCACAGGGGCTTTGCCATATATAATATATATATATATATCTTATTTATACAACTGAGCAGATTTACATATTTACATTTTATATATATATATATATATATATATATATATATATCATATATCTTATATTAGCAGATTTACAACTGAGCTAGCATTATTTACATTTTATATATATATATATATATATATATATATATCTTATTATACAACTGAGCAGTACATATTTATATCTATTATATATAGATAGATTATACATATATTATATATATAGATATATACTATTATTATATATGAGGCAGATTTAAATTTTATATATATATATATAATATATATTATATATCTATATATATACTATAGTTTATATATATATATATTATATATATATATATATATATCTTATTTATACAACTGAGCAGATTTACATTTTATTATATATGGCTATATATATATATATATATATATATATACATGGTATATATTATAATAGAATATATATAATTATATTATACATTATATGCAGTTTGCATTTTGAGGATTGAATCTATATTATATATATATGGCATCTTTATCAGCAGCAGTCTTAACCGCTGATTATTTGGCAGGATTGAATCCAACATTTAATTTTTTTGGCGATCAGAATCCACATCTGTGTAAGTGAATCCACTCTTTTCGGCTGGCATTTTAAAACCGCTGAGGTGGCACTTTTAATGGGTAAACAACAGCTGGGTAGCCATGGTGGGTCCGATTTTCTGGATCCGTGTCCTAGTCATCATTCCACCCACCTTGTGACAATTTACCCCAATTTCACCACACACATCTGTCACATGCACACAGACATGCACACTAGGGGTCACACACATATACATACAAGTACTAGGGGTGGGTAAGTACTATGTACGATCGATTTCGGATGAAGCCTCAGATTTAGTTACTGATCCAATATGGCAGTTGCTGCTAAACTGGATAAATTGTATGCAAATTATTGACTTACTGACCAAATCACGTCCATACCTGTCCTTTTTTTAAGGATGTGGGATCATTTGTATCGGTCCCCGGTTTTCTGATTTACATTTAAATTAACAGCATTTAGCAGACGTCTTTATCCAAAGTGACTTAAAGGGGTGAAGGGTCTTGCTCAGGGACCCAGCAGTGGTGGCTTGGCGAAGCTGGGAATCGAACCCATAATCTTCACCACTTCCCCCTAATGCCCCACTTCTAATGCCATTTCCTCTCGTCTTGCACGGGTTTGCTAACTTGCACCGAGTGCTAACTTTACTGCTTAGCGGCGAACTGTCCGGAATTGCTTTTGTGCTTTAATTTCAGTCTTCCACACTGCTG
This sequence comes from Bagarius yarrelli, assembly GCA_005784505.1. Lineage (NCBI taxonomy): Eukaryota > Metazoa > Chordata > Actinopteri > Siluriformes > Sisoridae > Bagarius > Bagarius yarrelli. The sequence goes on along the minus strand of VCAZ01000097.1, from coordinate 1,543,890 downwards.
AGCTTAAATTTTCATGCACTGAAAATTGCGTTAATGATGTAACAAAAGGTATCAGGCTTTGGTATTGGAGGGGTTTTTTACGAGTACGAACACAGTACACTACATGAGCTACAGTACATGTGCATTCCTACTATCAATACTCACTGTTCATTACTTATCCGCTAACCACGGCGATCATATACAGCACTGATGTCAGTAGTGACTGACGATGGTGGGATCGGTGGGGAGTATAAACTGTGAGTATGGATAGTACGTGTCATAAGCTTGTGAAAAATTCCACGTGCCGTAATAAATATGCAACAAATTAGGGCTTATGCTTATCTAAGAATCGAATGTCTCATCCCAGTTTTTCGGTGGAGAGTGAATATCGATTAGGATGGATGGATGGATGGATGGAGCAGATGGTGGGATCACTGCCAAGTATTATACAACATGCAAAAACGTTTCTCAGCATGACTGTTGCAATCCGATTCAACGGGTCTCACCTGTGTAGGTCATTGTTTTGGGGTTTCCGTACGGAGTCCCAGGCTGCACTGGACTGTAGACAGGGTTCATACTGGACACTCTGCTCTTACTGAAAAAAAGTGAGTAAGAGCACAAGAGCATGTTAAGTAAGTATTAATAGACACACTTATAATATTTTATTACTTACAGTATCTTATATTTTTATGCAATGGCAACACTATCAGCAAACTGGGCAATATTATCCTGGTGCAGTTCTCGGAAATAGATACTGTGCAATAATAATATTTATTGAAATGTGCAATATCACCCCAGTGCAATTCGACCAATTTGTTGGAAGTGCAACTATTGTGTTGTTTTTCTGTTTCTTCTGTGTTTATACACTGTTCTGTCCATACTTTCTTTTTGCACATCTTTTCTATGCTGCTGTAACAAAGAAATTTCCCCAATGTGGGATGAATAAAAGTATATATCTCTCTCTCTCTCACTAACACACACACACACACACACACACACACACACACACCTGATATGGGTCTGGTTATAGAGTAGCAGTCTCTACACTGACCTCTTTAAGCTGCTGTCTGTCGGGTAGAGAAAAGTGTATTTGTCAGAGGGGGGTCCACCTGCCATTCTCACTGAAGCAAAGGCAAATGAAGGAGGGATGATATGCAAATCTGAAACATCAAATAAAAACCAGAAAGAAAGAAGGAAAAAAGAGGGAAGAGAGAGGGAGAAAGAAAAAAACAAAACAAAAGGAAAGCAAGGTCATGGTTAGAAAAAGCACAATCGAGCACAGCAACAAAAAAAAAACAGGCAAAGCACAACATAGCGGCTGAAAGAGAAAGCGGCATTAATGCGTCAGAGGAGTCAGAGACAGAGGGAGAGTCAGTGTGTCAGGAAGAAAGAGAATCAGAGAGAAAGAGAGAGAGAGAGAGACAGAGAGAGAGGCAGAGAGGGTGAGAGAGAGAGAGAGAGTGAGACAGAGAGTCAGTATGTCAGGAAGAAAGAGTCAGAGAGAGAGAGAGAGAGAGAGAGAGAGAGAAGAGAAGAGTCTGAGGGAGAGAGAGAGAGAGAGCGAGAGAGAGAGAGAGAGAGAGAGAGAGAGAGAGAGAGAGAGAGAGAGAGAGAGAGAGGAGAGTCATTCAGTCAGAAGAGAGAGCGAGAGAGAGATCAGAGAGAGAGAAGAGGAGAGTCAGGGAAAGAAAGAGAAAGAGAGAGAGAGAGAGAGAGAGTCAGAGAGAGAGAGAGAGAGAGAGAGAGAGAGAGAGAGAGAGAGAGAGTCAGTATGTCAGGAAGAAAGAGTCAGAGAGAGAGAGAGAGAGAGAGAGAGAGAGAGAGAGTCAGGAGAGGAAAAGGAAGAAAGAAGGAGAGAGTCGAAAAGGAGAGAGAGAGAGGAGAGAGAAGAGTCAGAAGAAGAGAGAATCCGAAGAGATAGAGAGAGAGCGAGAGAGAGTCAGTATGTCCAGAAGAAGAGAGTCAGAAGGAAGAGAGAGAGAGAGAGATCAGTATGCCATAGAGAAAGAGTCAAGAGTAGAAGAGAGAGAGAGAGAGAGAGAGAGAGAGAGAGAGAGAGAGACAGTATGTCAGGAAGAAAGAGTCAGAAAAAGAGAGAGAGAGAGAGTCAGTATGCCAGGAAGAAAGAGTCAGAGAGAAAGAGAGAGAGAGAGAGAGAGAGAGAGAGAGAGAGAGAGAGAGAGAGAGAATAAGGTTTGTGATGGTTTGTGATGGAAAGCAGTAGGTCAAAGTGAGGTTCAGAGAAGCAGAGAAAAAAAATAAAATCAAAATAAGAAAGAAATGAAAAAGAGTGAATCAGGAAGTTAAAAAAAACAAGAGACAAAGAAAATAAGAGAATCAAAAAGGGGAAAAGAATGAAAAAGAATAAAAAGAGTGCATCAATGAGAGTAAAGGAATAAGAGAGCGAGTCAAAGAGTAAATGACGTAGAGTCGAAGAGAGAAAGAAAATGAAGTCAAAAGAGAAAGTCAAAAAAAGCAAGAGAGAGTCAAAGTCAAGAGAGAGAGACAGAGCGCGTCAGAGAGTTACAGAGCGCCAGAGAGAGTCAGAGAGTCAGCGTCAGAGAGAGTCAGAGAGTCAGAGAGTCAGAGAGTACAGAGAGTAAACAGAGCGCCAGAGAGAGTCAGAGTTACAGAGAGCGTCAGAGAGAGTCAGAGAGAGTCAGAGAGTTACAGAGCGCCAGAGAGAGTCAGAGAGTCAGAGAGTCAAAGCGTCAGAGAGAGAGAGAGAGTTACAGAGCGCCAGAGAGAGTCAGAGAGTCACAGTCAGAGAGAGTCAGAGAGTTACAGAGCGCCAGAGAGAGTCAGAGAGTTACAGAGCGCCAGAGAGAGTCAGAGAGTTACAGAGCGCCAGAGAGAGTCAGAGAGAGTCAGAGAGTCGAGAGTTCAGACAGAGCAGAGTCAAGCATCAGAGAGAGTCATCAGAGAGTTACAGAGCGCCAGAGAGAGTCAGAGAGTCAAAGCAGTCAGAGAGAGAGTCAGAGAGTTACAGAGCGCCAGAGAGTCAGAGAGAGTCAGAGAGAGTCAGAGCAGTCCAGAGAGAGTCAGAGAGTCAGAGAGAGTCAAGAGTCAAAGAGAGCAGAGAGTCAGAGAGTTACAGAGCGTCAGAGAGAGTCAGAGAGTTACAGAGCGCCAGAGAGCGTCAGAGAGTTACAGAGCGTCAGAGAGAGTCAGAGAGTCAAAGCGTCAGAGAGAGTCAGAGAGAGCGTCAGAGAGTTACAGAGCGCCAGAGAGCGTCAGAGAGTCATAAAGAGTCAAAAAGTCAGAGAGCGCCGGAGAGCGTCAGAGAAAGTCAAAGAGAGCGCCGGAGAGAGCCAGAGACTCATAGAGAGTCAAAGAGTCAGAGGGAGCCAGAGAGTGCCGGAAAGAGCGTCAGAGAGTCAGGGAAAGTCAGAGAGTCATAGAGCGTCATAGAGAGTCAGAGAGTCAGTCAGGCAGAATAAGTCAATAAGGCAAAGAGACGGATTCGCACAGACGCAGTATAAAAGCTGCCATGGCATGAAATGTTCAACTCAGGATCACGATCTCAGACCGACGCTAATTAAAGATGTCGTGCTGTGAATTCACTGCTTTACCCATCCTTCTCTTTCGTCTGTTCTGTTCTCTCTTTCTTCTTTTCCTCTCTTTCTCCCCCCCCAACAGTTTCCTTCTTTCATAAACTGTATGTTTTCCCCCTTGTTTTCTGTCACAGGTAAAGCATGCTCGAAGCCACCTCTGAGGCTACACCTTCTTCAAAGATGAACAGATTCGTTCAGTCACACACACACACACACACACACACACACACACACACACACACTATGAGCTGTCTTGTTTGGATTGTAGACACTGATTGTGAATAGACGTTAATAAAGCTTTGGGATTTGGTGGTATTAAATAAAGCGTATGAGTAAAATTTGTTACTTCACATATCCCGTCTTAGTAAGTTGGGGGTCAGAGCGCAGAATCAGGTATGATACAGCGCCCCCTGGAGCAGGAAGGGTTACGGGTCTGCTTAAGGACCCAACAGTGGTTTGGCTGATGGTGGTGAGGTTTGAAACCAGGTCTCCTGGTCTTCAGATTAACCACTTAGGCTGGCGGTGGTGGGGCTTAACCCTCAACCACTTATTCTTTTTACTACTTTATTTTATTTCTTATTTTATTTTTATTATTAATACTGTATTTATCTGTATGTGTGTGTTTTCTGTTTCCCTGTAACGGATGAACAAATTTCAACAACAACAGAACAAACACATATTCGGTTAATCGTAGCTTTCCAGAGCGACTAATTCTTCTACCTGTTCTCCTCTTCTTATTCGTTCTAGTTTAATCCTTTTTTAATGGCGCTGCTATCACTCCATCTTAATCCTTTTTTCTTTCTCTTTCCCACGAATCACTTAATAACTGCTTTCTTTCCTTCATTACACATTCCGCTTTTCCTCTTCCATCATAACGGATATGAATAACTTGCCCTTCTTTTTTTTTTTGCCTGATTAAATGAAATGAACCTGAGCAGTGCTGCAGTGCCCTTGAGTCTCTTTCTCTTCGTTCTTCCCTCCCTCCCTCCCTCCCTCCCTGCCGGAATCTTCTTCTTATGCCGTATTTATATAACGCCTTTTCTCTTTTAATAACATGCCACTGCCGCTCATTATTCCTGCCTCGGAGCATCAAGAACAAGAACATAACCCGAGCAAACAGAAAACACAAGTGGAGCAGAGTAACGACGTCGATGGTACATATGCTGATCGTTTATTGGGCTTCTCACAAGGTTAGAATGTAGGGCACTTTCTAAGCAAGCAGCACACACACACACACACACACCGGCATAGCACATCTTACCATTTTAGATGTATGCAGCCTAACACACTGTACAGCAACTGTCCAATATATAACAAATCAACAAAAGTATTGGAACATTACATCTCTTGTTGTAATGTTTTTTGAGCAACCTCTTCCATCTATAGTCTTAATTCTTACTCCTGTAAAAAAAACCCTCAAACATCTATATTCTAAAAAGGCTTCCAATTAACTGGTGAGATCATTAACTTATGGAGGACTGGGGTGCCGTCATTATTCTAGCTCATCCCAAACGTGCGGGGTTGAGGTCTAGCTTTTTCAAGCCAAGTTTGGCAAACGAGATCTTTATAGGCTTTGTGTACAGCGTCAGTCTCACCCTGAAATAGCGTTTGGGTCAATAACATAAGGTGTTCACTAACTTTTGACATTAGTGCTAAGTAGCTAAGTACTAGCATGCTATTTCAGAATGTTATCTCCATAGTATCTTCATTTTTTCTATGACTGGTTGGCAAAAAATGGTGGTAGTATATGGGGATTTCGTAGCACAGTGTTTAGGGTGTTGGACTGCTAATTGGAAGATGGGGGTTTGATTCCAAGCATCACTAAGTTGCCACCGCTGGGCCCCAAAGCAAGGCCCTAAACCCCTACATTTACAGCATTTGGCAGACGTCCTTATCCAGAGCGACTTACATATATACAAGTGAGCAATTGGGGTTAAGGGCCTTGCTCAGGAGCCCAGCAGTGGCTCGGTTGATCTGGTAATCGAACCCATGATCTTCGGGTCGGTAGTCCAACACCTTAACCATGAAAATCATAATAAACAGTGTACATAATCACATCACCGCTACTTTTCTTGAATTCTATATCACAGATCAAAGTGCACTAAGCTTAATAAAGTCTAGACTTTACTAAATTTGGGGATTTTTCACAATATGACTCTGTCGGGTCTGGATATATTCATTCATTTATTCATCTTCTATACCCGCTTATTCCTTAATTCGGGGTCACGAGGATCTGCTGGAGTCTATCCCAGCCGTCTCTGAAAGGACGAAAGGACACCCTGGACAGGTCGCCGGTCCATCACAGGGGCCACACACACACAGTAACCTCAAATCCATCAGACAAAATAGCCGATATTTGTTGTGATCAACAAAGTTACACAGGAAATAAAACATTTTTAAATGCATTTAATGCATTTTTTTCTGTAATTGCTATTATATACTTGTTTATTTGCCTATTTTCTTTTTTGAATGTATGATTACTTTGTCCTGGTAGGCTGGCAAAATTCTAGCAAATGAAACCATGTTGAATATGAAAAAACATATCTAATATTTCTCGTTATATAAGTACATACCTTTATAATAAGCTAGCTCTCTTTCTGCACAGTAAATTGAACGAGATGATGTCAGGGAACACCCGCCTCTGCATAAACACACACACACACACACACACCTTCAGTGGAAATGGCAGGAGGCAGTAATGAGCAGGATGATTGTTCTTACAATGTGTTAGGATGCAGATTTAATCCAAACCTTCATTAAACACCTCGAGCGAATATCACAATGAAGTGTGTGACAGCGCAGCATGCACCTGCAGTGTCATCAGTTAGATACCAAACACACACACACACACACAATCTAACATACATGTTTTTTGGACTGTGGGAGGAAACCGGAGAACCCGGAGTAAACCAACGCAAGCACAGGGGAGAACATGCAAACTCTACACAGAAAGACCCCTGCAGGGGAATCGAACCCGGGACCTTCTCGCTGTGAGGCAACGGTGCTAAACACTAATGACCACCGTGATGCCCTTTTCTTTAAATTGTTGTAGGTGAATATTCACTCGATATTAGTAGCACTAATTATTTCAACCGGTAGTTTTTTTGGTCTTAAATAGTGTCACTCTTTGTCACCTCCGGCGTGTGACCTTCCGTGTGTATTAGTATGCGTTTGTGTCTCTCACTCTGCATGCAGGCTCTTCTTACCCGCTTCCTTTTTACTTATAAGGAAATTGTTCGGAAATACAAGATTTTACCTGCTGTGTCTCTCTGATCTGAGAGGTTCATCCTTCACACACACACACACACACACACACACACACAAACACAAAAAAAAAAGAGAGCGAGGGCCAGCACTGAATTATTCATCATATAGACACAAGCTTAAAGAGCGTCTCTGTGTGAAAAACTGGCTACACACTAGCACTCTGTGTGTATGTGTGTGAACTGTGAAGTCCAACTGCGAGAACAACACAAACAGTAGGAGGGGAAACAACTGAGCGAGTCAGAGAGATAGTCGGCTTAAATATTAATGGATCACACTACAGCAAACGAGCTAAGCAAGAACCAACAATTGAGTGGAGCGTTTCTTCGGTGTGAAAGTTTCCTAGCGGAAATGTCCTACCTTTAGACTTTACAGCGGATTGTCTATAAATTTAGGTGTCATCACAACACACGTTTAGCCGGAGCACTTTTACATTCACGTGTGTCAAATATGAGTCGATCCATGAATCATCATCATATTAATAAAACTGTATAAATAAAGAAATATCAATTTACTGTTTCAATTAAAAAAAAAGGACCCTATTACACCTACACATAGCCACCGGATACGGGAAGCCATGTGCAATCTTAAGCTGGAGTAAAATAGACGTACAATTATAGGGACATTCTATAGCATCTGGCAGATTTTCTGTGAACGTAACTGCCTTTATTTTGTCACATATACCTTTTTACAGCACAGTGAAATTCTTTTTTCGCATATCCCATCTTAGTAAGTTGGGGGTCAGAGCGCAGGGTCAGCTATGATACAGCGCCCCTGGAGCAGAAAGGGTTAAGGGTCTTGCTCAAGGACCCAACAGTGGTTGGTTTGCCAGAGGTGGGGCTTGAACCCGGGTGTTTCTGGTCTTCAAATCAACAGCTGGCGGTGGTGGGGCTTGAACCCTGGTCTCCAGATCAGCAACTCAGCGCCTTAATTTGAGCCTTACCACTGCCCCTTCCTAGCTTATTTAGGGAAAAAAGAAGTGGACAATAAACACGTTTTTTTTTCCCTTTTTTGGTTCTTTACTTTATGGACGTACGTTGACGTTTGTTATGTATAATGTCTTTGTCTGATGTTTGGAGATTAAGAGGTTATTTTTGTCTGTTTTTTTTTTCCTCTGTAAAAGGTAAATCTATTTTGGGGAAGTAGTAGCAGGTGTTGGACTACCAACTTAAAGACCGGGGTTCGATTCCCAGCACCACCAAGCCATCATTACTGGGGCTCTAAGCAAGGCCAAATAACAGGGAATAAAGTAAGTCGCTCTGAATAAGGACGTCTGCCAAATGCTGTAAATGTTAATAAAAATGAAATAAAATAAGGCTTGCAAGCTGCTATAAATGTAATGTGGCTGCTTGCTAGAGATTTTTATGCCCCCTGGTCTATTTTAGGTCATTCTGAAGGGCAGCCAACTTTTCTACAAGGGCTACGATTTATACAAAAAAAATCTACAAATAAAAAAAATAAATAAATACATCTGCAAACAAATGGATCTCCGTTTAACACCTTATTAGCCCATGGCATCATTTCGCCAATCAGACCAAACTCCCCATTTCTCCATCAATATCATCGCTTCAGACTCATTACTCTCAGTCCAGTACAGTCTCTCCACTGTGAACACAACCTAACCAACACTTCCAGTATTATCTTTACAGATAAGGAACAAGTTCATCAGGGGGGGCGGCTCATGTTAGATGTTTTGGGAAGAAAGTCAGGGAAGCACAGATTGAGGTGGTTTGGACATGTACAGAGGAGGGATAGTGAATATATCGGTAGGAGGATGTTAGAAATGAAGCTACCAGGCAGAAGATAAAGAGGAAGACCAAAGAGGAGGTATATATATGGATGCGATAAACGAGGACATGAAGTTAGTGTGTGTGAGTGAAGAGGACGTAGAGAATAGGGTTAAAAAGGAGAAGAAGAAGATCCAAAAAACCTGTTAGAAGTTCGGGAAAAAATACAAATCCAGACGTTCTACTAATCTGACCTTTTTTATGTTAACATCAGAACCCTCTACCTCTCATTAGTTCCTCTGGAAAGCTCTCTTAGTTACACACACAGATGAACAGGCAGCTGGTGGACATGCTAATTCTGTCTCATGCACAGCCCACGTAGCAGAAAGAGCCATTAAGAAACGTGTAGTAAGTGTCTGTGTATGTGTACTGCCTCAGGGCTTGAGTGGTGCAGTGAAATCACTCATCCTCGGGAGAGCAGAAGCACAATGGGAACATACTCCTCCTCCCCCACAAGCATTTTCTCTGAAAATCTAGCTAAAGCTCAGACATGAAGCTGAAATGCCGCGGCATCGACAGAATTGCCGGATAAATTCCATTTAATGATTTGCAGCTCAAATGACCATAAAAAGAAAGGCATTCATTTATACATTTAGGAATATATTGACATTTGAGCTGCCAGTTCTTAAGTCTGTATGTGTCCCTGAATGCCATATATGGGACTGTGATCATGTCTTGGATCTCTAGTAGGACAAAGGAAGCCATTGATTTATTTATAAATATGTAATTATAAGGAATCGCTCAAGCTGACAAGGAGGCAACTTCTACACATAGTATGTAGTTGAAAACATTGTCTGGGTTTTTGCATGTGTTCTAAATGTCTCATCATGGCCGCTAGCCACGTGGTCAGTCATAAATCTGTTTTATTCTTATTTACTCAGGCCACTTAGTTGCTTGCGCAAGCTCTTGTAATTTCTAAACTAGACTACTGCAACTCGTTTATGGCAGGCCTACCTCTAAGTGCAATTCATCCTCTGCAGATGATTCAGAATGCAGCTGCACGTGTTTTTTTCAACCAACCGAAGTTTTCAGACACCGGTCCACTGCTGCGCTTTCTCCATTGGCTTCCAATTGTTGCACGCATCAGATTCAAAACACTGATGCTTGCCTACAAAGCCAAAAACGGAGCAGCAACCTCCTACCTCCAAGCACTCATCACTAGCACCACACCACGTCCCTCAGCTCCACAAGTACTGCTCGACTGGTTCCACTATCCCCTAGGACACAAGGTAGGTCTGCCTTAAGACTTTTCTCTGTTTTGGCACCAAGATGGTGAAATGAACTTCCCATCAATGTCAGAACAGCAGAGTCACTTGGAGTCTTCAAGAGACTTTTAAAAACCTACCTCTTTTCTACATACCTAGCTCTTGACATTTTTCAACTTGATATCTAAAATGTCTTTGTATGATGATGAAGTAGCATCACACTATTCCTTTACTGGACCTTAAAGGTCCAAACACTATTCCAGCATGACAAATCTCTTGTGCACAAAGCTTCCAAGGTCGAATGAAAGTCCTGCACACAGCCTAACAAACACCTTGTTTTGTGTGTGATGGGAAAATAGACTGAATTAAGGGCAGGTTTAGTAAGCAGACAGCTACATTTTTTTTCTCTTACAGCAGAAAGAAAAAAAAAGCTGAATTTATAAAGACTGCCCACACACGGTCCAAAAATACCCGCAGTTGCAGACTGGCACACTCCCTGCCCTGTTGAGGCCATGTTTAACCGAGTGACATTATAAAATGAAATGTTATAATTAGACAATAACTCCTGACACCGTCTCCCTAGCGTGTAGGAGTAAGGAAACGAGAGGCTAGAAAAGAGTCAACAAAGAGTATGTTGCATTCCAGTGACAGGGTGATGATGCCACTATACCTCAGACAATGAGCGAAAATGAATTCATTGACTCACTTTTACTTTCCAATTTTAGCAACCGAGATGCAATGCTAACCTCAGTAAGTTGGCACTCGGTTAAAATGCTCAGTTTGTTTTTTAACATTGCATGCGACCGCATTACATTGGTAGAAATGTGAAACGGTTCATAGCCTTTGTTTCACAATGCTGGCTGTGGTGCTGTACGACCATTATTATTGTAAGTGCTTTTTTATTCCAGTTAGACTGTTTATGAAGTTTAATAAAAAAAGCATGGTTGCACTGTCCCACATTACGTGGAATGTATGTAATATGAATTGCTCAAAATAAAATTTTGCATATGCACTATAAGGACAAAAGTGATGTATGGTTAAGAGACAGTGGTGAGACCAGCTATGATGTATGGTTTAGAGACAGTGGTGAGACCAGGTATGATGTATGGTTTAGAGACAGTGGTGAGACCAGCTATGATGTATGGTTTAGAGACAGTGGTGAGACCAGCTATGATGTATGGGTTTAGAGACAGTGGGTGAGACAGCTATGATGTATGGTTTTAGAGACAGTGGTGAGACCAGTTATGATGTATGGTTTAGAGACAGTGGTGAGACCAGCTATGATGTATGGGTATGGTTTAGAGACAGTGGGTGTGAGACAGCTATGATGTATGGTTTAGAGACAGTGGTGAGACCAGCTATGATGTTATGGTGGGAGACCAGGCTATGATTAGAGAGGAGTGGTGAGACCAGCTATGATGTATGGTTTAGAGACAGTGGTGAGACCAGCTATGATGTATGGTTTAGTGGTGAGACAGTATGGTTTAGAGACAGTGGTGAGACCAGCTATGATGTATGGTTTAGAGACAGTGGTGAGACCAGCTATGATGTATGGTTTAGAGACAGTGGTGAGACCAGCTATGATGTATGGTTTAGAGACAGTGGTGAGACCAGCTATGATGTATGGTTTAGAGACAGTGGTGAGACCAGGTATGATGTATGGTTTAGAGACAGTGGTGAGACCAGCTATGATGTATGGTTTAGATGCAGTGGCGCTGAGGAAGAGACAGGTGGCAGAGCTGGAAGTTTTAGAGCTGATGATGTTGAGGTTTTCTTTGGGAGTGACGAGATTGGACAGGATTAGGAACGAGTTCATCAGGGGGACGGCTCATGTTAGATGTTTTGGGAAGAAAGTCAGGGAAGCACAGATTGAGGTGGTTTGGACATGTACAAAGGAGGGACAGTGAATATATCGGTAGGAGGATGTTAGAAATGAAGCTACCAGGCAGAAGGTAAAGAGGAAGACCAGAGAGGAGGTATATGGACACGATAAACGAGGACATAAAATTAGTGTGTGTGAGTGAAGAGGTTGTAGAGAATAGGGGTAGGTGGAGACAGATGATTCGCTGTGGTGACCCCTAAAAGGGAACAGCCGAAAGAAGAAGTAGAAAAACTATAAGGACACTATTATAGGACTCCTATAATAATCTTCACACTTCTGGAATAGCTTTGCAGTTTATCCCAAAGGTAGGGGTTGAGGTCAAAGCTCTGTGCAAAACATGTCATTTCTTCCCCTCCTGCTATAAAAGACCATGTCATGTCAAGGCTTTATGCAGCTCAGGGGGTTTGTGCACAGAGGAATCTTTCTGCTGGGAACAGAAGCTGGAACAGTCGCTGGGTCAATCCGATCCGGTGAAAGGAAAGCTTCACGCTACAGCATTATAGAAACATTCTAGACAATCGTGGGCTTTTAACTTTGTGGCAAAAGATATAGATATGCCGATAAGACCATATACGTATGTTTAACCAGTGGACTGTTAATGAACCTGTAATACAGACTGAATAGCATTTGTTATAAGCTCTGCATCCTGTCGTTTTATGTATAATTATAGTGCGGTATGACTGATATGATTGATACCAAGTGAAATGGTGTACAAACGTTCAGCTTCTAGGGTTAGGGTTAACCTTCTCTTCTCTTCTCTATTCTATTTTAATTCATTCTCCTCTCTTCTCCTTTCTTCTCTTCTCTGCTTCTCTCTTCTCCTCTCCTCTATTCTATTTTATTTAATTCTCTTCTCCTCTATTCGTTTTTCTTCTCCTTTTCTATCTCTTCTCTATTCGTTTTTCTTCTCCTTTCCTCTCTTCTTTTCTCTTCTCTTCTCTTTTATTTCACTCTCTTCTCTTCTCCTTCTCTTCTAATCTATTCTATTTAATTCTCCTTTCTTCTCTTCCCTTCTCTTATCCTCTATTCCATTCTATTTCATTTAAATCTATTGAATTCTTTTCTTTTCTTTTCTATTCTATTCTATTTTCTGTTTTATTTCAGTCTCTTTTGTTTTATTAGGTTCTGTTTCTGTTCCATTTTGTTCTCTTCTCTTTAATTCTCTTCTCTTCTGTCCTATTCTATTCTATTCCATTCCATTCCATTCTGTTGTGTTCTGTTCTTTATTCTATATCACGCCGCACTAATGTGTGTAAAAATATCAGCATGGAAACAAATAAACTGCTGTGCATTCAATAGTTTTAAACACACCAGAATTCCACATAAAGTCTTTAAGAAGGAAAAAAAGATGCTGATCTTTCGTTACAGCTCCATCCGATCTGCACCATGTGCCATAACCAACACACGATGAATTTGATCACAATGAACACACACACACACACACACACACACACACACACACACACACACACACAGGGGATGAAATGTCCCAGCTCCATTTTGAATCCCTCTGCCTTCTTCACCTCTTTTTCGTTGCTCTGTAGAGAAATGCATGACAGGCAGATGGAGACAAGTGGCCATACTCTTTCTCTTGCTGTCTCTCTCTCACTGTGTCTGTCTGTCTGTCTGTCTGTCTTTCTGTCTCTTTGCATCTTTTCCTACTTATAATAAAAAGAAAGAAAAACTTAACAGCATATAATAAACCACTTATACACAACTGACTTTCTAGGCTTTTTCACAAGTTCTATTACAACAACAACAACAACAACAACAACACACACACACACACACAGTTCTGATTTAGACAGTCACTACAGACTGTTGACAGTACTTACTGATATGAAGTGTATTCGAGCAGTTACCCGTGTATTATTCCGTTATAATCCCGTTCTTTCCTTTCTTGTCTTCTTTATTCCGACTCTCTCTCTCTTTTTCTTCCTTTGGATCTATCCAGTCTTTTTTTTTTTAATTGCAAAAACCAGAAGCATTCAAACTCACATACACACACTCATGGTGAGAGTCGGAGATGGAGAGAGAGAGGGTTGGAGAGAGAGGGAGAGAGAGATGTAATGGGGGATGGGGGGATGCCGAAAGAGAAAAAAAAAAGAACAAAAGTAAGGGAGGGGAGGTACAGCAGAGCAGCAGCACAGCACAAGGACGCTGGGTAAATTCAAAATGGCGCCCTTTTGAATCTAAACTGCACTCTATTGTGTGCGGAAACGGTATATTAAATATTAATATTTCATGCCTACATTGGAAATAGAAACATTTTATGGAGTTTAAATCAATTGTAGTCCAAAACGACACGAACTACAATTCCCATTACCGGAGCATAGCAGCGAGAACGACTAACTGGTTATCATTGCGTCATCAACATGCGCCTAAAATTCAGTCTGTATTTTATATGCTGGCTAGTATATAAATATATATATATATTTTAAAAATTATTATTTTATATATAATATTGTTACACCCGAAAAAAATTAACATTTAACAATATAACATAAATTATTAAAAAAAAAACAAAAACACGGTAGCATGTCGCTTCGAGAAATGGCAGCAAACGAGCGGTACAGCGTAAAGGCGCCATCTCGTGTTGAGTTACTGGTACTGGTCTCTTATCAGTGCTTGGGAACGTGTATATTCATTTATTTATTCATTTAATCAATTAATCATTCATTCATTCATTCATCTTTTATTCCCGCTTATTCCCTAATTCGGGGTCACGGGGATCTGCTGGAGTCTATCCCAGCCGTCATTGAAAGGGGGAAAGACAGGAGGGGGACACCCTGGACAGGTCACCAGTCCATCACAGGGACACACACACTCACACTCACTCTTATGGGCAATTTAGAATCACCAATCAATCTAACATACATGTTTTTGGACTGTGGGAGGAAACCGGAGAACCTGGAGTAAACACACGCAAGCACAGGGAGAACAAACAAACTCCACACAGAAAGACCCCTGCAGGGGAATCGAACCCTTCTTGCTGTGAGGACACAGTGCTAAACACTAAGCCACCGTACTGCCCTACGTGTATATTTAAAGGTACATGTATTATATCTACACATCAAATCGCTTACAGTTGGTAAATACCCTGACTTTCAGACACTTACGTTAGTAACACTTTATTTATGCGTTTATAACATTTTACCAATTCATATTGTTTTTATACTAATTTAAACTCTGACGACTTTACCACAGGCAGCATGGTGGCCTCACGGTAAGAAGGTCTTGGGTTCAATTCCCAGGCAGGGGCAATTTGGTTTGGAGTTTGCATGTTCTCCCTGTGCTTTTGTGGGTTTACTCCGGGTTCTCTGGTTTCCTCCCACATTTACAGCACTTGGCAGACATCCTTATTCTTTTTAATTAATACAACTGGGCAATTAGGGGTTAGGGGCCTTGCTTAGGGGCCCAGCAGTGGAAGATTGGTGTTGCTGCCCCCCCCCCCCAAAAAAACCCCCAGTGGACATCAACTGAAAAGGTCTACTGATCTTTATGTATTGTTTTCTAAAAAACAACACCAAAGACAGTAACGATGTTCTGAGGAAGATCAATGAAGTGCCTCAACTCACTAGGAAAATAAATAGCCAGGTTGCATAGTGACTGATGTCCAAAGATGAGGAAGAATAATTACTTTTAGAACACGTCTCAGCCATCAACGAATGTCTTTCAAATAAGGACCAAGAACAAGAACAACTTGATTAATGAAGACTTTTGGAGACGAATATATATGTATGGACAGGCCATGCTGGATAAAATAAAAAAATATCTTTATAATAAACATTTTTTAACTAGTGGAAATACGTAGACCACCAACCCGTCTGGCAGTTTTATGACAGAAGCTGTGAAATGGCTCGATTTTAACAACCTCTTTTCCTTATAATAAATAAAGAGGACAAGAATAGGCCCTCAACCATCTCCTGGAACATTCCGGATCATCTAGAGTGCTCTTCACATTTTATTATGTGTTCAGGGAAGGCATGGAGTTATTTTTGCAGGAACGTCATTAAAAAGATGGAATTCATTTAAATCTATTGAATATGGTTATAACTCAATTGATTATTTTATTTTATTATTAATTTATACACTAAAGGACAGATGAAAGTGTACAAAAGCAATTTGTTCTTCACTGGATGGATCAGTGGATTCTTGTTGGACCCAAGGATCTCAACAAGAACATTTCTATTTTACGCCGATCTTCCAATTAGCATTTTGCTTAGTATACATTATATCGCCAAACGTTTGTGGTCACCTGACCATCAGATTTATATGTAGTTCCTCTTTAAAATGTTGCTACGCATTTGGAAGCGTAGAGTTTTCTAGAATGTTTTTGTACCAGAAAGTAATTTAGCAAAATCCGGTTAAGAAAACATTAAACTTGCCAAATCTGGCATACAAGGAATAAGTGAAATTCCATTTGGTCCATTGGTACAGATGACATATATTTTTTTCTCTATTTCCAGAAATAAGGCAGGAAAGACAAAACATCAGACGAGCTTGTGAAGAAATCACACAGAGCACAAAGAATCACATATCGTATTTCGGCTATTCTGTGGCTTTCTCTTTGCACCGACAGCCTTGTTCCGCTCACCTCTTGCAGTTGGTTCGTTTCAGGATAGATTCTGTTTCTCACAGTTTAACCACACGACACTTTTCTTGAAAACCGATTGAGACCACACTGGTCAGACTCTCTAAAAAATAACTGTTTTGGTGTCTACTGGAGTAAGAATTCTGTGTTTCTACCTGCCTGAACAACCGCAGAGTGAGAAAACCAAATCAAAGTGCATCACCAGTTCACCCGCAGGCGTTTCTATCTTCTCACCACCTCTGCATTGACTCCTTAAAAAGAAATAGCGAACAGGAAAGGGATTGGTTCTTTCAAACCCAACTCTGAATCTTACTCAGAATACTTCAGTCTCTCCAGAAAAATAAAATATACAGTGAAAATAGTGCCATCTTATTTAAAACATTCTCATATATTTGTTGCCCTATTTAGATTTTAGATAAATGGTGTGTTTTCCATTTACAAAAACTTTATTGGATGAAATCTCTAAAAAATATTCATTTGATTTCATTGTCATTCAGTTGAATTATGTAGACATCTATAATAAAAATATAAATAATATAATTTATTCATTTATTCATCTTTTATAACTGCTTATTCTCTAATTCGGGGTCACGGGGATCTGCTGGAGTCTATCCCAGCCGTTTCTGAAAGGGTGAAAGACAGGAGGGGGGACACCCTGGACAGGTCGCCAGTCCATCGCAGGGCCACACATACACACTCACACTCACTCCTATGGGCAATTTAGAATCACCAACCAATCTAACATACATGTTTTTGGACTGTTGGAGGAAACCGGAGAACCCTGAGTAAACCCACGCAAGCACGGGGAGAACATGCAAACTCCACACAGGAAGACCCCTGCAGGGGAATCGAACACAGGACCTTCCTAACCACTAAACCACCGTGCTGCCTAAAAGCTGATCTGTAAAACAAAACATTTTTTTAGAAACTTTTACTAAAAGTTCTTCACTTGGCTTCCTTACTTAAAGGTGACGGTATGGGAAATGACAGCTCTGTGGTTAACGTGTTGGACTGCTAATTGAAAGATTGGGGGGGTGTGTGTGTGTGTGTCAATTCCCAGCACCTCCAAGCCAGTTTCCGCAAAACACATACAAATGTGAACGAATATGAACATTTAGGAAATTGTTCTTGGCTTCTTGTCATCTCATCCGTCCCCTTTTATAAAAACAAATACACTGTATAATAATAATAATAATAATAATAATAATCCTTATTCGTCTTTTATTAAACGTTCAGCAAAATGCTGCTCTTAACGACAGTAAAACTGCTGCTATATCCCAGAAACACCACTAGAGAGAAATATAGCACCACTTTCGTCCTGATGCACCAAGCGAGTAATAAGGGGAGGGTTCGAGCGCCGGTCCCTTCATCCCTGCTGATTTCTACTTAAATATATTCTGCTCTTCACAGGCCGTATGAGCAATTATCTCATGCCCTTATGTAGTACAGCAATAAAGCAGGATGAAAACCAAGTCTGAAACAACTCTTGTTAGGGCATGTGAAATATAATGTGCAATAAACAAACCTCCTATTGGCTATGATGTGTGCCAAATTGTGTTGTGTAGCAGCAATTCTTTCATAGCTTATATAGGGTTCTTACTGTATGAAGGGACATGGAGGGACTTCTGCTACACAGAATGAAATCGACATTGGTTCATAATTTTTCATTAAAGGGCACACGGCGGTTCTGTCACACACTTTAGTGCACCTATAGAGAAAGTAGGCTTGGTTATTAGTTAAGGATTCTGCACTTCTACTGCTGTAGCCAAGGTTTCATGCCTAAGCAGTAAATCCACCCAACCACCAAAGTGTTACTCAGTGCTGGTCCCAAGCATAGAGCCATAATAAGCATCCGGTGAAGATCAGATCATCAGATGAACCACAAATTGCATTAGGACACCTTGTCCATTACATCCATAAACATCCTAAACCAAATTTATTCTCAATTCTACTTATCCAAACTTTTAATTGCTTTTGTCTGGATTTTAATGAGTTATTCGCCACAGTAATATTTCTGATTTCTGATGCTGATGTTGGGTGAGGAGTTCCAGGGGTGCCAGTTTATTCCAAAGGGGTTTAGTGGGGTTAAGGTGAGCCCGAATGCCCAGGGGGTTTTACACACTGGGCCATTATCATGCTGGAACAGTGTTTGGTTCTCTAAGTGGTTAAGGTGTTGGACCGCTAATTGGAAGATTGGACCAATGGACAAGGCATTAAACCCTCAATTGCTCAGTTTTATGAAAGAGATCAATGGAAGTCGCTCTGGATTAGGACGTCTGCCAAATAATGTGAATGTAAAAATAGTAAGTAAGCTAGTAAGTTGTCCTTAAACTTTTGGCTTTAAAGTGCAATGAAACAAGCAGGGCTTAAATTTTGAGGAGAAAAAGAAATGTGTGTGTAAAAACCTGGCTGTGTGCTTATTGCAGAAATGTTGCATTATTAAGTACATTTCTGGTTCTTTCACTACACTTTTAAGAGCGAATGTTTTATACACGATTTCTGCAAGAGTTACTGAAGATGAATGTCACTGATGTTCATCAGAAACGAAGGAATGCTTTTAAAGTCCTTACTTGCAAACTGTACAAAGACTTCCAAACTTTATTGAACGCAGAACTTCAAACATATCTAAAGATGAGAATTTCTAACCCTAGGTAGTACAAATTAACACCGGCTTTCTGTTTAACATATTGGGGAGATTTAGGGAGTTGAAATCCCTGCAGCTGATACTATATATATATATATATATATATATATATATATATATATATATATATATATATATAGATATATATAGATAATATATATATATATATAGATAGCACTACAAAGGGTGTTTGATTTCCAAACGGTGTCATATAAAGTGCACTGCCTCTGGGTTAAGTCAATATTTCTGATGTGATGTAGTGCAACTACATCAGGGAACTGAATCTCAGTTGATGCTTATTGATAATCTAGTGCAATAGCTGGGGAGTTCAAAGCTTTTGTATGTCTTTACAAAGAACGCAGGTGCGATTTCTGTATGCTTTTAATAATTAGTGTTAAAAAAAAAAAAAGATACGATATTCGAATTAATTTATGGTTAATTACGATTTGATTGGACTGTTATTTTGTCGCTGATTATTCTTAAAATGCATTTTTTTTTATTCCCCTTTTCAATTTGACATAATGACAAGTGCAAATAAATACTGACAACATAATAGACTATAGCCGAAATCTTATTCTCAAAAATATCTTTCCAAATCAGGTTTCTATTGGACTAGTTTTATTCCAGGCAGGGGGTTAATCTAATCCAATCTCGGGAAGTTTAGATCTGTCAGACATAATTCAACAACTTTTTTTTTTTATATATATATATATATATATATATATATATATATATATATATATATATATATATATATATATACTGTACATGCACTTTACGAACAGTGGACTGTATTTCACCTTTTATAAAAAAGACTCCAGGTAGCATATTGTATATTTGCCATCTGAATTGCCATTTTAGGAAAGATTACATCCATTATGTCCTCGGGGAGAAAATGCCTCGGCTTTTTTTTTCCTCAGTATGATATCACTTTAGGATGGGTCAATTGCTATAGTGTCTTGCCAAGCACATCATATTGGCTGATTTTAAAATGTAGTACAAAAATCTAGAAATGACATAGAAATGATGTTTCCAAGAGTTAAATAAAGTTCCTAGCACCTGCACAGCCTACATACATGTTGTAGAAATAAAATAGATAAAAAACAACTACTTAAAATATTATATTATATTGTGTTCCAAACTCTATCTGACCAAAAGTTTCCCCTGAAGGTACGATGTTCCAGCATGACAATGCTCCTGTGCACAAACCCCTCAAGCTTCATAAAGACTAAAGTGTCCTGCACAGAGCCCTGACCTTAACCCCACGGAACACAGATTGCACCTCAGACCTCCTCAACTAACACTTCTGAAAAATTCCCATCAGCCACACTTTAAAAGAACCTTTTTAGAAGTTTGAAGGTTGTTATAGGGAGCAGGTGTCGATCTGGAATAGGATGTTCAGGAATACTTATGGATGTGATGATCTGGTGTGTCATTTTTATAATATCGTGTGTGTTTTATACATGAAAAAATGTAACAATCATGCATACGTTATAGTGACACTTTCATCCCTTCATCCCCTGATTTTGATAACAGAGTTATATTGTTGGAAATCTTCTACCAGATTGACTCGAGCAGTTCTTTAACTAAATCTAGAACCTCAAATCATCTATATTTGATGTTTAATCAATTAAATCAAGTAACAAACCCATTAGAAGACTAAGAGCTAAATGGATGCAATCAATAACACCATTAATTCTGAACAGCTGCCGTGTTCACAATCTCCTTCAACATGTGTCGGAATGTCCCGGTTCCTTACATCACTCAGTGACACTGGTTAATTAAAAATGTATTTCAGGCATCTCCTTTGCACCTGCAACACTTCTTCTAATCACTTCGTCTTTGTAACATTATGAGAAGCTCTACCACTAGCTTGCACTTCATCTTTCCTTTATTAATAATACACATGGAATACCCACCCCCCACCCCCCCAGTCTGAAGCATGCACCCTCTGTGACAGACTAATCATGTAACGAACTGTGAAGAAATCCAACTCGACAAGGTGCCACAACCTACAAACTGATCTGGACACCAAACAGAGATGGTGGCTTTCTGAGTTGAGAGAAACTGACGATGCTTTACAAGGGCCGAAGACAGACGAGGTACGGTCGGGTCTCATTTTAGAGATAGTTTGCAAGGGTGGCTGCTCATGTCAGACTCGGTGTCTCACACATGAAAGGAATGGAATGAAAGACTCTATAAACCGCTCTTTATGCTCAATTTATTTGACACAATAAGCATCTGTTCTTGTTCTTGTCATTAAATGTAAGTAGCTGTTGGACAGAAGTGAGCACCTTGTAAAGGGGTAGATAGCTAACTTCCACCTGACCTTATATGGCACTGGAAGCAATTATTTCAAGCCCTATTTTGTGCAACTATACAGGGTACAATGAGGTGATACTCTTTAACTGTTGAACATATGGTACATCATGCACTGTGAAACAGATGTTTCCTGGTACACACTTTGATAGGTGAGTTCTGTTGTAGGAATTCTCATAGTACCGATTTATGTAAATTTATTGTTCACATATCCGATTTCAGCAAGATGGGGTCGGAGTGCAGGGTCATGAAGGCTCCTGGAGCAAGAAGGGTTAAGGGTCCTGCTCAAGGAGCCAATAGTGGCTTCAGATCAACAACTCAAGTCTGGCAGTGGTGGGGCTTGAACACAGGTCTTCAGATCAACAACTCACCACCTTAACCCTTTGAGCCACCACAGTGACACATCAATTAGGATCATTTGTTTTCCCATTGAGTTCCTAATTGACCACAACCAAATCTAGTCTAATTTTTTTGTCCCAACCTGTGATTTTATTTTAGTGCATAAATCAAAATATCTGACAAAAAAAAGTTTTTATGTTTGCAAAGCCACAGTTATACAGTATAAGATTCGCTATCCTAATCACCTTTATTATTTTATACTCTAAATGCACTACACAGTTTAATGAAAGTAGTATGGAGCCCAAACATTTCAAAGACTCATTGTTGGACTTGCCATTGGACTTTAAACCCCGTTCTATGGTACAGGTGATGTTTTAGTTAAAATGCTAGTGGATAATACATAACGCCAAAGTACCAACTTATTTCCCTGAAATGTTTTATTTTTTTTATACCACAGTTTTGCCATAAATAATGTATATTTATTAAAGAATGTCACCTTGCAGTATTTATTATTTTGTAGAACCGGCTAGTTCTTGTTATACAATAAGGCCATAAGTTTCTTACCAGCACAATAATTAGTCTGTTTCCACAAAAGTGTCTAGAATGATGTGGAAGAACTCGTCTTAAACCCTTTAGGATAAACTGGACCGTTGGTTGCGCCTCAGACCTCCTCCTCACCCAACACTATCGATGATCTCAAATCATTTTGATAATAAATGTAATCCACTAATTATTTTGTAACTAAGTAAAAAAACAACGTCTTTCTCGCTAAAGGCTTCGCTATAGATGAAAACTAAAAGGAGCTTAAGGAAGGCTTCATCTTCGGCTGTAACAAAGTGCTGAAAATTTCTCCATAAATGTTGAATAACATCCACTTGCAAAAAGTTCCAACATATCAATGATTAAACATTTCTCTCGGCTAAATAACAACATAGTTATTTTACACATTATTATTTCATGTCTGCTATAGAAACCCCTGTGAATTATCCGTTACTATAGAAACGCTTATGCATTTCAACTAGCACGTTAATATTAACCGTTTGATTACTGGTGCGATTGTTAATAAAACCTGTTTTTCTGTCAGATCCATGCTGGTATAGAATATTAATTAAATGCTCTTTTATAAATTAATTAAAGAGACTGATTGTAGTAAATCCTCACTATGTAGAAAATCCTTACTACCAGCATTCTCTCTCTCTAGCCAATATGAAAAAGTGCATGTGAAGTTCTTTTTTTCTCAGATTTTTTATGTATCCTTCCTTGTATCCTTCCTTGCTTTTCAGCTTTCTTTCCTTCCTACCTACCTGACATTTTGATTTATTATGTATCCTTCCCTCCTTCCTTCCTTCCTTCCTTCCTTCTTTTCTACCTACCCACCTACATTTTTTTTCCCCGATTTTTTTTTATGTATCCTTCCTTCCTTCCTTTCTTCCTTCCTTCTTTCCTACTGACCTACCTACCTTTTTTCTCTATTTTTTATGTATCCTTTCTTGCTTTATTCCTACCTACCTACACAAATGTTCTTTCTCTGATTTTTTTTAAAGTATCCTTCCTTTCTTTCGTTCGTTCGTTCCTTCCTACCTACCTTACCTCCTTCCTTTTTTCTTCCTTCTTTCCTACCTATCTACCTAGATTTTTTATCTCTGATTTTTTCTATGTATCCCTTCCTTGCTTTCTTCCTTCTTTCCTTCCTACCTACCTTCCCTCCTTCCTTCCTTCCTTTTTTCCTACCAACCTACCTACACAAACCTTTTTTCCTTCCTTCCTTCTTTCTTTCCTTCCTTTCTTCCTTCCCTCCGTTTGTTCCTTTGTTCCTTCCTTCATTCTTTCCTACCTACCTACCTACATTTTTTTCTCATTTTATGTAAGTATCCTTCCTTCCTTCCTTCCTTTCTTCAGGTACATGTAAAGTTATTTTCTATGTAAAATATAATTTGTCCCACCTGATCTAGAAAAAAAAGATCAATGTCCATCATCTCATCAGTCCTGCTCTGCACACCAACATGCTCAATCACGTTTGACATACCCGACACTCTGGTCTCCTTTTTTGTTAGTACTTGTTTATAGAGAGAAAAGAAAAAAGAACAACATGAGGCAAGTTTGTCTCTCATTTTTTTCTTTTTCTCAGTTCTTATGGTGGGTGTAAGAGGTCTTTGAGGAAATTCTGTGTGATTCTTGATGTTTCAGGCCTCAGGAGATATCACTATCCTGCTGACTTTCAAAAGTCTTCTAAGAAGTGCAAAGACTCGAACATGAGTATGTAAAATCCCATAAAGCTCAAAAATGATAGTAGAAGATGGACCAAAAAAATGATTTCATCAAGCTGGATGACACAAGACAGCCATCACGTAGATGTGAAAACATGTCAGATAGCGGTTTGTCAAAAGACGCCCATGTTTGTTGCCAGAATTGATTTCATGCCAGTTACACGCTGTAGCTCAGATTTTTCTGCTGTGTTTTACAATCTTCAACAAGCATTTGCATAGAAATGCTATTAACTCTCGAGCGCTCAGCAGTTCCTGAAAAACATAAGCAGAACTATAGTAGAAGTGTTTTACAGGGCAACATCCACAATGTTTTTCTCAGAATTATTTTAATGTATCCTTCCTTCCGTCCCTCCTTCCTTCTTTCCTTCCTTTTTTATGTATCGTTCCTTGCTTTCTTCATTTCTTTCTTTCTTCCTACCTTTTTATCAGATTTTTTTATGTATCCTTCCTTCCTTGCTTTCTTTCTTTCTTTCTTTCTTTCTTTCTTTCTTTCTTCCTACCTTTTTATCAGGATTTTTTTATGTATCCTTCCTTCCTTGCTTTCTTTCTTTTTCTTTCTTTCTTTCTTTCTTTCTTTTTCTTTCTTTATTTCTTTCTTTCCTTCCTTCCTACCTTCCTTCCTTCCTTCCTTCCTACCTACCTACATTTTTTCTCTGATTTTTGTTAAGTATTCTTTCCTTCATTTCTTTCATTTGTTCCTTACTTCCTACCTACCTACATTTCTTTATCTTTTTATTATGTATCCTTTCTTCCTTCCTTCCCTCCTACCTACCTAACTACCTACCTACCTTTTTTCTCTTTTTATTATGTATCCTTCATTCCTTTCTTCCTTCCTTCTTTCCCACCTTTCTTTTCTATTTTTTTATGTATCCTTACTTCTCTTCTTTTTTCCTATCTACCTACACACCTACCTACCAAATACATTGAAGCACCAGAAAAGTACATTGAAGGACTAAAATAAACGACACCATGTCAATTATGTCAAAGACCAATTTACAAGATATACTTTAACTTGAATTTTAAAGAAATGTTTACATCACTCAAGTTACTTAACAATAAAATAAACTAGCTGTGCTGCTAAGATGTTCATCAGATTTAATTTAATTAGTTTGTTAATTACAGCGTAAAGGACATCAAAGGTTATAGGACTCGTTAACCAGCATTTTACTAGAATGCCCTTGTGGAATGTTTATTATTGGTTGGGAAATGCTCATTTAGCATCGAAAACATGATTTCTTTTGAAAAGCCCAGCAGCCAAATGCTACGCTGTGCACTGTGAATGCTCTGCGTGGGATATATAGAGCAGTGGCCCTATAAATAACATTTCTGTTGCCAGTTTCCACCAAGTTTTTGCAGAGACATAGTAAAAACTTGTAATTTTTAAAGCTTAGTAAGGCAGTTCTCATCTCAGGATAGGTCAAGTTAGTGCACCTCCTGTTCTTATCTTTATTTAGAACACATTCGGAATGTTTTATTATCCGGTTACATTTCTATACTATAGAGATTCAAGTTTAAATCCAGATCTGTTATCAGTGTAAAAGTGTGCACAGGAAACGGCACAGACCTCACAGTCACTTGAGTTTTTTTGTCCATAGTCCAAGTGGCATATGGGTGAACAGGATGGGATAAATAGCGGCGAAGACAAATTTTTGGAATAAATGATGATGCTGTAACTGTGTGCCCTCGTCAACTTTCTTGACAAAGATAAATGGGTTACAACACGAGTGCAGTAGGGAGCAAAACCACTTGTCCTTGGCAGCAAAAACAGCACAGTTTAACCAATTTATCTAACAAATTGTTTATCCCCCTCCAAAAATATCAAATACAAATTGGTTTGCTAGCTAGGCAGTTTGCTAAACAGCTAGCATGGGAGTTAGCATGCTGACTAATTAGCCTAATCAAGGCTGATCTTTATTTCAAGGGCATTTACATTAGTATTCTATAACACATCACATACCAAATGATCCATAAGTATTTAGAGGATGATCATATTGCATCTTGTTTCAAACTGTTCTAGGTGATTATCTTGTCATTTATTATCTTTTATCTTTACTAACATCTAATAATGCATTAAACTAATATGTTTAATGCATTGAGAAATCCATGCATGCAGCAGTCTGCCAAACGCCATATTCTACCTTATAAAGACAAAGGGCTGTTGTGAGAATGATTATAAATGAAGATTGAACTCATTAGGAGTCTAAAGAATAGACCCTCATTTATTCATCTTCGGGGTCACTATCTCAGCCGTCTCGTCTCTGAAAGGGTGAAAGGCAGGTGGGGAAGACACACCCTGGACAGGTCACCAGTCACCAATCAATCTAACATACATGTTTTTGGACTGTTGGAGGAAACCGGAGAACCCTGAGTAAACTCACAGGGAGAACATGCAAACTCCACACCGAAAGACCCGTGCCTGGGAATCGAACCTGGGACCTTCTCGCTGTGAGACAACAGTGCTAACAGTGCTAACCACTAAGACGCCGTGCTGCCCACAGACCTGAACATTAAGGATGTCACAGTATATACATGCTTGATCAGCTGACCTCATCCGAATATTATTGTCAGGGTGGTGCATGTGCGTTGAAGCTTGCTACAGCCGGATGATACTGTCACTGCCCACACCGTGCTCATGGGTTTCCATTACACTCACCAAGATGACACCTTGAGATAAACGGGAAACATGCATTAAGCTCTGTAAGCACATTCATCAACTTTCCCTGCCATCTGAAGAGCCGATTTGCTTATTGCATCAGTTTTAGTTAAAAATCATCTGAGCAATGAGACCTGAAGAAAGTAATTATCCAGAATCTTAGCTCTTTTAAACCTCGTCCCAGGGTTTAGGCTCTAAACTGACTTGCTCCTTATCTGATCCCAAACGTTATTTTTTTTTTGCTTCCTACTTTCTCTCTTTCTTGCCACACCAGCATTTACAGGATGAGTGTGTAAACTGACAACCTGGGCCTGGCTCCTCGATGAACCACAGGCTTTACTGTATTGAGCAGAGTAAAGTAAAGTGTGTGCATAGTGATGTGAAAAGGGCATCCACTTTTTTCGTGTCACTCTAAGTTCTGGGACAGCAGTGATTAGCCGGGACCTCATCCACATTCCATGTATTGTTAATGCTGGTGTTAATGCAGAGACTGCTCCAAGCAGGAGATGGACGATACCCTAAGATATACTTTTAATCAAGTAAAAGTTATAGTTGGTGGAATAGTACAGTCAGCGATAAAATAATTTTATGTGTATTTTGCTATTAGTTAATTAATGCAGGCCTTTAAAAAGCAGAGTTGAACCTCTTTCCATCGATTGAGAACTTCTTTGTGGAGATATGGAACTTTTGGGAGTGTTTGATAGCTATGCGTTAGTCCTGGTTATCCATCCATCCATTCATTCATCTTCTATACCTGTTTATTTCCTAATTCGGGGTCCTGGGAATCTGCTGGAGTCTATCCCAGCCGTCTGTGAAAGGGCGAAAGGCAGGAGGGGGACACTCTGGACAGGTCACCAGTCCATCACAGGGCTACACACACTCTTAAACTCATTCCTAAAGGCTATTTGAAATTACCAATCAATCTAACATACATGTTTTTGGACTGTTGGAGGAAACCGGAGAACCCGGAGTAAACCTACGCAAATACGGGGAGAACATGCAAATTCCACACAGAAAGACAGGGGTCTCGAACCCGGGACCTTCTTATTGTGAGGCAACACTGCTAAACACTAAGCCACCATGCTGTCTTTGTTCTTATTTAACACAATAAAATTGTAAAAAATCACAATAATAAACCATTTTCGGTGCATGTGTGTGGATGTGTGTGTGTGTGTGTGCATTGAATATGCTCCCTGTGTAGGAAATTTCCCTGCAGGGGAATCGAACCCGGGACCTTCTTA
Organism: Bagarius yarrelli; assembly: GCA_005784505.1. Lineage (NCBI taxonomy): Eukaryota > Metazoa > Chordata > Actinopteri > Siluriformes > Sisoridae > Bagarius > Bagarius yarrelli. The sequence goes on along the minus strand of VCAZ01000097.1, from coordinate 1,516,162 downwards.
CTGTGAGGCAACAGTGCTAAACACTAAGCCGCTGTGCTGCCCAAATAAAAGTTATATGCAAATTTATCAACACTGAATTTATTTAGGGAAAATTTAAGGATTTTTTAAAAAAATTCCCATGTCCTAAAGCATTGCCTTTACGACTCACTTTGGCTGTTGCTTATTGGCACGATTTGAACAGCTTATGGACATAATTTTTCAGCCAGACATGCTTATGTCATCGCCTAATGGATGGAAGCTCAATTTTTGGGATTTAACTTGGGTCATGGTCAGGTGAGTCCTCAAATTGATAAAATGGCAATTGGGTCCTGTCTGCAATACAAAATAGAAAGGGGGGTGGGGTGGGGGGGGGTGGGGCTGAATACGGCTGCAGTGACAATAAATAATGTTAGGATTGAGTCTGTCATTGCTGTATAAAAATACCGCCTTTTTTTTGGTACAACAAATAGAATGAAATAGAAGCTCTTAATTAAATGCATAGCTTATTTTTAATACATTATGTTTAATCTGTATAACGCTAAACTAATTATCTAACACATTTGTTTAATTAAACAAATAAATAGCAAATTAAATATAGTCTTGTTGGTAGTACGTACCATGTTTCATGCACTATGTATAATCAATTTATTTGTGCTTGAGTGCACAGCAAAATATAAAAATAATATAAAATTAACAATTTAATTATAAGTAATGAGGGTAAAAATGAGGGTAAAATCCACTCTGTTAAACTGAAAATACAGTGAGAAATTGATCTTTTTTATTTTTTGGCACCTACTGGTATAGGACATATCATGATATAGGGAAGTTGGACTGCTACTAGAAGGACCAGGGTTTGATTTCAAGCACCACTGTGGGCCCCTGAGGAAGGCCCTTAACCCCCAATTGCTCAGATGTATAAATGAAATGTAAGCCGCTCTGGATAATAAGACCGTCTGCCAAATGCTGTATATGTAAATGTATGTATATATATATATAAATGATATGTCCCATACTAGTATGTGGCAAAAATAAGAAAAAGCTAAATTTTCTCACTGTATTTCAGTTTAACAGAATAGATGTTATGGGTGGATGTGGTGAGTGTGAGTGTGAGTGTGTGGCCCTGTGATAAACTGGTGTCCTGTCCAGGGTGTCCCCCTCCTGTCTTTTACCCATTCAGAGACGGCTGGGATAGACTCCAGCAGATCCCTGTGACCCCGAATTAGGGAATAAGCGGGAATAGAAGATAAATTAAGAAATGAATGAAATGATTTTAGCTCACAGCACCATGGATAATTGTTCTTATTTACTGATTATATATCACCCTCATTTGCACTCATCTTTTATTATGCTGTATAAAAAAGCATGCAGTGATCTACAGTATATGACCAGGCATTAAAAGCAAACTGTAATATACCCTTCATTCCACTTGTTTTTTTTTTCAGTAATTGCTGACACACATTCAGCTCATTAGAGGACAAAAAAACACGAAAGGAGCCACATCTGACATCATTACAGCTAAAATAACACAAGCATAAATATCCACTCCGACTTGCTTACTTTATGTGTATTATGTGTGGTCGCCGGGTGAAAAAGCTCTAATTAGGACTTCTGAAGGTGTGACTCTGACCATTAGGGACATATCCCCTGTGCCAGAAGGCTTTCTCGCTCTCTCACTCTGTCACTGGTTCATGCTGGGAGTAGAGTGTGTTGAGTAAAGTGCTTCGAGAATTGGCTCATGAGAGCTTGGTATCTTTTTTTTTTTTTGCATGCTTTTGTATTTTCTTCTTGTGTAGGGTTCGGCTGGGATTAAGGGTAAAATAATACTACCTCTAGTCCAGGGGTGGGCAATCTCAGTTCTGGAGGGTCGGGGGTGTCCTGCAGAGTTTATCTCCAAACCTAATCAAACACACCGGAACCATCAAGATCTTAATCAAGATCTTGATAGGTTTACTTGAAACTTACAGGTACGTGTGTTGAGCCAAGTTGGAGCTGAACTCTGCAGGACACCCCGACCCTCCAGGACCGAGATTACCCACTCTTGCCCTAAGCCATGGTTTCAAGTGTGCTTGACAATTGTGCTTAGCAAGAAACTAGAAAAGATTGTCCTGTTGAAATGCTGACTCGAATAAATAGGACACGGGCTGCAGAAAACTATCTGGGTTTTTTTTTTTTATTTCATGGAAAGTTTTATTAGGCCAAATTTATTATTCTAAAAAAAAAAAAAAAAAAAAAAAAAAGGAAAAACCGAGTCACCCAAGCTGTTTGCTAAAGATCCTTTTATCTAGGCTCAATAAGCAACTTCTTGAACCTAATATTAGAGGCTCTTAGGTTCTTTACTTTGTTAACAATGAATGTTCAAAAGAACGTTATAATACTAACCAAAGACATAACATTTTAATTTAATTAGAAATAATTAATGTAAACAAACTAAACCTAAATGTAAATACTGGCTGTTTTTTAAGCAGGAAAATCACACATAGAATAATTTATATGGGTAAAATTGTGGACAGACAGTTTATTTGTAGTCTAAAATCGTTCTCAGTCTTATAGAAAAAACTTCTGCAGAAATATCTACAATATTGTTCGAAAGTTTTAGGCAGGTTTACTGAAATACTGTAAAGTAATATTGCTTATATAATATACTTTTATTGTTTGTTATGTGCGAATTCCAAATTAATTCAATATTTTGTGTGATAACCGGTTGGCTTCAATTCTGACACTTGCACACTAGCACAAGGTCAGAGATTTTGTAGGACCAGGGCCAGGTGTGAATAACCAATTATACCAGCAGGTGCTAATGATCATCACATTCATATGTAGGTTAAAAACGGCCATTAACTGAAACAGAAACAGCTGTGGATGAGGCTTAAACGTGCCCGAAATGATAGGAACTTGGACGCAGAAAAGTGCTCTGGAAGGGACATATCCCCTGTGCCAGAAAATTTTGAAATATTTGGCTGTAGCAGAAGGCAGTTTGTTTACCAAAGGACTGGGGAGCAGTTCGGTAATAAGTCTTCGCAAGCAACAGTAAAGTCGAGCGGCGAATTCTTGCAAATCTCAGGCTTTATTTTGCAAATGGAGTTGGAGATTCGGTTGTTCATTAGGTACTTATTCTCTTTCGATACTATTAGGTAGACGTCTGACTGGCCCCAAATTGATCATGCAGCAGGACAACAATCATTAAGAACTATCTTTAGCAGAGAGAAGAAAAAGTAATGGCACTGATGGTTTCTCTCTGGAATGACGTGAAGAGACAGAAGGATTTGAGAGAGCAGAAAACCTGTGGTTAGTTCTGCGAGATGTGTCAACTTTTGTCTAAGTTTATACACATGGTAGCTATGCCACATTAACATGTGATTTCTGTGCTTGCGCAGGTTTACTCCGGGTTCTCCGGTTTCCTCCCACAGTCCAAAAACATGTTAGGTTGATTGGTGATTCTAAATTGCCCATAGGAGTGAGTGTGAGTGTGTGTGTGGCCCTGTGAAGGACTGGCGACCTGTCCAGGGTGCCTTTTATCCTTTCAGAGAGGGCTGGGATAGACTCCAGCGGATCCCTGTGACTCCGAATTAGGAAATAAGCAGGTATAGAAGATGAATAAATGAATGAATGATGAATGGTAGAGGTTTGTAAGTCTGGCTTGCCAAAAAAATCATGGTGACGTCTCCTTTATTAAACCTATTAATTTTTTTTGGGTAATATGGAAAATCATTGTTCTAGATTTAACATCAGGTTGGTTCCACTTCAAATGTATAAAGTGTTATTAGGCTTTCTAGAAAGACTAACAGTTGTCAAAGTGGGTGTTTATAACTATGGGTTGTGTTTATTGTTAGTATCTCGGGTCAAGAGTTTATGCCTCCGAGGCTGACAAAAGGGGGTTTTTTGTTTAGAGCTATAGAGACAGGAATTTCTATATATATCTCAGTACAAGTGTGGACTGGTAAAAAAATTTCCAGAGACTGTTGTATTACACATGTTTCTCATATAAAAGAACATTAGACTTCAGAATGGATGCTATAAACACCTACACTCTCCTTTGGTAGCCGCAGGGCAAACAAAGTTGGTAGCTTTGGGTGCAAGACCTAGGATAAGTTTGGTTTGTTGTTAAACTTATCAGGCTGTAGTCATGAATTCACTGGCAGCAAATAATTCGAATTCTTTGCCTAAACTTGAGTGATATTGCTGCTGTGAAGGATGGAAGGGTATGTTGTTGTTTTATTATATTTACAAGTAGACACCAGAAAAAGAAATTACCAGTGTCTACGGACAGCAAGATTCTAAGAGAATGTCGGAAGATCTGATTAATGGAAATTTTATGCTTTTCTATGGGCCTTTCTTCCAAAAACATAGCTAAAAGTGACCCACCATTTTTTTTTAACAGGACAGTGAAGACGACCTGTATGATGACTGGCACAGATTGTTTACTGGGGTAATACAGGGTATCATAACTTTCACCAAATGGAACAACAAGGTCTCTAAGTGGGCATCTGGTGTGCATAATGTTAAAAATGCATTTATAATGTAGCACCTAACAGAATAAGACACTGTTCTGGTGTAAATGATGCACCACCAAAACAGTGTGATGAGCCTTTGATGATTCATTATTCAAGGAAACATGGCAGTGGTGCCAAGTTGTTGATTGGAAGACCAAGAAGACCTGGGTTCAAGCCCTACCGCTGCCTGTCTGCCACTGTTGGATCCTTGAGCAAGACCCTTAACCCTTCCTGCTCCAGGGGTGCTGTAACATAGCTGACCCTGTACTCTGGTCTCAACTTTCTAAGATGGGATATGTGAAGGAACAAATTTCACTCTGCTGTAAAGCAGTGGTTCCTAAACTTTCTTTGTCTGAGATCCCCTTTTCTCCAAGAAAATATTTGAGGGACCCCCTTGACATTTAATGATATAATCGCTTTTGGTATTTCCTGCATTTTAGGTTTTCAGAATTGGTGGTCCAGTATGCCTGGGTCATTACTATCAGCTGCTGAAGGTGAATCAGTGAGACTCTAAAGACATTTAAAATTACACCTCTTTTTTAATAATTGTTAATTGTGTTTGTTTGTGTTATACATTTCATTAATGTGTATTTTTTATTGTTTTTTTTGTATTATCTTGCTATATATGTACACCAAAAACGCTTTTATACACTGATTATTGCATAAAATCACAACATTGAAACTTAAAATGAAACATTTCCAGCTTTTATTGATTTTTTTACACTCAGTGCCTTCACCTACTTTGTCTTTCTCAATCATACTCACATGGTGAAGCTGTTTGAACACAATTTCTCACAGTCTGGCTTTAAAGCTAAGATCAGAAGATTGACATCCCTTGAGTTTTCACACTGATTGCATTTGATTTCACAGCATTTCTTCAACACACACACACACACACACACACACACACACACACATCAGTGCACTTTAATAACTCTTTTCACTCTTTTATTTCAGTATGTAACGTTGATCTGTAATCAGACCCCGTTGTTGCCAACCATAGAAGGGTGGGCAGACAGATATCCCAGGTGGGCAATTTTTAGGGGTGGGGTTAAGGAGATATTATTGTACTAATATTCCTGCTTGGGCTTATTTAAGGTGACATTATATTAAGTCAATATAAACATAAATATGTTTTAAAATGTTAAATGAGGAATTATTTTCAACACTCAGAACGACTAATGACGACTGCTAAACACAAATTAGGGCAGGATTATAATCTATGTACAGATGGGGTGACTTTTGGGCAACTTGAAATGAAATATTCAAGTAATATATTAAGAGAAAAATTGAGTAAATATTTAAAAAGAAATCTATGTAACTAGTTGATGTGTAGATAGATAGATAGACAGACAGACAGGTAGATAGGCCGATAGATAGATAGATAGATAGATAGATAGATAGATAGATAGATAGACAGGTAGATAGGCCGATAGATAGATAGATAGATAGATAGATAGATAGATAGATAGATAGACAGACAGTCGGCAAGCCGCCTCTATTGTCCATAGGAGTAAGTGTGAGTGTGTGTGGCCCTATGATGGACTGGTGACCTGTCCATCGTGTCCCCTCTCCTGCCTCCAGACTCCAGCAGATCCCTGTGACCCCGAATTAGGTAATAAGCGGGAATAGAATGTAAATGAATAAATACTGTGGGCTGATAAAATGATCTAAATGAGAAAGTGATCCAAATAATGAGTAATAACTTCTATAGTTGTGGCCACTGATGAACTTGAGTGATGTGGCTAAAGTTGATAAGCAACTGTCAGAGCCAGAATTAACAGACCATGCTAAATGTGGTCATTTAATATTTGGCAGTAACTTGTACCTCTGGGAACTTATGTAATTTAAACATTAAAATGGATCTGTTCATGCTTCATTTTTATTTGACCTCAACAAAATGTCATTAACATTATAATTCAAGTCATGTAATTCTGGGAATACTGACATTAAATGAAACGTGGGTCCCTGAGAGTACTGAAATCTCTCATAATTCCGTCCTTTTACATCAACTCAAGGCCATTTAGTTCTTAAAACTCAGACTTTATTTTATATTGCGAATATTGCGATTACGCTGTTAAAAAATTCAAGCCTTGCTTTTAGAATTAATTATTGAACTTTTTATGGGTGTGTTATGAAGTCCCTGTTCTCACCAGTTCATACCAGGCTATACTAATTATTTTAGTAAATATCCAGCCTATCGTCTGTTTAATTCCTTATACGGAATAGTCTTGGCTTAAAACTTTTTTTTATTTAACATCTGTCACTTTATAAATGTTCCAGGTTTTTTTTTTACATTTTTGTTCCATTAACTTTAACATGCTAAGCTGAACGCTTTCCTTTCAACCTCTTATGCTTTGGAAAATTGGATCTAATTCAGAAAAGTGTTAGTCGAGGACTTTGGCAGTTTTTCATTTTCTGGAAAGAAAAAAAAAAAAAAAACGTCTTTGGCTTGTTAACCATTAAAATTGATGTATAATCTTATTAACTTCAACGTGCCGAGCTTCTGATTTACCCCAAGTTCTAAAAACTACCAGATCTTTAAATCTCTGGGAAGAATCAGAGGAGCATTCATTTATCATATAAGAATGCATGTTCATGGACCGGACTGTACTCTGCATACAAATGAAGACTATTATAGAAAAATGTAGCATACATATTAACTATTATATACGCTGCAAATCATCAGCAGACATTTATTTAAGGCACTCTGGTATATTAACACATTGTACCTGATCTAAAACACTAAAATAAAGAAAATTATTTGCGCAATACTAGATTATCTGTGCTATTCCAAAAAAACCCCCCAAAAAAACCCTATATTTTCCAGGTATAGGCCAGACATCCCAGCATCTCTTATACAATCATCAAGACATTTAATAAAATATAACATAAAATTCTGTTTACAAAAGAAGTAAAATAAAATAAGCTTCTTTATCTTTTTAATTTCCAGCATATTCCAACATTCCGGCATGTAGGAAGTTGGATTTTTCATATTCCATATTCCAAATTCCAATTCCAGTTTCTGAAATACTCAAACCAGCCCACCTGGTACCAGCTGGATGTATGTTTTAACCCTAAACTAAAAGGTCCTTGCAAAAGTATGTGCAATAAAGTTTACTTTTCTGTCTCCTTGCTTTTGTTTTCTGTTCCTATTTAACGCAATGAAATTGTAAAATCCCGACAATAAAGCATTTTCGGTGTGTGTGTGTGTGTGTGTGCATTGAATGCGCTCCCTGTGGAGGAAATTTACTGACGATTTTTTAGTGCAGATTGTTTTATGACAAGGTGCAAACGTCTTTCTAAAACCTGTTTTTAAAGACAACAAAGAAAAGAAACCGTAGCCCGCTGAAAGCTTTATTGCTTTTATAATGGCAGTTATTGTAAATGTCAGCGTTTATGAAGGTGTTTGTCTGAATGGCTAACAATAGTGAATCAATATGACTGAATTTGTGTTAAAAAAAGATTCAAGGCGGTAAGTCGTTCAAAGCGAGTTGGTGAATGTTTCGTCAAAACTTTGTTATCATTTTGTGGCTTAAAGTTTTATGTTAATGCTGCAAGTTTTCCATTTTCCCACCTTTCACTATGTGTCTGGATATGTTAGTGCACAGACTTAATAACACTTTACATAAACAGTTTAAAAATGTACATCCACACAAAAAACTGTGTTAACATTAAACATTTTGACATAATCGATTTAAGTTACTTAATAATTTAAAAATAACCACTAAATATACACTATATAGACAAAAGTACTAGGACACCTGACCATCACATCTGTATCACAAAAAAAGTGGTGTGTTTTTCAGACCCCCCTGCGCCAATACTTGGTGGAGAACACCTTTCACTGCAATTACAGCTGCAGGTCTTTTGCGGTATGTCTCTACCAGCTTTGCACATCTAGAGACTGAAATTTTTTCCCATTCTTCTCTGCAAAATAGCTCAAGATCAGACAGATTAGATAGGGAGTGCTTTAGTTTTTGTATCTCAGGTTTAGCAGTCCAAACAGTACCTAAAAATGTAATTACGTCAAAGATCTAAAATATCAGCGTTAAAATTTGGTATTAACACCTTGTCACACTCGTTAAACCCAATACATCCCACTGATGAACAGCAATTTTCATGTCTTGCCACAGATGCTCAACAGGATTTAGGTCTGGATTTTGACTGGGTCATTTTAACACATGAACATTTTTTGATCCAAACCATTTCCTTGTAGCCCTGGCTGTATGTTTAGGGTCAGTGTCTTGCTGGAAGGTGAATCTCCTTCCCAGTTTCAAGTCTTTTGCAGCCTCCATCCATCTTTTCATTAACTCTAACCAGCTTCCCTGTCCCTGCTGAAAAAAAAACATCCCCACAGCATGATGCTGCCACCACCATGTTTCACAGTGGAGATGGTGTGTTCAGGGTGATAAGCATTGTTATATTTATGCTACACATAGCAATTTGCATTTAGGCCAAAAAGTTCAACTTAGGTCTTATCTGACCACAGCACCTTCTTCCACATGTCTGCTGTGTCCTCTACATGACTCTAGGGTGGAGTCTGTGTTCTAGGTCATTCCAGAGGTATTATTTTGGGGCTGAGTCAGAGTCAGGACACTTGAACCAGAACAAACCTTGTCATGTTTTCTAATTTCAGCTAAATTGGGTGTGCTGGTTTAAACATTTGCCAAGTTTAATGTTAAAAAAAAATGATGAAAGTACGTATTCACTTTTGCCATTTAAATCTAAATCTAAGCAGACAGAACAATTTTGGATAAGTGGACGAATGTTTTTACGATTATTTGAAAAAATCCAGTCGGTATGACAACAAAATCTACTTTATGATTTAGTGCTTTTATGTTCAGTAACATTCTATTTAAGCCTTTTGGAAGCACAGCAGCAAAAAATTAATTCACCCGACATCTTAAATTTACATTTCTGCCATTTGGCAGACTACCTAATCCTGAGCGACTTACATTTACCTTATGTTTTATCGAACGGAGCAGTTGGGGGGTTAAGAGCCTTGCTTAGCGGTCCAACGTTGGCAGCTTAGCAGTGCTGGGAATTGAACCCACAGTCTTCTAATCAGAAGTCCAAACCCCCTTAACAGCTAAATCGATCTTTCAATAACTTCCCCCTTGCTTCTAACCCTGGGCATAGACATGATATGAATAGTTTCTCTAGCAAGATAAGGATACAGTAAAAGTAACTTAACTACTAGATATTGAGCAGTTAAATGGGTTCTTCAATCATAGAACTCTCCTCAGTTGCTTGGATCTTTAATGATTATTAAACATTAAAACAGACTGAGCCGTTTTTCTGTTGTCACATGTTATACAGTTGGCCTATATGGCCAAAAGTCTAAAATCTGTTTTATGATGTAGTATTACATTATTCATCTACTGGGACTAAGCGGTCCAAACAGTGTTTCAAGGTGACAATACCCCATGCACAAAATTACCTCCCTGAAGACATAGTTTGCCAAAGTTGGTATGGAAAAACTTTCATGCCCTGCACAGAGACCTTTCCTCAACCCCACTGAACACATTTGGGATGTCCTAGAATGCTGACTGCACCCCGAATCTGACGTTATGGCCTTCTCTTTCTAAAGCTATTTTTTTGGCAGAATCAGGAAATCTCCCAAATACATGTTTCAAACTAAAATATTTATAAAAATGTGAAGTAGATGTTGACATTTTGTCAGGAACCGGCACAAGATTTCTCCCCAATTCTTTCAATGAGATTTGGATGAGACAATCCAATCCAATTGTAAATCCAATCCCATGCCATTCTTTAGTGTTGATCTTATTATAAGACTAAAATTAAGACTAAATTTAAAATAGAGTGATTAAAAACACACAGATGTAATAGGAGTTCCAATACTGTTATATAATCCATAATTAAATAAGCACAGAATCAGAAGATATCAGGATGAATCCATCTATAGGGACGACCCGTGATGCTAGTGGAGGCAAAATAAATTATAAAGAGCTATAACTGCTCTGGGGCAAATGGACACTTGGCGAAAGAGATGTTTGAGGAAGTAAATTTGGCTCACTTTGGCTCACTTCTGTAATGTGGTAGCAAATATTTTATTAGAGTATTATCACCTTGATAGCTATATTTTAAATTAAATTATATTTTGGAATAAAATTATTATAATAGAGTTAAGTTATTACTTCAACAATTATTATAATTTCGGTTATGTAATACTGTCTCGCAATATACACTATACTGTTAGAATTAGATTATTCAGTAGAGGACCAAAGGGGTTCATCAGTGGGATGTATTGGGTTCAACGAGTGTGACAAGGTGTTAATACCAAATTTTTAAAACGCTGATCTTTTAGTTCTTTGACGTAACTAAATTTCCAGGTACTGTTTGGACTGCTAAACCTGAGATACAAAAACTAAAGCAAACACAGATCCTGTTTATGTTTCAATTACGTACGATTCTGTCCATTCTGACGATTTTGATGTACATGAGCAGGCTAATCTAAACCTTGAACTGCTATTTGGAAGGCCATGAGTTTGACTACCGGACTACCAATTTGCCGTTGCTGGCCATTGAGCAAAGCCCTTAATCTTTAACTGTTTATTTATATAAATATGATTTACCTGGCATAAAGGTAAGAAGTCATAACATTGTTAAATCATTTGACTAGTTTTGTAACTGTCTATCTGGTCTAGTCAACAGTAAGTGTCAGTCCCCGGGTTTAGGCTTACTATGAAACTTACTATGTATAACGCTTTTTACAATGGTCATCGTCACAAAGCAGCTGTACACAATCAAAAAAATCACAAAGTGCGAATGAACAGAAATCAGTTTGTCCCTCATTGTCCCCGATGAGCAAGCCGAGGGTGACGGTGGCGAGAAAAACCTCCTGAGACTGTAATAGGAAGAAACCTTGAGAGGAACCAGACGCAACAGAAAACCCATCCTCATTTGGGTGAAAGACAGGTAGCAAGAATTATGTAGTCACACTGTGTGTAAGCAACTGTAGTCACGAGTCCTCAGAAAACAGCTGGAGCGTCTTCAGGGCGGAGTGGCAGTGTCCTCAGTCACCATGGTGATGTGACGATCATCAACCGGAGGTGGGTCACAAGGATGGGTCAGACAGGTTCAGAGTGAAAATGGGGTCTGGATCATTGGCAGCTCAGTAGAGGCATATGTAGCTTGATGGAGAGAAAGAGAGAGAAATAAAGAAATAAGAAAAGAAAGAAAGAGAGAGAGAGAGAGAGAGAGAGAGAGAGAGAAGGAAGAAAGAACAAAAAAGAAGGAGGACAGTTAAGTATAGTTATAGTTTCAGTGTATACAGGGATACAGCCTTGTAGCTCTCGCTTGATCACCCACATCACTCTTTCACATTCTCCTGGTGCTTAATAAAACACATCATCACGGTGTCCTCAGTCTGCACCTGTACAAATAACTACCAGTTTTAAATGCTACAAAGCTTTTGATCTCTTTTAGCAGAAAAGGCAAGGGCAAACAGTATCTCGAAGGACTGTAGAGGAAATACATATCCTGCTTTTATTATTAAAGCATTCAATCACAAATTTATTGAATTTCATTAAGATTTTATGTAATAAACTAACACAAAATAGCCCATAATTGATAAGTGGAAGGAAAATGATACACGGGTTTCAAAATTTTAAGCAAATAATAATCTGTGTGGTGTGCATTAGTATTCAGTCCCCTTGTATCTGTACTTTGTAGATCCACCATCCACTGCAATTACAGCTGCAGGTCTTTCGGGGTAATTGTTCTAACAGTGCTGCACATCTACAGACTGAAATTTTTGCCCATTCTTCTTTGCGAAATAGCGCAAACTCAGCCAGTTCGGACAGGGGTGGGGGGGGGGTGAGGGTGGGGGGGGGGTTGTCTGTGAACAGCAATTTTCATGAACAGATACACAATGAGATTTAGGTCTGGATTTTGACTGGGTCATTCTAACACATAAATATTTTTTGATCCAAACCATTCCATTGTAGCTCTGGCTGTGTGTTTAGACTCATTGTCTTGCTGTAAGGTGAATCTCCTTTCCAGTCTCAATGTAACGGACTAGACTAGACTAGACTAGACTAGACATAAACATGAAACTAGCATGACCATAAACATGAAACTAGCATGACCATAAACATGAAACTAGCATGACCAAGAACTCACCGCAGTGGTACAGAGAACAACGAACCACAAAGACAGAAGGCTACAAGGGGGTGTATAGGGACAAGACTCAACAAGAAACACCTGTGAACAATAAGGACCAAATTAACCAATGAAAACAAGACACAAGGACAAAGTGAATCACATGGCAAGGAAGTAAAAAAAACATGAACTGCCTAGGCTAGCTTAGCTAGCTAGCTAGCATTGCATAGCATAGCTAGCTAGCATAGCTTAGCCTAGACGCAAAACAATAACCATAAAACTTTTATAACAACAAAACAACAAGAAAACCAAAAACCCTGAATGTTACACTCAAGTCTTTTTCAGCCCTCAACATATGCACTGTTTGGGTTGTTTGTGGTTTACTGACATTGTTAAATGAGACCGCCGGATTTTCTTTAAACCAAAAACTATCAATGTTTAAATTTATGGATTTTCAGTGTCCACATTTTTGGTTGTGCTATAGACTGAATCCACATTCTCAAATTCTAAACATGACGAAAGCAGTGACCTTTTATATACCATGACTTTGCATTTGATACTCAATCAATCAATCAATCAATCAATCAATCAATCAATCAATCAATCAATCAATCAGTCAATCAGAACTACTGGAAGTGGATTTTAGTTCACATCATATTGATCTCAAATAGAAAAGACTCTGCTTAATAATCCTACATCATCTATTCTATCTATCAAAGTTTTTTTAAAGCTTAAAGCGAAAGGTTTGCTTTTAAAGATACTAGTCATCATAGCAAAACTATAGCAATACTTTCCGGAGTAATCTAGGCTTTAAAAAAAAATTGCAACCTTGAAGAATTGAGCTGCAGAGAAATTTCACCCCCTCCTATAAATATTAATTCATCTTTATAACTTTAGTTGCATAATTCATGGTGGCTATTGTAATACCGGAGTACAGATAAGAAAAATAATAACTTCAACCATGTGTAGTGTGAATTTTTCTCAGGTTAAAAGAAACCTATTTATGCGCTTAAATACCACCTAATAAAATAAAAACAAAAAAAAAAAAGGATGACGACGAATTCAGCAGTGCAAGAGTTCAATTACATGGTTAGTGAAGAAGCAGATTGTTAAAAGGTTTTTGGAACGTTTACGGTACCGATGAGCTTATGTTCCTTTCTACACTAAGGGGTTAAAAGTGATTTAATGATCTGTCAGTTTATCCGTGTCTAGTATAGAATATGCAAATAATTTACTTTTAACAAACAAAACTTTTCCTTCCTAAGCTAATTATAGCATTATAGCACCAATTATTCTATGCTGCCAAAGCAATGTACCCAAGCACCGGGCAATTAAAACAGGACTTGTTATTATAGGTTACAGAAGAGCAAACACACTATACTTACAAATCAGCTATAATGCATCAGAATAAAAAAAAAAAAAAAAAATAATGTCCCTACGACCTTTTGTATTCTACAGTTCTGATGAAAGCTTGTACTCGCGTTCCATTTTAGACACAAGCAGAAAGAAGGAAAAAGTGTTTGATCAGTATGATGACAGCTGACATTAAAATCTCAGACAGTTTTTATCATACAGACAGACATTCTTAATTTAATTCATTTTTTTTATTTCTTCCTTGGATATAAAATAATCAAATTGACATCCAGACTCAGTTTGGAGATTTACTGACCTTAACTCACACAACCTTCCTATTAATGATTAAAATCATTTTTTTTTAGTTTCCTAAATCACTTTTATAATTTTTTTTTTAAGTTTATAGTTTTACAGCTTTAGAGTTAAAAATAAAATCATAGCACATCATAGCACACACCTCTTCCACCTTCCACCAGAATTTATTTAGAATTATAAAAATGTATAATTTTTTTCTTCCTTGGATATAAAATAATCAAATTGACATCCAGACTCAGTTTGGAGATTTACTGCTCGCGGAATGATAACGATTATTTTAGCATAACGTTAAATGTAATGTTTTCTAAAATAACAAATAATCCAATAGCGAAATACTTTAAATAATTTCTACTTTTATTCCAGTATCAAATGCGCAAATCCACACAGGACAAAATACAACAATAGTTTGTTAAATTCAATCTTATAGTCAGTCATTCATTTATTCATTCATCTTCTAAACCCGCTTATTCCCTAATTCGGGGTCACAGGGATCTGCTGGAGTCTATCCCAGCTGTCTCTGAAAGGGTGAAAGGCAGGAGGGGGGACACCCTGGACAGGTCACCAGTCCATCACAGGGACACACACACACTCACACTCACTCCTATGGGCAATTTAGAATCACCAACCAATCTAACATACATTTTAGAGGAAACCGGAGAACCCGGAGTAAAACCCACGCAAGAACACGGAGAACATGCAAACTCCACACAGAAAGACAGAAAGGGGAATCGAACCCAGGACCTTCTTGCTGTAAGGCAACAGTGCTAACCACTAAACCAAACTAAACCCATATATATATATATATATATATATATATATATATATATATATATATATATATATATATATATATATATAGATATATATAGAGCATACTTACACTTTACACACTTTTCAATGTCAACCCCCCCTTCCCCCCCGATACTTTCTATTTAACTACACAGCTGCATTTTACCCTGATCATTTATTTGTAGTCCTTAAATGACCTTTTTACAATCAAACAGCTTCAAGTGTATCGATCTTAAAACCGAACTATTAACTGATGTCATCTTATAAACACCTGATATCCATCAGAGAAGCTCTATATTATTCTATACACAGTGTATTAAACAAAGCGGTCCTTCTATTTGCAACTGGCTCCATAAACAGTATCCAGGACCCATTATGTGTTTTTTATTTATCTCCTTGGACATTAACGATAAAACTCCACTCCGCTGTTTCAAATGCAATAAATAAACTCGCACAACTGTTAGACTGCACCATTTTAGATTAAGATCTTTTTTTACTTTCCTAAATCATTGTGTTATAAATTTCTTTTAATGTTCATAGTTTTACAGCTTTAGAGTTTAAGTTTTAGTTTAATCAATGCGCAGCGCATTTTATACACGCACAAATATACACACATCTCTTTGATCGGCAACTTTTTTGCCCTTTATGTATTATGTGACTAGAATAAATGCTAAAAAAAAGTTACTTTGCTTTAATAGAACTGGATAATAAGCTGGAACTCGATTATTTTTCGGTTACTTGTTGTTATACTAATGTTCTAGCTTATTGTCCCTTAACTAATTCTTCTAGAACTTTTGTGTGTTTGTTCTACGGTCATGCTTTGTTATTGTATTTTACCCAGAAAAGGCTGCTATTTTCATCAGTGCTCAATCACCTTCTGTGAAGGCTTTGCAGGTCAGACATTGTGATTTCTTTCCTGACACTCTTGCACATGCAGAGGCGGGTCTCGATTTCTTGCCTACGTGGGCTGGTTGTCTTATTCACACATGAATAATGTATTTTTGTTTTTTTGTAAAAGCCATGCATTCAGTTTTGACAATATTTTTACATTGTCCTTATTTAAATTTGCATCATATTATGTAGAAATTAAGTGTCAATTATGAGGAGAATGTCAGGAGTGGCCACCTGATACATGCTCAAATGTGGTGACTCTAATGGTTAAGATAAGTTGTTGATCTGAAGACCAGGGAGACCTGGGTTCAAGGCCTGCCACCGCCAGCCTGTGTTGTTGATCTAAAGACCAGGAAGACGTTTGTTCAGTCCATGCCTCCGCCAACCTGAGTTGTTGATGTCAAGACCAGGAAGACTTGGGTTCAAGCCCCACCACTGTCATTCTGATTTGTTGATCTGAAGACCTATATTCAAGCCCTGCCGCTGTTAGCCTGAGTTGTTGATCTGAAGACCAGGAAGCCTTGGGTTCAAACGCCGCCCCTGCCAGCCTGAGTTATTGATTTGAAGACCAGGAAGGCTTGGGTTCAAGTACAACCACCGTCATTCTGAGTTGTTGATCTGAAGACCTATATTCAAGCCCTGCCACCGTCATTCTGAGTTGTTGATCTGAAGACCAGGAAGCCCTGGGTTTAAACCTCACCACCGCCAGCCTGAGTTGTTGATTTAAAGACCAGGAAGCCCTGGGTTCAAGCCCCATCACCTGAGTTGTTGATCTGAAGACCAGGAAGCCCTGGGTTTAAACCCCACCACCGCCAGCCTGAGTTGTTGATCTAAAGACCAGAAAGCCCTGGGTTTAAACCTCACCACCGCCAGCCTGAGTTGTTGATCTAAAGACCAGGAAGCCCTGGGTTCAAGCCCCATCACCTGAGTTGTTGATCTGAAGACCAGGAAGATTTGGGTTCAAGCCCCACCACCGTTAGCCTGAGTTGTTGATCTAAAGACCAGGAAGCTCTGGGTTTAAGCCCCCAACCATTGCCAGCCAACCACTGTGGGGTCCTTGAGCAAGGCCCTTAACCCTTCCTGCTCCAGGGGTGCTGTATCATAATCACATATAATTGATTTTTTTGTGTTTTTTGTATTTGATTTGGGACACAGGATATACTGATATGTTCCTTTTTTTTAAAAAAAAAGAATTAAAACTATTATTCGAAGCTCCGTGTGACTATCACTGTACCAATACATCCAGCTTTTAGTGAAAGTTTTTTTGTCTAGCAGACTGCTGGGGCACTGTTTCTGTTTTGTAACCAGGCAGTTTTATTTTGCCTTTCTGCCCTGATATCCACTGATGCCATGTAACTGTTTTGACTCTATGTAATCAAATGTCAACACAGAGCTAAAAAAGCGAGCTAACCATGCAACATTAGCCAGCTAGCTAAATTGATATATTTTCTCAGCTTGCTGTCAGCATGCACTATTACGTCTCTGACTTTACAACATGCAGCCACTAATGTTAGCTAGAGGGTAAAAAGTTTGCAAAACAAAACTCTGGTCATTTTTTCTCTCTGGGCTGAGCGAGCATATCATTGTTACATTAATAAATGTGTGGATGAACCATTTTGCAGATTATTTTGTTTGTAGAATAAAGAATTACAGATTTTTCTTACATTTTTGTGATCTAAAATTGAAATTTTTGAACAGACTTTAGTATAACGCGTTTTTAAACATCATATTCTGATTTTAGTTTTACATTTTAATTCTTAACAAAATAATAACCTGTCTAGAATAACTACACATGTCTTGTAGTAATTTTCTACCAGATTTTGAAGCATGGCAGATAAGAAGGTCTGGGTGCTGTTGGTGTTAAAGTTTGACAGGTCAGAAGTTAAAGGTCAGGGGTCTGTGAAGGTCTTTTACACCAACCCTTACACACCATGTCTTTATTTACATTTACAGTATTTGGCAGGCGTCCTTAACCAGAGCGACTTACATTTATCTCCTATTTATTCAAACTTGAAGTTTGCTCAGGGGGCCCACAGTGGTGACTTGGTGGTACTGGGAAGTCCAACACCTTGAACACCCCTTCCCAACAAAGGACTCAAACATCTGATATATTGATGTAAATGTGAATGACTTTATTTATCACATAGACTCTACAGCACAGTGAAATTTATTTCTTCATATATCCCATCTTAGTAAGTTGGGGTTAGCGCACCTGGCATACAGCGGCCCTGGAGCAGAAAGGCTTAAGGGTCTTGTTCAGTGACCCAACAGTGGCCAACTCACAGTGGTGGGGTTTGAACCCAAGTCCTTCTGGTCTTCCAATCAACAACCCGGTGCCATAACTATTTAAGCCACCAGTTCAATGCTGCTTTCAATAAGCTTTATGAAGTTCAGGGGCTTTGTGCACACGACTGTTATCATGCTGGGCCTCTTAATAACCAACCCCAGCCAAATCTGTTTATTTAGGTATATATATCATTTTACAATATTATAAATATTTTTATTGTGATTAGGTGACCCAGTTTATTCCTACGCTTATGTGGGTTATTTTCCCCTCCTTTTAAAAACATCCCAGTGGGTAGACTGCCAAAGGTAAATTATCCCAAGGTTTGATTGAGTGTGTGTGATTGCTCCTTGCAGTGTAATATCATTTAATTCAGGCTGCATTACTGTGTAATGCTCAGTGTGTCTTGTATAATCACTTGATCTGTTATGATCATGATTAGGATTTGTGTTTAGCGAAGGTGATTGAGTAAGTGTACGGAGTGTTTTTTTTAAAACGGTGTCATTATCGCTGCTGTACAGAGAAAACAACATCCTGTTCACTGGATTTCCTTTCCTTATTTAGTTGATAGATGTTGTAAAGCGGGTTGAGAAGCTAAAGTCGGTAATGAATTGTTGTAGCAACATAGTGTGGTTGGTATACAACAAATAATAAGGACAAAATTATCTTAATCAACTTATTACATTAATGAAGATTGTTGGCTTAGAAACCTAGTATAAATAACCAGATGGAATAGTTAGTAGTTACTTATCATACCAAGTATATAAATATTTTGGGCAAGAGCTATTAAAATCTTGTGTGATGCAAGCTGCCTGTATCTGTGATTCATCTCATAAATATAAACCAAATTGTGGTATACAAACTGTTTTATTTTTACATCATAACTGTATTGTTTCCTTATAACTTTTCTGGCACAACAGACATAGAAGCCCTGAGGCTTTTTAAAAGTTTCAGAAAATACAGGCAGTAAGTATAGGGTATACTTTATACTTTAATTGACTGACAGCATGCTTTGTATTAGAACTAGATTAAAATGCAAAGTTTTAACTTGCAGGTCTTTTTCTCTTAAAGAAATGATGCAAATGTGAGGAACAAGACGGAGTGGAATATCCATAATGCAGGTTTTGGCTTTATTTAGAAAATAGCATACAGTAGATAGGGAGAAAACAAAGACTTGGTCAATAAACAGGCTAAGGTCGATACACGACACAGACTGGAAAAATCGACAAACAAAACAGAATCACAAAGGCTTAACTCAGAAATCAGACATAGCATAGATCCATCCATTCATCTATCCATCCATCCATCCATTCATTTTCTATACCCGCTTATTCCCTAATTCAGGGTCACAGGGATCTGCTGGAGCCTATTCCAGCCGTCTCTACAAGGGCGAAAGGCATAGATCGTAACCATAAATACAAAGACATGAAATAAATGCTTAGTAAGTAGACAGGCTAACAATACAACATGCTAACGGAACTGCTATCTTATAAAGGCTAGCGGCAGATAGGGACTAAAGCCCTATTATTGAATAGTAGCGATTTAACTCCTTTATAATGTACATTTAACACTTGTAAACACACACACACACACTAGAATAGTGTTTGAACATTAATGCTTGAGGATGACCAGACACCCTAAAGAAAGTGTGCCTTCAGTATATGAAACTGGCTGGTTAAACAGGCAGGACGCTTGTCCCAGAAGCTGAATTTGCATTTCTTAAAGGCCAAATCCCAACCCTCAAAATGGGGCCTTTATTCTTTACCCCTTGGTATCTTCCTTACCCTGTCCAGCTCTTTAGCAGAAACACCTTCACTTATTCCAACATTAGTGGGTTGAATAAGCAGGACTATCAGATGATGCCTTAGGTGGAGTAGATGCTGGCAAGCTGTCTGTTCACGTATCCGCATCATTGCTGAAGGCCCTTAGGTTTCCCACTAATCCGCTTAAAGCTTCCTCTGTGCTAATGGCGCTAGCCTACACATCACAGTTCTGGCTGGGTCTTGCCTGCACACCATGGCGGTGCTACAGGCATACGAAAGCTGACCCGCTAACGGACCTGGACAAGGCAGTGAACATAAACCACAGATCTGTCCTTCCAGTCCACCGGTCTATAGCAGAACTGGTTGCTATGGAGAGGCACCTGTGGCTACCTTTGACATAATGGGCAAGGTGTATTTTGATGCATCATTGAGTTATTAGGGTTATTAGCGTCACCTCAGTTCCCTGATGGAACAAGACACTGCATCTGGCATTCCTTACTATGTGCCTTAAAATCCGAGCCTACTGTAACATTGCTGGATGCATCCATTTTTGCTTCCTGGTTGCTGTGATGTGTTGCTTCCTTATAAGAACACAGAAGTGTGTTTCAGCTTCGGTAAGAACTTTATTTACAAGTTTAGGTAAATAGTTGAAATAATGAAGTGCGAAGTTGTTCAAATAGCGCTATGGTTGCGAGTAGCCTTTATGTAGCCGGTGTTTACGCTAACTAAGAGAGACAGAGAGAATGTAGGAAAGAAAAGAGAAGTATACTGTTACTGCAGAGATTACTGTTTTCTTTGTCAGTTTATTTACTATTATATAAACATTATATATTATTTTCCATAGTAATAACTTTCATAATAATTTGTATAATTCGAGTAGGAGTTATTGTTTAAAACTCCTACTTACATCAGACACCAACCAGCCTTTTTTTCCCCCTGTTGCAAACCACAGAAAAAAATCATTTTAAATGCCACTGTGCCAATTACAGTTCCACATACTATCCTAGCATCATGTCGCTGTCACTGCTGTGCTGAAGAAATGGTATCGCAGTATTGGGGAAAAAAATGCATGCATGCATAAATGCAGTACAAACAATTCTTCCAGGACTTTTTTTTTTTTTGTCTCTGTCTGAATCAAATGCAGTGCTGATGCTTGAAATAAAAAAAAAAATTACAAAGTCAACAATAACTTTAAATACACTTAATCTATAGCACAACCAGTTCATCACAAATAAAAACGTTTTCAAAAATAAATCTTTTTCTGCTTTTGTCTGTTCCCTTTCCCTGTCCAACCTCGTCCCTCCCAAAGAAAACAGCTCTGCTACTTCCAGCTCTGCCATCTGTCTCTTTCTCAGCACCGCTGTCTCTAAACCATACATCATAGCTGTCTCACCACTGTCTCTAAACCATACATCATAGCTGTCTCACCACTGTCTCTAAACCATACATCATAGCTGGTCTCACCACTGTCTCCAAACCATACATCATAGCTGGTCTCACCAATGTCTCTAAATTATACATCATAGCTGTCTCACCACTGTCTCTAAACCATACATCATAGCTGGTCTCACCACTGTCTCTAAACCATACATCATAGCTGTCTCACCACTGTCTCTAAACCATACATCATAGCTGTCTCACCACTGTCTCTAAACCATACATCATAGCACGTCTCTAAACGTCATACATCAGCTGTCTCACCACTGTCTCTAAATCATACATCATAGCTGGTCTCATCACTGTCTCTAAATTCTACTATCATCTCTTTAAATCTACATCATAGCTGGTCTCACCACTGTCTCCAAACCATACATCATAGCTGGTCTCACCACTGTCTCTAAACCATACATCATAGCTGTCTCACCACTGTCTCTAAACCATACATCATAGCTGTCTCACCACTGTCTCTAAACCATACATCATAGCTGTCACCACTGTCTCTCACCACTGTCTGTCTCAACACCTCTAAACCATACCACATCATAGCTGTCTCACCACTGTCTCTAAACCATACATCATAGCTGGTCTCACCACTGTCTCCAAACCATACATCATAGCTGGTCCCACCACTGTCTCTAAACCATACATCATAGCTGTCTCACCACTGTCTCTAAATCATACATCATAGCTGTCTCACCACTGTCTCTAAACCATACATCATAGCTGTCCCACCTGTCCCACCACTGTCTCTAAACCATACATCATAGCTGTCTCACCACTGTCTCTAAATCATACATCATAGCTGGTCTCACCACTGTCTCCAAACCATACATCATAGCTGGTCTCACCACTGTCTCTAAACAACACATCATAAATCTATTAGAAATAAAAATAAGAAATATTACCCAGGCATGCTTAAGACATTTATAATTGATGCTTAAGACATTTATAATTGATGCTTAAGACATTTATAATTGATGCTTAAGACATTTATAAAATGATTTACGAATTTGCAAACTTATTTGATACAAAGATATTTAGTAAAATCGACATCTCATGAATTCAACTGTTTTGTGTTATATTGTGTGTTCAATGCAAAGTTAAGACAAAAGAACGAGTAAAGGAGATTAAAGATGGTGAATTTTTTACATGCTGACCAGTCAAGCTTGAAGGTTGACGCATTTTCCTGACAGCAGTGAGACACAGTGAGAGGTTATTTGCTCCATATGTCTGCAAAAACATGACAGCCATCTCATATCAAGGGATACTGCACCTTCACATGATCTACTGATGAGCACCACGGCATCTGGGGTGACTTTATCTAAATCTCTCACAAGAAGCTGATGCAACTGGCTGAAACACCGGTGCAATCTCGTGCTCTCATAACACTCGTGACTCTCAGTGACATATACAATAAAAAAACCTCGGTCTTCTCTTTGCCTCTGCTCACTCAAGCATTGCAACCAGGAAAAGAGATTTGTTTAAGGATGTGTGTGTGTGTGTGTGTGTGTGTGCGTACTTGTGCATGGATGTCTGTGTGCCAGTGCATAGCAGGAGTGTTTTATGGGGCCTTAGTGTCACCGAAGGTTGGGTTTGTCTTTAAAATCTTGTACGATGTTTGCTACAAAACAAAGCTAAAACTAAATAGTATTTTTAGGACCAAAAAAAAAAAAAAATCTATCATATAGTCAAATCTGGTTTTTAATATTTGTATGTTTGTATCCGTTCCTGTTAGCGCTCTGCATATTTGACACCATACATTGTTAGCATTATGCAATAGTTTAGCATATTGTCTAGCATAATATACTGTATTATTCAGCCAAGACAGTGAATATATAATATTGCAGTTTTCAGACTTTTCTTGTTCACTCATTGTATAAAGCATATGATCACACACACACACACACACACACACGCACACACACACACACGCTTAAATTTCACCTTTTTCCTTTTTAAGCTGATGTGTGCTTCTTTTCTGTTTCGAATACGACCCCCTGCCGTGCACTCCTCCCATGACTGCATCAACTTCAGTGCTGATGTTCGAAATAAAACTCAGAAATAACATAAATTTCCCCTTATGGAGTTTTTAATATAATATAATAACTATGTTTAACTCTGTCTGAACCGGTTGCTGCTGCTGTTGTGTTTTGGATTGTGGACAAAGTGACATTACCTGCTTTTGTGTTTTTATCACGGAAGTTTTAGAACAAGCTATTTCCGAAAGTTTGTGGACACCTGACAATCACAAACGTGTATGATTTCTCTCTAAAACGTTTCTACAAATTTAGAAGCACAAAGTTGTCTAGAATGTCATTGTATGTTGTGGCTCTACATTATTTCTTGCTGGAACTAAGAGACCTAAACTCTGTTCCAGCATTACCATATGTCTCTGTGCACAAAACCCCAGAGTTCCATTAAGACAAGGTGTGTTATGAATGAAGTGGAAAAACTTGAGTATTCTGTACAAAGCCCTGACCTTAAAAACCACTAAACACCTTTGGGATGAACTGGAAAGCCGACTGCACCCCAGACCTCCTTAACTGACACAAGTGCCTTATTAACACTATTAGAGATGAGTGAACACATCTTGCATTCAAGCTCCAAACTGTAGTAGAACATCTTACCAGTAGACTAAAGCTTAAGCTTGCAGCAAATTGGCAAATTTATCTGGAATAAAATGTTTAAAATTAATTTTTGCACAGATATACCGTAGGCTCCATCATAAGGAAGACCTTTCTTTGGAGAAAAGCCAAATCTTCCATGTTATTATTCATAACTATCCTTGGAAGCTTACTCATTGTGTGATGCTCTCTTTAGCACATGTTCCAGACGGTCTCTTGATCAGCTCATGTCTGAATCCCTTAGTGGGTTTGAGCGGTAGCCCAGGATTTAGAGTTCTGGAGGATTGAGGGGATTGGAGGATTATAAGTTCAAATCCTAGGACTGTCCAAACCCCTCACCTAATCAGTTCTATAATTGTTAATGGTCTTTGATTGTTTAGAATTTTTATCAGATGAAACTGTGACTATTCTTCTCTTTATGGAAACTCGGGGCAGACAGAATAGTAGTAGTATAAAATTACAACATTACTTTTAAAAGTTAGTACTTTTAACTACTAAGCCATGAAAAGCAGCCTTTCTTCAAAAATGTGAATATCTACATTATAAATATTCTCTTATATATAAAGTATATGTGTACTTTTTTTTTCTTTTCTTCACTGTAAATAAATGGCATGCCTGGAGGTACAATTTCCCCAGAGTGTATTTTAACTTTAATATCTACAGTATTAACTGTAAGTGGTAGCATTTACTATTTAGATTGTAATAAATTACAATGTTTAGATGCTTCGCCAAAACAAAGCAGGAAAAATGAGTAGCCTAAAAATAAATAGCTTAAGCCAAAACTAGTAATAATTACAAAATTGTAAGCAGAAACTTGACGTTTTCTCATTTCAGACTAAACAATACAGTCAGGCACTCCGCCCTCCCCCCACCAGAGGGCGCCATCTCCGGAGTTCTAGCTCAATATTTACATCCTGTTTGGCTAGCTTTATCAGCTAGCCTATTGTATTATCTTATTGCGAAGTACTGTTTGCTATGTCAACGTACCGAGCGCTAATGTCACATTGCGCGTCTGTATGGTTACGTCTGTATGGTTACGTCTGTATGGTTACGTCTGTATGGTTCTGCTATTGCAGTTTTTGGACCTTCGCTGCTATTCGACTGTGAAATTAAACTGTGCTTTGAAGTTCAATAAACTGAGTTTCTGCAAAATGGATTCCTCTCCGTCATCAGCATCACATGTTAAATACAAAATAGCCTTTAACTTTAACAACTCTCTCTATTTACAATACACATGTTTTTGTCCTTAATTATTTTTAAAAACACTATAAAAAGCATGCACTCGGAGCCCAAGCTACCACCCCTTCTAAGCTTTCCAAATTTTTATACTCTGTATTAACCAATTTACACTTTGTGGTACAATTTGAATCAAGTCAAGTCCCCTTTATTAATTTATTTAGCGCTTTATGAAACATTCATTAAAACACTTAATTTGATTGATATCTATAAATTTAGAGTTCCCAACTAAGCAAGCCAGAGGCGACGGCGGCAAGGAACCAAAACTCCATCGGTGACAGAATGGAGAAAAAAACCTAAGGAGACACCAGGTTCAGTCTGGGGTGGTGGTGGTGGTGGTGGCCGTTTAAAAGACAAGATCATCACTAAAAAACTGCCTTATTATCTCCAATCTATAACATGAATCTATAACATTCCTGTCGAATTCAACAAATGATTACCCCATTGTTCGTTTCTGTAGGGGTAAGTGTCTGTGTTCCTTCTGAATACTCAGCAATCCTAACTCCAAATACATCACCGGGTGCATGTGCTTCACTTGCATAGTCTTGCAAGTGCTTTAATGGGTAAATCATTTTTTATGTTCGATAATAACTGAAGTGGTACTGCGTCCTTGGAACACAGTAGTACTTCATCTGGAACAGTTCTGTAATTTGTAACACTCATTACTAATGACTATTGAGCTAGTATTTCTTCAGAAGATATAGTGTGGATGTAGAGGTTCCACACACCCCTATTAAAAATGCAGGTTTTAGTGATTTAATGAATGAAATCTCTGAACCAAAGCTTTAGTAGTTGGAAGACTATGTAAAGGCGGAAACAGCTAACCTTTATTTGTAGAAAACTGTGAGTCACACACTAATGACTGGTGTATGCTAATTACTCACTAACTACTGTAGGGCAGTGGTGGCTTAGTGATAAGGTGTTGGATTGATACCAAAAAGACCGGGGTTGAATTCCCAGCACCACCAAGCCACTACGGATGGACCCCTGAGCAAGGCCCTTAAACCCTAATTGCTTGGATGTATAAATGAGATAAATGTGCGTCGCTCTGGATAAGAACGTCTGCCAAATATACACATTTCAAACAAAGATACACACACTTTTGCAACCAGGTTATCATAATAAGGTTCTTTTTTTCTTTTTAATTTTGTTTGGAATATTACATTTAAGGGCAGCACGGTGGCTTAGTGGTTAGCACTGTAGAAGGTCCCGGGTTCAATTCCCCTGCAGGGTAAGGAGTTTGCATGTTCTCCCTGTGTGTGTGTCTGTTTACTCCGTGTTCTCCGGCTCAAAGTGACACACTGATGTGTATGATTAATGATCCACAAGCTGAATTTCTCATTTTAATAGCAGATTGATTGTTTTCTTGCTGAAATATCAGATTGTTAACGAATCAATGCAAAAACAGCACAGATTAGAATAGTGACCTTTTAACATAGCCAAACCCGCATACATGCAAATGCTGTATGTCTCCAGCGAGCGTTAGAAAACCACACTCGAGATGTTTTCATTAAAAAAGAAACACAACGAATCCGCTGTGTTAATTAAAGAACAGAACCGGGTGAAAAATCCTGGGGAAAAAAAAAGCACCTATTAGTATTAAAACCTCCGGATAAAAACATATAATAAAATGAATCCATTCTCTTTGTTACCACTTGACATGTTTGTTTTAGAATGTTTCACACTGCACACTTCATTCTGTAAAATTACCATAAATTATATCTGCCTGCTTCCAGAGCTGTTTTTTTTTTCTCGGACCATTTTTGTTCTTTCTTCTTGCCATGAAAAAATGTGCTTGCTTTTACAATCAATGCTAATTAGAATTATGAAAGCACATAATTTAACATCTTGTGTCTGTTGCCAAGTATTGCAAATACTAGTCTGGCACGCAAACCATAAAAACGCTAAATGCAAACATACAGAAATTACAATTAAGCTAATGCATAGATTATAGTATATAGAACCGCACACGCTATTTTTGCTGGGTAAGTCGCATATTTGCTAACTAATCCAGAAAATATGGTAATAACAGACCAGCTGCTCAGTTTAAACAACTTATTATTGCTTGTTAGCCTATTTTTTTTCTTTTCTATGTCATCCAATATAAAGACGTTTTAAAATAATACAAAAATTGGAGTGATTAGTCTAAAAGACTAAAAGAGAATAAGAAATTTTAGGAAAACAGGTTTATTTCCTATAGAAAATTATTTTTAAATATTTGACTATTTCGATTCAGTTTGTATGCGGAGTTTGTGTAGACTTTAAATAGGAATTAAATAGTAATGCTTCGTCCTACTATTTATTTTGTACACACATTTAAAATTACACAGTGTGTGAGTAAGTTTGGCGATTTAACCTTCAATATTTCAACCCTAGTCAACTGAAACACACACTATAGGGCTAAACGTTTGTTATCTACACTTTACTAGCACATCCACATAAGTGTCTTCCCCAAACTGTTCCCAGACCGGTGTCTATTACATTATTTCTTTACTGACACTAAGAGGCTCAAACCTGTTCCAGCATGACAGCGTGAGATCCATGAGGACGTAATTTGCCGAGGTTGAAGTGGAAGCGCAGAGCTCTGACCTTAACCCCTACTGAACACCTTTGGGATGAACACTGACTACACTCCAGACCTGCTACCTACTTTTAAGACTGAATGGGAAAAGCACATGGATGTGATGGAGACTTTTTTCTTTCCATAGTGTCCATTTTAAAATAAATAAGTGTTAAAGGAATGCGTGTGTTCTTGCCCTGGTCTTACCTAAGATACCCAAGATAAAGTATGGTGGTCCACATTGGTGATTCTGAATTGCCCATAGAAGTGAGTGTGAGTGTGTGTGGCCCTGTGATGTACTGGTGACTTGTCCTGTCTTTCACCCTTTCAGAGACGGCTCCAGCAGATCCCTGTGACCCCGAATTAAGAAATAATCGGGTTTAGAAGATGAATAAATGAATGAATGTTGGTCCTGAATGTTATTTAAAGGACAACTTCAATTTTCTTTATACATTATATGCCACCACTAAGTGCAATTAAATGTTAACATGATGAAACACAGTTATAAATTTTAGATAAGCCAAATTAGAGCTAGTAGCAGCTTTGAGAAATGAGCTAAAGCATTTTGAATGTTAAGTAATTATGCCTAAAAAACCTTCAGGTCATCAGCAGCGGTAATCCATTGCAGCTTTTATTGGCAAAATGAGGTACGATTGACATGTAAAGAAACTAATTACATTTCTGAACATAACATATAATTACAAAAAAACTGAACATTACATTTTTTCATGTTATGTTCAGCACGGTGGCTTAGTGGTGAGCACTGTTGCCTCACAGCAAGAAGGTTCTGGGTTCGATTCCCCTGTTTAAGTTCAAGTTCAAGGAGCTTTATTGTCATTTCAACCATATAGAGCAGATGCAGTACACAGTGAAATTGAATAGGGGATCCTGGTGCTACACAAAACATAGAATTCCACAAAACAACAAAGAGCCACTAAACAGGATAGACATAAAGTGCATGTGTGCAACAGAACAGACAGTCCAATAAACAATACAAACATTACAAAAACAGTGCAAAAAAGACAATACAGAACGGAACATAACACAATAGCGCCAACTATATTGTAAGATGAGGAAGACATGAAGGGTCTTTCTGTGTGGAGTTTGTATGTTCTCCCTGTGCTTGCGTGGGTTTACCCTGGGTTCTCCGGTTTCCTCCTACAGTCCAAAAACATGTATGTTAGATTGATTGGTGATTCTAAATTGGCCATAGGAGTGAATGTGTGTGTTGACCTGTCCAGGGTGTCCCCCTCCTGTCTTTCACTCTTTCAGAGACGGCTGGGATAGACTCCAGCAGATCCCTGTGACCCCGAATTAGGGAATAAGCGTGTATGGAAGATGAATGAATAATTGAATGTTCCGGTGTGTGAAAAGTCAATTATCTATTCTTTATTGATTTTAGGAAAGTCATGCAAATTTGCACAATTAGTCTGCGGTTTTTGCAGCAGATGCCTTTTTTAATTCTATCTGGGCTTTGGACTTACGCTGAGAGTTACCTACCAAGGTTGTTTTTTTGTCTGGGAATCCTACCCAGGCTGCGGAAGTGATGGAACAACAAGAGCATTAATAATAATAATATTAATAATAAATAATCATAAATTTGTGCATCAAAAACAATACTTTGACGTTGCATAGTACTCTAGTATTACTTGTTGTAATTTTATTATGTATTATGCTCTTTTATTTTTTTATTTACACGAAATTGCCAAAGGGATTTACAACAAGATGGCATCTCATTCCACTTTCACAAACTCCTCAGTATTTCCTTATGAAAGGGGGCAGCGGGGTAAAACCACTGTGTTTCTTTAATCACTTCTACACTTTTCTCATTTTTTTGACCGACGTGCTGTCCCATGCTTTCCATTTAAAGACATTG
Organism: Bagarius yarrelli; assembly: GCA_005784505.1. Lineage (NCBI taxonomy): Eukaryota > Metazoa > Chordata > Actinopteri > Siluriformes > Sisoridae > Bagarius > Bagarius yarrelli. The sequence goes on along the minus strand of VCAZ01000097.1, from coordinate 1,486,435 downwards.
CCCCTACGTTGAGTGTAAATCTCTCCTGGAGATGATTGAGTTTTCAGAAAACAGCCCTGGAATATAAACAGTACACTTACACTGGAGTTTAACAGCCAGTACTGACTTACGCTAATCTACTTTGAGTGAGAGTTCGCTGCTGTTTTTTTGACAGGCTTAAGTCACCTTCACTGAAAAAGCCTGTGAATTATTTCAGAATTTTTTTTTTTTTTCCTTTATAGCATCTTAAAAGGTGGGGAAGAGATGTGGTGAGGCTGTGCTGATGTCTTTGTAGAATTTCAGCAAGTCATGGTTCATTTTACTGCAAATTGAGCAAAGTTTAAAGTTTCATACAGGCTATACTGAGTTTATTAGGCACTTTTTTATGTAGCTGCGCTCACTTTAGGCAAACTTGTCTCGGAAGAAAATGTCCCGGCATAATGCACAGCAATAGCGGTTATAAATTTAGGGATTTATTGTAGGTGAAAATAAATTGCTGCCTTATGATTAAACTTACATGTTAAAATTTGCACCTGTTCTTTTAAATATTTGGAATATGATTACAATAAACTTATAATTTAATCTTGATTCTGATTAAACTCACTGGTTTGTCTGACCTTTCAAAAGATTCTTCAAGCTGCATTTTATCTGTCAGGGAAAAAAGTGTTTTATAGTCACAGATTTAATTAATCTCACTTTGTAATAATAATAAGAAATTAATATTTCTTGACTCATATGAGTTTTCTAAATATTTGTTAAACACAAAGTTTGACTGGAGCAAGATTTCACGTCTCTCTCTCTCTCTCTCTCTCTCTCTCTCTCTCTCTCTCTCTCTCTCTCTCTCTCTTCCTCTTTCTCCCTCTGATAAAGTCTTAGTTTGAAATGAATGAGTTCACCTTCCAATATCTTGGAAGCTTGGCCATTCAGGGGTGTGTATGCACATGCGCATAAACACACACACACACACACACAAATTAATCAATGTTTGAATAATTTTAACTGGTATTATTAGTTTTTTAAATATTTTTTGGTTAATCTTTTTTTTTGCTAATGTCCTTTATAGACACAAGCTCAGATTTTGTATATAAAGAAAGTTATAAACATTTGTATCCACAAAAGTGGTGGCGCGGTGGTTAAGATGTTGGTCTAATACCAGAAAGACCAGGGTTTGATTCCCACCAAGCCACCACTGCTGGGGCCCTGAGCAAGGCCCTTAACCCTCAGTTGTAAAATAGAGATAAATTTACATCTCTCTGGATAAGGACGTCTAGTAAATGTCGTACGCCGTATGAGGAATGCAAACAATTCTTGCAAGTAGAAATAACTTGAATGCAGTAAATTCTCTTGATATTTTTCTTTTAAATTCTTTTGATCTTATTAAAATAATCTATCAATAATCTTATTCGCTATGACACAAGAAAACGCTTCTGTCTTGTAAATGATGAAATTTTAAGATTGAAATAGGTAAAAATATAAAAAAAAGCCTTAATTGTTTTACATTCGTTATATTATATTTAAATATTTATTTATTCATATGGTGACTTAGTGGTTAAGGTGTTGGACTGATACCAGAAAGACCAGGGTTTGATTTCCAGCACCACCAAGCCACCATTGTGGGCCCCTGAGCAAGGCCCTTAACCCCCAATTGCTTAGTTGTATAAAAGAGATAAATGTAAGATTGCTCTGGATAAGAACATCTACCAAATGCTGTAAATGTAAATAGATCTATTTTTTATCTGTGATGTGCATCACATTTTTGTCAAAATGATAACGCTTTAAATAAGAATCTTGTCAGCTGTGCAGTTAAAATGCTGATTATTTCTAGTAAGGTACCTCCTCTAGAGAAAGACAAGAAGGAGAAACTAAGAGATTATATGACAGACAGGCGTGAAGTAACACAAAGAGTCGTGGCATTTCAATGTGATGGGACTCTATCACTTTAAATAATTGATCTAGAGAAGCTCATGGGGAAACCATCCAGCGCTGAAACAGATGTCCGCACAGCCCATGAAGGGTGAAGCATCGAAAGAGACACTAAACACAGACATTCACTCATACACATCATAACTGCTTTTCTGACAGTTATATTATCTTTCTTTTTATACTTCGACTGACTGTTGATGCCATCAGGAGTTTTGATGCCATCAGAACTTCAAAAGTATTTTTTAGTTTGCTGTTTTCATGATTAGGTCCGAACAACTTAGACTGACGGTCACTTTCAGTAGCTACTTCATCCCAATAGGACGGGGAACATCATCTGTTAAAGATCCTAAATATTAGGTAGCTTTTGACCAGCTCAAAGCAGCTCTAGTCTTCAGCTATCTTCGACATCCATTTTTTGTTGAAGTAGTAGTGGTGGTCTTATCCGAGCATTACTGAATAACTTAAAGTATTAAAGTGTGTAAACAGGAGCTTCTAGTAGTAAAGCTTGCTTTAAAGGAATAAGGAGAGACTGAATACTAAAGCCAAACGCATACCGATTCCAACTTCCTTATATATTTTAATGTAATTTCTTTTTTATTTTCTTTATACTTGTCTGATATGACATGTTTAAACGATTGTAATTCTCCCAGTTCTTCGTGCAGTCCTTGGTGTTTCTTCAGTTCCTCAGCCCCAGCATAAATCCTCTGGAAGATACTGCAACTTAGAATTGCCGAATCCATCACCACTGTTGTTTTCTGCTTCTTATCTATCATTATGTGTCTGGTCGGTTATCTATTACTTGTTTATCTTAAAGTTCCACAAAACCTAAAGTGGAATTGAATTTTAATGGTTCATCATGCTTGGTGTCATTTGTTTGCATATTGTCAAAATCTTTTTACTGGAGAATATGGACAAAACCCCGTATATAAGGACAAAATCCCTGTTATGAACTGTACCTAAACTACACACAGTTCGCTGGTAAGTTATTCCTGTTCATGTGTAGAAAAATGAAAAAATATAAACACAACCGAAAAAAAGTTCTGATCTCATATATTCCCACTTAGAAATATGGGGCTATTATATATAACATATATATATATATATATATGCATATGTGTATGTGTGTTTGTTTAAATATATGTATATGTATGCATGTATGTGTGTATATATGTATGTAAGTATGTATCTAATGTATGCATGTATGTGTGTATATGTATGCATGTATGTGTGTATATGCTTGTATTTGTGTATGTATGTTTGTATGTATGTATGTATGTATGTATATTTGTTATTAATTATATTATTTTACCACAAAAAATTGTCCTTTTTGACTTATAGTTATAAGTATATAGATATAATATATAGCAATAGTACACAGATAGCATCATACATTATAAAAAGCACAGCAATCACATCTATCTTTGCTAGAATGTATTACATTAGTAAACTAATGCAGCGTGAGGCATCGTTGTCTCCGGCGTCTAGCATTTAAACATGAGGTTGGATTACTGTGTGTGCAATGTTCAACACAATGTCTGCCTTGATGTATTCAGCATTCTCTAAGTTACTTTCACAAAACCACAATTATAGTTGGACTGGAATTAAATTGCATCTGCCATGTTTTCCTCTATATCGTTATCCATACCTGGCCACCGCATGTGACTTTGAGCCAGTGCCTTTATTAACCATATTAGGGATGTTTGTAATGCAGCTCCTCTAACAGCCTCTCTTTGTGCATGTGGCTTTGGCCCAATTAGTTTATGCAGAAGTCTTTAGTAATTTTGACAGATTCCCAGGGAGGAATAGTAAATTCACAGCACCTTAAAAAATGACTTCATTCCAATATGGTTTTAGTGGGTTCAAGTCCGTCATCAATCTTTTGACCCAGTTTCAACCCTGTTTTGAAGAATGGTGCATTTTGGGCATTTTACCAGTACATTATACTTCTACAAACAAGTGAGTATTTAATCCAATATTAATGCGTATGCATTTCATATTCTTGTTCCGCAATAAAAATGTCAGATAATTTAATTTATTCACCGTAACATTTTGTTCATATCATACTGAAATATCGATGCGGCATTGAAGACCATATATTTTAAGCAAAATGTTAGTTAGACACTGTGGACATAACTGTGGACATTTTCAGAGTTGTAATTGAAGCTGCTGATTGACACCAGATATGTCTAATTTACTGAGCAAAAAGCCTCTAGCTAAGGTAGCAAATCCATTGCTATTATCTATCTTTTTTACCAGAACCTACATCTTTGTGAAAAACTGAATTTAACAACTACTTTGCAATCATGTATGGCACCCTGTTCCTTCTCAAACACCTGTTCATTGTGCAGCAGAACCGCTTTGAATGATAGATCAAAAGTTTTTCTTTTCTCGAATGCCCTGCTAGTTTTCTATTTTTTTTTAGCTAATTGTGGCCCATTAGTGGCGGCCTGTGAGTCTTTTCAATGCCTGGTAGTGAAGTCGCCGTCTGACTTTTATATTGCACTATAATAAAACCCTCTGGCAACTCGATTCTGACATTAATGAGACGGCGGCCTGGGCCTTCATACATGTTGGCATCCTTACTAACCAAAGTCATGTTCTTTCGCATTGCATTTTCCTTATTACATACTGTACATTTTAAAGTTCTCTCTTAATTTTGCCTGTTCTACATAACTGTGTCTGTGACGCATGCTTACTAAATGTATCTGCCACATGTCCGGCTTTTAACATATGTTTTAACAAAATTATTTTCATTTGCTTGGATTCCACTTTGTATTCATCTGTTGCTTCCTCAGTTGCCTCCCTGGAAAGTAGGAACCCCTCGATTGCTCTTCCTGAATTTCACCTCAACTATTAATACAGTAACACCTCAAAAAATGATTCACCAGCTGGAGAAGTGGTGGCTAAGTGGTAAAGGTGTTGGACTGATACCAGAAATACTTGGGGTTTGATTCCCAGTACCACCAAGCAACCACTGCTGGGCCCCTAAGCAAAGCCCTTAACCCCCGATTGCTCTGTAAGTTGCCCTGGATGAGGGCGTCTGCCAAACGCTGCAAATGTAAATGCAAATGAGACAGGCTGAGCCTATCACAATCTATAACATCATTTCCTGCCCCACTGGCTTCCCTCAGGGATGTATTCTGAGCCCCTTGCTATACTTACTCTGACCTATGACTGCTCAGCCACATTTTCGAGCACTCACTTGTCACAACTTGTCAAAGTTGCAGATGCCACAGCAGTGGCCAAACTAATTGCACAGCAATGAAACAGATTACAGGCGGAAGGTGGAACATATGGAGGCTTGGAGTTAACAACCTCAACAACAGTGTGAGGGGGAAAAAAACCTGAAAAGAACCTCAGGAAAGAGATTAGGAGCCTGCCTTCCCCTCAGTGTGATAGTATCTGGCGAGATCTTTCCCAGCTTTAAATACCTTGGGATATATATCTCAACAATAACTTAACCTGGCACACTCACTTTCTGAGCCCAATAAACTTTGGAATTTAGGGTTGTTTTTTTGTCTAAGTTGTCTTATTATAAAATACTAACATATTATAGTTTTATAATTTGTATATTCGGCTGCTATAACTTCTGATCTGAGTTTGTATTATTCTCACTAAAATAAGTGAAAATAAGTACTGTAGGTGGTCCGTAATAAACTAGCTATTAAAAAAATTTAGAACCTTAACCATTAGCCACCACTTTCACCAGCTACCCTGAGCAAGACCCTTAACCCAAAATTGCACAGTTGTATAACTGAGATAGATGTAAGTCGCTCTGGATAAGAACGTCCGGCAAAATGCGTTAAACGTAAAAGTAATTAAATGTCGATGTTAAATCACCTGCATTACTGTTATATAAATGTGCAGTTATTAATATCGGTGTGTATTAATTCAATGAATGTGTATTGCTGTGTGTTCTGCATGAAGGCTATAGTGTATTTATATTTTCCACTTGGTTGAGCTTAGGACCTTTGTAAGATTCAGGAAAGCAATTGACAGACAGCACAAGAAAAGTTGGGTTTGTGTGTAGGATTCAGTCTAACACACTTTTAGACTTCCCCTGACACGATACTAGCCTTTTTTTTTTTTTTTTATTGATTTTTTTTTTTTTTCTTTCTTTCAACTATTTTTTGCTTTTTGCTTTCAGACTATTTGTTTCTGAACTCTGACTCGTTTGGACAAGATTTATTTTAAACTGACATATACTGTGTGCTCAAGTTTTTTTAGTTTAGCAGGTGAAGACTTCCTTTGCAAGTCAGATTCAGCTTTGCACTGCTGCCATAACAGATACTTTATTTCTTGACCTGTGCTTTTCTTTTCAGTTTGTTTTTAGATTTTGGAATTTTGCTTACTGTGGAGTGAGAAGTTATTCTCTTGTCTAAAGTGATTAGAAGTTTTTATGTTATAATTAGGCTTTTATTAGCATCAATTTATAACACTTTTGGTGCTTATATAAATAACAATTCATGCCATCATTAGGATAAATCATTACATCCTCTAGCTTTGGTGTCCCAGCTGGAGTTCCATGTTTTTTTCCCAACTTCCCACAGTCCCATTGCTATGTAAGGATCTAAACTTTATGGTGTAAAAAGGAGGGTGGCAACTATAAGACTCATACCTGAGTGTGATGGTCTCAACCACCCACCTGCCTCTTCTTGTGTGCAGCGAAGCAGACAAACAGCTGATCTGACCTTTGCATAGGGCAGCTTTGTGGAAGTAAGCACTTAAACCGGGTAAAGAAGTTTCAGCTTTTCCTACTCTTGGTCCCAGAAAAGAGGAGGACAGAAGGCCTGCATTACTGTGGGCTTAGGCGTATTGTAGGGCACTTTAGGGACATACCCAGTTCTCCTGTGGAGAAAGGCTTTCACTATGCCTGGGGCAAAATCCATTCTTGTACTCGCAGGTCTCAGTCTCCTGGTGCATATGGAGGAAAGGTATGGTGAATGGGTCCTTGCCCACTGACTGACCACCCAAAGCAGTGTGTGGGGGGGGTGTCTGGCTCTCTGCGCGAGGGGAAAAAGCCAAAGTGCACGCTTCCACTGCCTGCGCTAGAGCTACTAAGCTAGCAGGTAAGATGGGAATAACCTGTCTCAGCTCTTTCAACTAACTGCACGTTGTGATCTCCAAGTAAGTCTCTAATTAACCTGAGCTCCAGCAGGACCAGAGGGGTGGGGCTGCAAACCTGGTCGTTGCCATCGAACACGACCAGGCGGGACCAGAGAATGCACCGCTGTAATCGCTTGCATTGCACACTGTTAGCCTCCTCAAAAGCTAGCTGTGCATGTGCTGGTCTCAAGCAGACAACTTACAGATCATGATCATCACCGCCCTCAATTAATACGAGAGCAGGAAGCTGTAGCGCTGCTGGCATCTTTTGCTCTTTTTCTTTTACATATTTCCTTTTTCTTTAAATCGCAAACGCACAACATGCTAATGAAGAAGAAGAAGCTTACCTGGTATGCTGGTGGATGAGTCTTTATGCTTCCTGGACACAACGTTTATGCTTCCTGGACACGGGTTTCTGAAGGGAGCTTGTATGCTGGTGTAACAGTAGAGGAGAGGCGGTAGGACACAGTTTGGGACTGGTTCTAAAAATCCTGTGAATGTGAGACATTATACTGAGTTATGATTCTGTTATTGCGCTCCTGCAGTATGTAAAGTATTTGACAGTTGACATGTCGTCCTCTGTTCTAATTGTGTTCTGTTCTAAAAGTTTTAGACACGAAGAGATGAAGAGGGGACTCAACAGGACCAGAGAGAGTCACAGGCTACCACAAGCATAATAATCATTTATTACAGTTCACTGTGCAATATGTGTGTGTGTGTGTGTGTGTGTGTGTACAGCAGTTCTTTTTAACTCCTATGGGTGGTGCTCTACCTCCATGATGTAACACGGTCCCTTAACTCACTTTTTAATCTTTTCTGCATCTTTACCGTGTCTGTTTCTCCCAACTTTCTTCTTTCCTGCTTTCTTTTCTTCTTCATTTAGTGCCTTGTTTGCATGACCTTTCGTCTAGATTTGTAATTCATTCATGCATTTTTCATTTGTAATTGCTTTATACGGGTCCAAGTCATATAAAGAATCAAGAACTAACCCTGGAAACACTAGCAGTGATTTGGAATACACCCAGGATGGGATACCACCCGTATTTCTTCCCGTTTGCTCGTTTAAGGTCTTTGTTTAATTTGTCTCAGACTATTTTTGCTGTAATTCCATTACTGTAAGAATATTCCGTATCCTTTTTCTTTATTTCTCTGTGTTCACATTTCATGCTTTGGGGTATTAGTAACTATATATTTTTAAAAAAAATCTCTTTTATTTCCATCATGGAAAGAAGACAGATGCATTTTCAGAGCTTTTGCCCAGCTGCTTTTCTGTCAGGCTTTATTAGTCAGTTGTAATAAACATGTAATAAATGCTGCGTAATGTGAATAGTTAAGATCCTTTCCTCCTCTTGCCCCACTGACTTGCCTGCAGATGCTCATGTACACAAAAATGGTGGAGGCATAAAATGTTTTTATGACCTTTTGCTTTGCCAGCATGATTTGCCCCCAGATTTCACCGATATGTGACAGAATCACGTGCAATCGAGATTGTTTGTGTTGGTATGTGAGCTAAGTTTGTGCATGATATACAAGGTTTTGTTAAAAAGTAGCTGGCTAGATCTTCTCTGTTCTACGTAGATTGATAGATTAAAGTCATAATTAAGGTTAGATATAAATAATATAATCTTATAAAACCACACGTAAAATAAAACAGCATTCCTTAGAGAACTGTCACAAAGCAAAAATGTGACAAAAGGTGGGCATGGGCAAAAAGGCAGAAAGAAATACAAAAGCACCACACACTGGCACATAATAAATAACAGCCAAAAATATCTCAATGTGCAATAGGAACACAAACAAGAACATAAAGTAATGAAAATGCATCCGTAACACGGGTCAAAACAAGGAGGCAAGACAGCAATATTCTAGAACGAAGTCCAACGTCCAAACATGGAAATAAACACAATGCAGATATTACACAGCTTAGAATCTTTGTAAATCAAAAGAAAGTAGAACCACATATTATATAGATATAAACATTCATTCATTCATCTTACTCGCTTATTTCCTAATTCAGGGTTCTGCTGGAGTCTATCCCAGCCGTCTCTGATAGGGCAAAAGGGGACATTTACATTTACAGCATTTGGCAGACAACCTTATCCAGAGAGACTTACATTTATCAACGGTGGTAATGGGAATCGAAACCCCGGTCTTTCTGGTATCAGTCAAACACCTTAGCCACTAAGCCACCACTTCCCACAGGGATACACCCTGGACAGGACACCAGCCCATCACAGGGCCACACACATAGAGTACCCAGAGTAAACCCACGCAAGTACAGGAAGAACATGCCAACTCCGCACAGAAGGACTCCTGTCCGGGAATCAAACCCAGGACCTTCTTGCTGTGAGGCAACAGTGCTAACCGCTAAACCACCGTGCTGCCCAATGATAGAGAACAAATGAACCTAATTAAAATCTGGTGATTATGAACATGAAAACCCGAAATTGAGAGTTAGAGAACTATAGGGAACATCTCCAGGTTACATGTGTAATCATGGTCCACTGACTGAACAAAACTGTGAGAACGCCCCTTTATAAGCTTTGCACTGAAGCATGTGTATAATTCAACCAATCAGAAAGCATTACGTCATTTGTCAAGCCTTACCTTAGAGCAGAAAGTAGTGCCATATAAACTTTAATAATTATTAGGAGCTTTGATAATTATAAAAATAATATTATTATTAAGAAGAAGAAGAAGAAGAAGGAGAAGAATGGAAAGTTTTGTTAACAGTGGGGAAGACATGGCAGTAATGTATTATACATTTTAATCATCAAGGTTAAAGAGTCAAATGCCTGCATGTTGTCCAAAATAAATCAGATTAAAATGTCAAAGACCCACACAGAGGTGAAAGAAAGAGACAGAGTGAAAGAGGACGGCGGGTTGGGGGGGTGGCCTTTTTGGACAGCAATCAAACTTGACTTGACATTTCATTTATCATAGTATTATTTCTTTAAAATTGACTCCGTATTTCTCTTCCTATCCTCCCTGTTGTGTTACAGTTCAGCATCACAAATGCAAACTGACGCATCTTGACTATAATTTCGATATTTACCCTTTGGCATGCTGCCAGGTCCATTCATTACAATATAAAGAAATGAAATTGAATTAAACATATAAAAGTTTAGACATGATGCAAAAGTAAATGATTCAATTTTTCTTGTAGGATTTTTTAGATAGGAAATAAAACAAAAAAAGGAAAATCGTTGTACCAATTGAATTAGGAAATAATCTCACTGTCTTGCTTTTTTAACACAGTTAAGCCAGTGATATTTATTATTATTTTTTTTTTTAGCACAACGATTTTCATCTAAACGCTAAATAAAACTGCGGGAAATCAGAGTGAAGGAAAGTTTCTGTAACAACCATGAATTACTGAAATGTTTCAGCAAATTGGGAACTACTATGATTTGCTAAAATGTTTACGGTCAGATGCCTGTTGTACAGTGCTAGTTTGTAATATTAGTTTTGCTGACAAATAAGATGTGTTGTCCATTTCTTCAGTGTTCGAAATGCTAATGTGCTACCTGATGTGAGTCCGTTTTTTTACTCGTACATTAGGACATGATTTCTGTTATTAGTGTACATTATGGCTTCCTTTTAGACACTCTGTGCTGTATTGCAGTGCTATGGAAACTCTTTCTGTGTGTCTGCAATATTGAAGCATGTTTGTATTCACGCCATTTGGAAAACAAAACTTCACCAGCACCGCACGGCAGGTCAAGGTGAAATCATCGACGATGCAGCGAGCATCCAGCTAAGGTAAGCAGGCTTCTTTTCTTCAGAGCGTGGTTTAAGGTTTAGTTCAACATCATCGCTAAGAGAAAAACAAAGACGATGGCAAAGCAGGGGAAGACAATCTACAAGCTGTGTGCATTCCCGTGCATTGTTTAGCTTGCCTTGATGTCGAGCACGCTAGAACCCGCAGTGTGAGCAGTTGCCGCTGTGCATGCTCCCCTCCAGACTCACTCTCTTTGATGAGAGTGGCCAACTGCATGCTCGCCATGGCCCAGGCCCTGCTGCAGCTAAGGTGCAATGAATGTTGAGGTTGTGGGTTTCACAGATGGAGCTAATAGGGGGGTCTAAGCAGTGCCTTCCCCTCTCTCAGCCACCACCTGCTAGCTTTGTGCTAATGGAGGAGTTAGAAGCACATGCTACAGCATCTTTCCTCTTCGAGGAGGGGCTCTTGCTCCGAGCCTCTTTCAAGGAAGCGTGTACCCACTGGAGGACCGGTGGGCCCAGGGACTCCATCCCTCGTACCCACTTACACTATGTTGCAGGCGGTGACTTACACTATGTTGCAGGCGAATCCAAACATCTCACATCTCATGCGGACCTGGCAAAGCTTGAATTCCTAAAGGGGAACGTCTCTAATGTTACATATGTAACCTCGGTTCCCCGAGGAAACAAGAGGCTGTGTCACGATGACATCACATTTCAGTGATTACATGTCATGCAGGAAAAGTTCCCATAGCGTTGCGATGCAGCGTCTCATTCCTTTAAGAAAGAGTGGTTTAACCTTAGAGACGTTATCTATTTGTTACCACGAGTACCATGTTTAAACATAAAAAACATGTTGATGCGTCTTTTGTTCCGGAACCTGTTTATCCATCGAGTCAAAGTTTTTGCTTATTGAGGTATTTTTGCTAAATTACTAGGGTTTTGTTTTTGTTTCGCTATACACAGATTAACTAAAACCATAAAACAGCTGGACATATTAACTATATGCTTGATTGATCGTGTTGTTTTATCATGCAGACACGTAGCCTTAACAGATGTTCACAGCTGCTCCTTATTCCCCAAAATATATATCCCTCATTTCCCCACAGTATGTATTAGCCTTTAGAGAAAGAGTCGTGTTTGATGCTCGCTGATGCAACTGTTGATGGAAACATATGAAAGAAAAATTTTAGGGAAAACAAATCTGTGTTTTTCTTAGTATACTTCAATCTCTTAGATCTTCTTACATCAAAAAGAAGATATTGTTTAGTTCAGTTCAACGTTATAACTGTATAAACAAAGGGTATTGGAATACCCGACTATCATATCCATATATTTTTGAACATTTGTTCACAGTTTTAATCCCACTTTTACTTCTCCAAAGAAATTCATTTAAAACTACTGGACACTTAGACACGTTTCCGCCTAATTATAAGGTGTAGCTTTAGGGGTTTGCTTCATTCCGACACAAATATATTATTAATGTTATAAACTAAATTTGGGTTTTAGTTTAGCATTTCGGTTTATTCAAAAAATGTTCTGTATAGTTAAGGTCAGGGTTCTGTTCGGAAAACTCAGGTTCCCTATCAGGTCGAAATGCTCTCAAACACCTTAGCCACTAAGCCACCACTTCCCACAGGGCTACACCCTGGACAGGGCACCAGTCCATCACAGGGCCACACATATAGAGTTCCCAGAGTAAACCCACGCAAGCACGGTGAGAACATGCAGACTCCACACAGAAAGGAGTCTGCCTGGAAATCGAACCAATCAGTGTGTAATCCAACCAATCAGAAGGTGTTACGTCATGGGCGGTTGCCGTCATTGACCAGGAGGTAACGCTTTATAAGAAATAAGAGTGAAAAGAAAAGAAAAAATGCTAAGTAGAAAGCTCAAAGTTATGACACTTCTGGCAAAAGGAGCAGTAGGACAGATCTTTCCTCACCAAGTGCAGATGGACTTTTATAGCTGGTACTTTATAGTTCTAAAAAAGGATGGGGCTACGCCTGATTTTAGATTAAACCGAGCGGTCAAAAAATGACAGTTTAAAGTGCTGGCTGTAAAACATGTTGTGTTGCAGATCAGATCCAAGGACTGATTTGTCACAACAGACCTTAAAGACGTGTACTTCCACATATCCATCTTTCCACAGCACATTTATTTCCTACGGTTTGCCTGCGGGGGTTCCCAAAGCGTTTCGACACAACTCGAGTTCTTGAAGAAGGAATATCTCTAGGTTATGTACGTAATCCTGACCGAAATACACGAGAAGCTAGTGATTCATCATTGAGCAAATCGGATTTTCTCATTTCTAATTTTTTAACTTCCTTTCAGAAAGTACTGTCTTCTAGAACATATTATTTATTCTAGTTTGCTTACGCTGCTATGTAATTGCAACACCACTAAAAAGTGGCTGTAATGCTTGTTTAATAGGACCATACCGAGCAAAGCACTCAGTGCACTCAATTGATTTGTCCCAGAAATATTGCCGTTGGCTACTTTTATATTTAAATACCTGAGAGGATGTGTATTCAGCATACCCAAGTTTTGTTCAGTTTTATTTGTATAACACTTATATAGCACAATGCAACAAAAATATATAGATTTGGGATAGTACCCTGCGAGCCGACTCCACTGAATGCATTTACATTTGCAACATTTGCCAGACGTCGTCATCCAGAGCGACTTGCATTATTCCCTTTTATACAACTAAGCAACTGGGGGTTAAGGGCCTTGCTCAGTTGCCCAGTGGTGGTAGCTTGGTGGTGCTGAGAAAGTCTTCAAGCTGGTAGTCCAACACCTTAACCACTGCATTACCATTTCCCCACTAATGTCACCGATTTAGCTCAAAAATAACTTTTAGCTAGGAATATTATATTTTATACGCTCAACCCCTCATGCTTTCCGACTATTAGCAGTTTTTCGGATGACACCATATTATTTGTATTTTGATGCTGTGAAATATTTTATATGGTCGGTTGAATATGTTATTTTTGCATAAATAACGTACCCTGCAACACTAAGCAAAGATAAATAAATGTCACAGTGACCAAAAAAAATCTATTTCTAAGGAAGGCACTTGACTGTAAGGCAAACTATCTTAATTTAATTTTAAACTATAACTTTATTAAAACACATCTACCTTGTAATGCTGGAAAATCACTTGCGGCAACACATCGCTTGGCAAAGAGGGGTTAAGATGGCTTGCAAGGTAAAATCATACTGCACCATGTTGTGTTTGCAATGCAAGACTTATTTACATTAATATGTAATCCAATACTTTAGTACAAAATCTGTGCTGCGTTATGTGTTGAGTTTTAGCAACGTTCTGCAGTTTCACAATGTTCACACTGAAGACTCAAGGGTTAATTTATTACATTTCCAGCTAATAACTAATAACTAGTAGGTCCTATTGGGTAAATACCTGTTTATTTATACATACCATCAACAAATATTATGTTTATTTCATAGCTAGTGTGCTAACTGTATCTGATATATTGCGCCATCTCTCTTCTTTGCTGTAACTTCAGTTTGCAGGCTAGCTCACAACATGGCTGGCTTTTTATTAACTTAACTCGTTTCATTAAATTCCATCTATAATCTGGATGTAATAACCATTTTTTTTGCCTTACAAGTCGCCTATTCTACCATTACCCCTCCAACTCCTCCTTTCCCAAGTCCCTAACACGCCCAGGCCGCCTGGAGCCATGCAGAAATCAATTTTGACTCCATCAACTGAAGTGGAAACTAAATGCACACGTATGCATGCAGACTGACAGCCAGCCTCTACTCCTTGTAATGACTACGTCAGCTAGGTAATTGAAAATGACCCATCTGAGGTTGCTGTGTTGACGGGTCAATAATATGGCACTTCAGGCTCACACTGAATTTCCACTGAAGCAAGTACACATCACTGAAAGCTAGGTTTCAGTGACATTGATCAGAGGATGATAATAACAGTTATTAGAAATGAAAACAAGACACAAAATACAAAAAAAAAAAAAAAAAAAATGTATGTTGTGTGTAGTTTAGCATTTGACAAACTAGCAAATTTTATGTTAACCTACACAGTACACTAGTTTTAAGCAGGGATTTCTGGTTTACCTTTACCTTGGGTTACTGCAGGGGTGGGCAATCCCCGTCCTGGAGGGTCAGGGGGTCCTGCAGAGTTTACCTCCAACCCAAATTAAACACACCTGAACCAACTAATCAAGATCTTACTAGGTTTACTTAAAACTTACAGGTAAGTGTGTTAAGGCAAGTTGGAGCTAAACTCTGCAGGACACCAGCCCACCAGGACCGAGACTGCCTACCCCTGGGTTACTGTTCCAAGATTCACATGTTCTTCCAATGTCTAGGTGGATTTCCCTCCACTTCCCATAAACAAGCCTGTAGGTACAGATCTAGGCTATTCTCTATTGCCCCAAGGTGTGAATGACTGTGTGCAAGGGTGCATGCAGGAACTCTGGTTTATTGCTGGTTCATTTTTCTTAAGTGTGGACCCTAGGAGTCAAGAAGTCTGACTATAGCTTAAGGGTTTTCCACAGAGTTTCTGTGTCTCTACGTCTTTGCATTTTGGTTTTGTCAAGAAAACTGGAAGTGATAGATAGCAAAAAGTGTAAATTTTTATTGCTAGTGCAAAACATTACATACTCATACTCTGTTAAAATATTTATCTTAGAAACCTCTACAATAGTACAAATGTTTTTATGTTTTTAAAATGCCTTCATTAAATGGAAGTTTTACTGCCGCATCTACATTTAGGTATCAGGACACCTGAGCATCGAATCCATATGCGTTTTTCAAATACATTCTTTTAAATTTTAGCTTGTTAGATTTTAAAAATGTGTGCAGTGTTGCAGGACCACAAAAACTTCAGGGTTTCAGATTGATCCTGGGTGACTATCCATGTTAAGACTGACACCTTTTTACAATGTCCAGGTGGAGTTATTTTCCCTTCCTATTAACAAGCCTGCAGGAACATCCTACAGGCAATTTTTCAGGCTAGAATATATCATGTCATATCATGTCTGTTATGATTTGCTTATTCAACAACACTAGTATTAGATATTTCATTCCCTTAAAATGAACTGTAAATGTAAAAGCCTTTATTTTGTCACATATACTTTTTTACAGCAGAGTGAAATTCTTTTTTCGCATATCCCATCTTAATAAGTTGGGGGTCAGAGCGCAGGGTCAGCTATGATACAGCGCCCCTGGAGTAGGAAGGGTTAAGGCTCTTGCCGGTGGTGGGGCTTGAACCCAGGTGTTTCTGGTCTTCAGATCAACAGCTGGCGGTGGTGGGGCCTGAACACAATTCTTCCTGGTCTCCAGTTCAGCAAATCAGCGTCTTAACCATTTGAGCCACCACTGCCCAAACTGAGAAGGTCTGGGGTGCAGTTGGCATTTCAGGTTATCTCAAGGGTGTTTAATCGTGTTAGGTGCAGGGTTCTGTGCAGGGTCTGGTTTTTCCAGTAAAATTAAACTTTATGTACTAGAAAAATACCGCTAGAGCGTTTAGTAACATCCGAAACAACCGTGTGACCTGCGCGGGTGAACTTTTGACCATATAGTGTATTTTTGATGGCAACGCTTACGAAAAAAAAAACCTGAACATAACTTTAGTGCGAAAGGAGATTACAGACTTTTGAAATCACATTACTAGGATATCAATACTGAGACCTACCAGTGGGTTATCTTCCAGACGGTAGATTACATAATACGGAAGGTACTACTCTTACATTGTTTGTAAGTAATCTTGGAAAATGAGACATACAGGAAAATACAGGTAAGAGGTAAGACTCCCTCGACTACATTCTTCTTTGCTATATATATATATATATATATATATATATATATATATATATATATAAAAAAAGCAAAAAAAAAAACCACTCTGCATTGTTTTTGTCACATGATCTATCCAGATTGTTTCACAGGATGACGGCCCCCTGCCTAAAGAAACTATTTTTTCTTTCTTTACTCCTGCAATATAAGGTCTAACTTAACTACAATACCATGAATATACAAAACAAGAGCTCTGTAGTCATTCTTTTTTTTTTCTTTTCCCGTAAACATAAACGAAGAAAACGATGTGCCCCACAGAGTGATTGATCGTGTTGGAGTTTTTGTCCACAGGTACCAACCTCACACAGTCAAAATGTTCACAACATCAGAGCTTAATTATAAAAAGAGTAACAAACAAGCGGTTTTCCCCAAATACATAGCCAAGTTAGCTAACGGTTTGGTACATTGTGTGATAATTTGTTCACAGCATGTGGTGTCAGCAAAGTGATTTACAGATAGAAAAGCATCTTCTAATGGAAAATTTGCACGCAAACAATTTTCTGTTCTTGACGAACAGTTTCTTAAGGACATGATGTTAGTTTTTGTGTTATGATTTAAGTTCCACAGAAGCATCAGAAAGATTTTTAATAGTTCAATGCATGTCTACAGTTATAAAAAAGCCACAAGGAGCTACAACTTCTAACTACACTACACCACTTCCAACTACACTACACATAAAGCAGTTTGCAATCACTAGACTTTTAACTGTTCATCATAAATTGGGCAGCAGGAAGATGCTGATTTAGAATTACCGAAAAATAATTGATGCTATTGTAATGCAGAAGGCGGAAAGGAATCCATTTTGCAGAAAGTGGCGTTTATTGATTAATACAGTTAAATGCAAAGACGTAGTAAAGGCAGGCAAAAGTCGATTCACGGAAAGCAATAAATAGACAGGCAGACAAATCCAAATCACAAAGACTAAAGACGTAAACCAAAACCGAGCATAGATTAAAACCGTAATATACATTCATGAACCAAAAGTATGCTGGGGGGCAAACAATACTTCGCATTGGCATGCGTGTTTGGTTAGCTTATGTAGTAAGCTAACAGGAAGAAGCAACAGGAGTCAATCCTCAGGGGATGATGTCCTCTGGTGGCGGACAGGTGGCTTTGTTACAGCTATATTTGATTAGAGATTTGATGTTAGCTACAGCAAGGCGTCAGTGACACTGGTTAGGGATTTCCGCCTAAGTAACACATTTCAGAGAGATCCAGAAGTCAAACTGAGGGTTTTTAATAATATACAAGCTCTGGACTAAAATATATGTTATATTAAAAAAAATAAAACCCTGACAACTGACATAAATTGATAAACTTAGCAATAACTGTGGATTTTTTAACTTGAAGTTAACCAAGTATACCTAGTAAACTACAAGATTTGACACACAAAGTCAACCAAAAGTCAGGAAAAAATAAACAAGCCATGAATAAATGGGTGAAAAAGGCATTGGGGAAATTATAGACTGGCAGGAATAAAAAATGTAGCTGTTTTAAACAATTGGTGATGGAAAAAAAGTTAAAGATTAATTAAAAGAAAGATTAAATTTGAAAGCTCATGGACAGGTGGCTTTTATAGACTTTTTGCAAAAGTAAATTAACGTTGTGTTATATTCAATTATTATCAGAATTTTGATTTAATTTGGCGCATTTGCCAGGAAGCATAGCTATTATCATTTACAAGACTAATTAGGTGAGACTAAAACTAAGTTTCCGTTTAAGTGACAAAGTTACTGCATGTAAAAAAGTTTGTTACAGGCTTTGACAGAATTCAGGAGAAGCAACATTTCCGAATGCCAAACCAGCGGTGTAAGGTTTTATATTAACATTTACATCTTTTAGCAGACGCCCTTATCCAGAGCAATGTACAAAGTGAGCATAGATGACGAGCAACAGAAAGAAGATTTTAAATATCAGGTGGCAGGTAAAAAATCATGGCTTGAAGACAGCCACTGACTGAACTGTTCTGGCATTAATGGGAAGTTCATTCCACCATCCTGGTGCCAGAACAGAGAAAAGTCTTAAGGTAGACCGAGCTTGTAGAGAATGGTGGGACCCGTGCTTGGGGATCTGTGAGAGCCTAGTGCGATGCAATGAGTGATGAGTGCTTTAAGATAAGAGGCGGGCTGCTCCATTTGTGGCTTGTAGACAAGCATCAGTGTTTTAAATCTGATGCATGCAGCTACTGGAAACTAGTGGAGGGAGCGCAGTAGTGGGGTGGTGTGTTAACTGATTGCATTTTGAATCGTCTGTAGAGGACGAGCTGAACTCAGAGATAGACCTGCCAGAAGCAAGTTACAGTAGTCTAGTCTAGAAATCAGAAAAGATTGCCCAAGCAACTCCTTATGATGTTGTCAGAATCGGGTCAAGTTTGCAAGAAGTGGTGAAAGGGGAGTTGTCCATGTTGATTACAAGATTAAATTTTGCTGGGGTTTACTTTTTAGATGACAATCTGCCTCATTAAGTAAATAGGTATAGAGCTAGGGAAAATGATAGGACTAAGTACTGAGCCTTGTGGGACAACAATAGAATGTCTGCATGAATCAGATTTTGTTTCCCTCCATGTTACCTTATATGAACAACCAACCAAATAGGAAGGAAACTCTTTAGGATGGACTGGAGAGTCTTGTGGTTGACCATGTCAAAAACAGCTCCAGAGGTCCAGAAGGATGAGGACTAATGACAGCTTGGATAATCTGGCAGCATGTAGCTTTTCAGTGATTCCCAGTACCTACTAAAGAATACCAAGCCATTGATGATTGTATATCTGAAGTGCAGAAGATCAGGTAAGGGAAAGTTGTAGAATGGATTTGTAGAATAAATTGGATCCAGTGAGCAGGTGTTAAGATTGTAGGACAGGAGGATTTGTTGAATTTCTCCTAATGCTTTAAGGTTGTGACAGTAAAGGAGAAGACGAGTCCTGGGTGGACAGTGTAAGATAAAAGAGGTGCTGAAGGTCCTGCAGATTTTTTTCTCATCATAGAATGAAGCAAAGTCTTTTTCAGACAGAGAGAGATTAGAGCAGGGGGAGCAAGGGGTTAAAAATAATAAAACAAAGAATAACATCAATCCATTATTATATTTTATTTAACAGCACTTTATTTCTAATCCAAATTATTTAAATAGAGAATTTTTTAAATAAATAAGAGATATAAGATGCTGCTTTTATAGGATACATTCCTAATAGAGCTTAAGAATTTCTGCCACACAAAAGTTAAGCTGGGGAAAAAACGCTTGCAGAGGAATATCTAAGGGTATTAGGTGGTTTGGACAAGTGGAAATGAAATGTGTTGTTGTGAAGGTGTTGTTACGTTTCTATTACACACCACTGATATTGCATTCCTGCATGCATGTTGTCAGCGTTTGGGGAAAGATCCCAGGAGGTGGTCTGTAAACATATGGGGAAAATAACATACTCCTGAAACAATTCTAGCATATTAATAGTCCAGTTCCTGGGCATGTCTGAATGTTTCATTACTGTAATTAGACATTTTGAGATTTGAGATACATTTTGAGTTTAGTGCCTGTCTTTACTTTTTTATTTTAAGAATGTTTACCTTCATTAGTAGAACAGTAGACAGGAAAACAAGATGGGTGAATGAAAGGGGCGGAACCAGGAAAAGTCCCTGGGCCAGAATTGGACATTTTTCCTAAACTTTTTATAGCTTGTATGTCATTTATGCTATTGTTTATTCCATTTGTTTATGACTCATATAAAAGGGATCAGATTGTATAAATGTCATTATTCAGTTGAAGCAGTTGTATATAGTGTTTTACTATAAAATCAGGGGGAAGTGGTAGCGCAGTGGTAACGGTGTCACCAAGTTAGCACTGCTGGGCCGCTGAGTGAGGCCCTTACGCCCCAATTGTTCAGTTGTATAAATGAAATATCTGTAAGTCGCTCTGGATAAGAGCGTCTGCCAAATGAAAATGTAAATCAGCTTTTGTTATGCATTCCTTTCATTTCCTTTTTTAATATTATTGTCGAAAGGTGATCGTCATCTTTTAATCTTAAACCCAAATTACTTCATTGTATAGGAACGACAAAGAAAATAGGATTTAATCCTCTATTTCCGATATTATTTTAGCAAACCAGTATGTGAAAAAAAGATGAAAATGCACTTGACTATTTCATTTTAATTAGCAAACAAGAAATAACAGCAATTTTTACGTCAAATCATTGGTGTACCACTGAATATAGCCTAATTATTTGTGTTATTTTCTTTCAGAGATTGGAAATGTTCTTTTAATTTCATTTAGTGGACTGGAGGTAATGAGAATGCCTTAGTGTAAAAAGTTACTTTAAAATCCTGCTGACCTGAACTGTAAAGCAAACACAATTACCTGGTAGGCTGTCTTCAATTCCCACCTTATATTAGTAGAACTGAATTAAGCTCAACATCCCCACTGCACAATTTTCTCCGGCAGTCTAGCACTTATAACCAAAAAAAATCGACATAATATAAATTACATAACTGCTTATAATTATAATTAACCCCTGACTCAACCCACCTCTGTGAATTTGCTGAAGTTTTGCCATAAAATGTATTCGCGAATGTAGAAAAGATTGAGAACCAACATTAGTAGCAGTGAGAAAAAAAGAAAAATTCTCGGCATATTTTTAGACAGTGTGAATCGCACAAGTTAATATAACTGAGATATATATATATATATATATATATATATATATATATATATATATATATATATATATATATATATATATATATATGGCGTATTTGAATCGATTAGCTCAATGGCATTTGTAAATAGACAATAAATACATATCTGTATAAGTGCACAAATAAAAAAAAATGGAACAACTTTTGTAAAGTACAATTCTGGGCAAAACTTTCTACCTCCTACCGGCGGGGAATAGCATTATAGATCGAAGCGCCCACATTCTTCACCAAAATATGTAGAAGAATTTATCTGGATATTGAACTGCTCAAATTCTCCAGTGATCAGTTCAAATATAGTAAAAAAACAAGATTGATAACTCAAGGCAATAAGCGGAATTCGCAAAACAGTTCCCTTAGCAGAGGTGTCCATACTCAGTCCTGGAGGGTCGGGGTGTCCTGCAGAGTTTAGCTTTAACCCTAATTAAAAACACCTGAACCAACAAATCAAGATCCTGCAAGGTAGACTTGAAACTCAAAGGTAGGTGTGTTAAGGCAAATTGAAGCTAAACTCTGAAGGACACCGACCCTCCAGGACCGAGTTTGGACACCCTTGCCTTAGAAGAGGACTTTGAAGAGACTTTATTTTACTATTATAATAATTAAACACACACATGCTTACACAAAGTGGCTAGAACTTTAACCCTTTCTAGCTCAAACGATCCTACAATGCGTCCCCCAATCAAACATTGTAGTGGGCATCAAGCCATATGCCTTAAACGCCAATATTAGTGTGTATTTTCCAAACCATGGGACATAACAGTCTTATTATTAAAGTAACCCGACGCATTTCTTTAAAGGAGGTGTCTTTGAAAGGTAAAGATGGTGGAAAGAACAAATCTGCCCCAGCTTACTCCAGCCTCTTGGTTTTAGTATCAGATTTTTAATTAGGGAGCTTTCTCTTGAGACTGTCATCCAAGTGACTTACATCACTCAAGTGTTTGCCAAGAATTGATCTAACACTCATCCAGCTGTTTGCAGGACAGTTGAAATTAAGCAGGTGCAAACCAGCAGTATTTACAAGGCTCCTCGGGTTTCATAATTTTCCTACTCATGTAGAATACATTAATTCATTCATTATTCAACCCATTTGTTTGTTTGTTCATTCGTTAGTTCGTCCATTCAATCTCTTAGTCAGTCTTTCATGCATTCGTCCGATTAGTCAGTCAGTCATTTGCATGCATTAATTGCTTAATCCAGGTCATTGCCACAGTGTGTCTAGTGCTTATTGACAGAACATTGGGCATAAAACAGAAATACACCCTGTTTATGGTGGCTGTACACTGCAGGACCCCCCCCCCCCACAACATATTTATGTGAATTTTATATCAAAGAATGAAAACTGTCCATTTTTACTTTGGTTTAGTGATATAAGTTACTCCTAAAACCTGATGCTGGCACAAACTGAAGATTGGCAGAAGGTCAAAAATGTTTTGGGGTTGAAGAATAAGTGGATCCTGGGGATATAAAGACAGCAGCCAAACTCTGGCCAAAACAATTGTTCCTTTATAATCTCTTTCTGTTTAGAGTCTGATAGAAAAATATTGGTGTGTGAAATGGGGGACTTCTTGAGACAGACTGTACTGTACTTCTCAGTGTCCTGGAAACGGAAAATTACAAAATATAACAAGATGTGACTACGGTCTCAAGATGAAAACTCTACTTCAGAAAGCAATATGTGATTTCTGGCTCCATCTCTGTACTACCATAACTAAAGACCATATTGTCAGAAAAGATTCCTGTTACCTGACACTCTTTTCATAGCATTTGAACCAGTGAAAATTGAAAAAAAAAAGGTTGCTTCAGAAGATTCCAACTCACTTTACACCTTCTCACTTCTTCAGTAGACTGTTTTACTTTAGACTTTATTATTTTAACTATTCTGTTTATTCTGTCCTTTTTTTTTTAAATAAGTACTAAATAATATTAATAAATAACTATAGCATAATAACTAAAAAACTAATTTCTGGGTACCTGATGCATCATCATTCATTCATTCGTTCATTCATTCATCTTCTATACCCGCTTATTCCCTAATTCGGGGTAACGGGGATCTGCTGGAGTCTATCCCAGCCGTCTCGGAAAGGACGAAAGGCAGTTGGGGGACAACCTGGACAGGTCTGCATCATCATATTTGCAAAATTTACCATGTATAAAGGCTATCAAGTTGTGAACTACAAAAATGTATTTTTCATATATTAGATTTTTGCTAAAGATTACATCATTGGTTACTGTTCCTAAGCACACTAGATTTCTAGATTTTGGTCACATGGTCACTATTGGCTTACCACTAAATACAGTGCATATTAGTACAGACAGGGCCTTGGATAAGAACGTCTGCCCAACATTCGATATGGATGACAACAGAGACAGGGTGTGGTATAACCCACAAAGGGCTTCCTAACTTTGCCTAAGGCATCCAGACTTTCTCATTAGTAAAACTGTAGCTTGCACTTTTGCTAACCCTCCCCTGGGTCTAGTTGTGCAGCTTTAATGCTGTAGGGTTTCCATCTGATTGCTAACTAGTAAATATCACACAGTAAACAAGCTGAATGTTAAGTGTTTAATGTAGAGGTTTGTGGTTGGATGACCTTTGCCTTCTATCTTTAGACAAAAACAAAAATATTCTTTAAAAAAATGATTTTTTTTAGCTTTCTTGTTTGCATTTATTGCTACCAAAAACAGCACTATGTTCTTATTTGTTTTTATCCCTCTGGCTCTGGGGTCATCTTTTCTTAATATCAAATTTGTCTAGTTTTAAAGAATAATCCATCAGACTAAAATGATCAAAACAACAAAAGCAGAAGTTATTTTTTATTACTTTTTCTTTAACTTTTAAGTTTTTGATTTGCTTAAATCACTTTCGTTCCGCTTTACAGCTATTTTGTGTTACATAAAATCTCAATAAAATACATTTAAGTTCGTGGTTCTAAAGTGACAAAATGTAAAAAAGTTCAAGGGGTGTAAATACTTTTTTAAGGCACTGTAACCATGTATAAATTATAACATTCAACATGCACTACATGTGTAAAAACAATTGTTTAAAACTTAATACATTTTTCGTATAGAGATTAGAATATTGGGAACTTTTGTTGGTGACCGCCCCCTTTCTGTCATGTCAAATAAGCAAATAAACATTAAAAAAGGTAAGTTATTCACTAAAGTAGGACATTTTTGGTGGTTTTGCGTTTCTATCGAGACGTGTGGGTGAGTAGAATCTGTATATGAATACTCAAATTATTCTGGTACTCCAGTTCTACCCATATACTGTGGGAGGTGTTATGCAAATGAGAGCTGCTGTGTATGTTTCTAATCTTTTCTGCTTTTATTTCTGCTGTTGTGTTTGTATTTATTATTATATTTTAGCTATTTGTATGTATGTATGTATGTATTATGTATGAATTATCCACAGCCGCAAACTTTAAAACTGCGAGCAAAACTATTCTTTGACAAAACTCAAAAAGGGCACGTTAAATAAGCTATAGTTTAGGAGATGACTTGTATTTACTGTTTAACAGTTACTATAACAGTAAAGTAACTAGAATGAAAATATAATAGTTCAAATAATACACATTTTAATTAAACCGTATACACAACGTCATAGTGCTTCATCAGTCCTTTCTTTACTTGCCGCAGGCTGCAGGTTTGGTGGAAACCTTCTCTTAAAACACAGATGGACCACAACAGTAAAAATAAAACAGATTTTATTTCAGCAATTCTAGACATTGTTTAGTTATACACTCCTCTGTTTGGGCTTATTTCTGCTGGTGTAATAAACCGAATAATAATCTGAAGTGTAAATCTTCAGTCGACTAATTAGTATTTTATACCTTATAATGTTTAAGGATTATTCAATTTGTTAATTAGAGTCAAAAGTAAAAATATCGCATAATAACTGAATTACTTTTAGTATTTATGTATTCAAGGGGCAGTGGTGGCTCAAATGGTTAAGGCGCTGTGTTGCTGATCTGGAGACCAGGAAGACCTGGGTTTAAGCCCCACCACCAGAAAGACAACCACTGTTGGGTCCTTGAGCAAGACCCTTAACCCCTCCTGCTTCAGGACCGCTGTATCATAACTGACCCTGTGCCCTGATCCCAACTTACTAAGATGCGAGACGCGAAAAAATAATTTCACTGTGCTGTAAAAAGTATATGTGACAAAATAACAGCATTTAATTTAATTAATTAGTTTTTTAGCTTACCTTTAAACCGCTCTTATCTGTCCTTGTCCCCTTTCCAGTGGTTGTGCACTTAACACCTGGAATGTCCCCCAAATGTCAATCAGCTGTACAAGCTCACTAAACTCCTCACTTTTTACAGCCCAGACAGACCTATAATTAGTCTGCATGTGCAGCTTAAACAGAACATCGCACAGGGCTATCCTTTTTTTAACCTTTGTTGTTAATTGTGTCGGGTTTAATGGGTCCTGTGCATTGCGGGTGCGGGAAAAATTTGAGGGCGCGGTCGCATCTCGCAGTGAAAAAAATTATACATAATAGAAAATTTGAAAAGGTGTCCGCTGGACTCTTTATGGAGGGCAGGACCGGCTGTACTGCCTGTTGGATGGGACATGCATATCACTTGCTGAGAGTTTAGTTTATTTTTGGAATTTGTCTATGGAGAATTTCCACATACACAGATGACAGGTAATTTCTGCATGGTGTCAAAAAATTGACATACTAATAGAGTTTAAGATTAATTTTAGCTCAATTACTGTGGTTTTTTTTATGTAACGTTTGAGACAGGCAGTCGTATTCACCGCAGACAGCATAGAGAGAACCTTCACGAGCCCCATTAGGTCTAATGATGAAAATTGTAACAGCTGATGGGAATCTCAAAAATGAGACATTTGTCTTTAACTTTTCAGTCACCTAATTGGCTAGTTTCTGATCTGTGTTATGATTGGCTGAAATTCGCTCGAAATTCTTGCACAGATTCGTGAAAGGTGAGAAGGTTGTACTAATAAGACAGAAAGTAGGCGTTTGATTCTGATTAGAAATGCTTTTGATATGCTGCCACACTCTTCTATTAAATTAACTCTTAAATGGGAAGTCAGACAAGATGGAAAAAAGGAGAAAGTTGGGAATAGGAATATGGGAACAAAGGAAATATTTTCCTGATTGAAGCTGTTGTCTACTTTTTCTAATTTATAAGCCATTCAATGAAAAATTGTCAATTTCTGTCAAAAGTAAGGACCAAAATGATTTTTACATTTGCATCATTTGGTAGACGTCCTTATCCAGAGTGACATACATTATTCCCTGTTATTCAACTGAGCAATCTGGGGTTAGGGGCCTTGGTCGCATGGTGGTGCTGGGAATCAAACTCGGGTCTTGAGGTTGGTAGTCCAACACCTTAATTACTGTGCCACCACTTCCAGTTATCCAGAGCGATGTAGAAAAAAGCTTTGAGTTTCATCACTGACCAGCTCAAAACTGGTAACACTGGATCACAAAAACAGTGTAACAACCCACAAAAAATGTTGAAAAGAAAACAGGATAGATTTTTTTTAGTACAGTTTTGCTAAATCGATGTGATCTGACAAAACAACTTATTTATCAAGCTGGACACAAATGGAATTCTTTGCAAAATAAGCATTTGCAGCATGTGGCAGACGTCCTTATCCAGAGTGACTTACATTTATCTCTTTTATACAACTGAGCAATTGGGGGTTAAGGGCCTTGCTTGGGGGCCCAACGGTTGTGGCTTGGTGAAGCCGGGAATCAAGCCCACAATCTTTGGGTTGGTAGTCCATCACCTTAACCATGAGCCGCTACCACCACCACCATTTCAATAGGAAAGCTGGTATTCATTAAAATCTGTTTTGTAGAGTATTTTTTATGCCTTATAGCCAGTGACATGTAAAAAGACCAAGTTTTTATGACTTTTAT
This sequence comes from Bagarius yarrelli, assembly GCA_005784505.1. NCBI lineage: Eukaryota > Metazoa > Chordata > Actinopteri > Siluriformes > Sisoridae > Bagarius > Bagarius yarrelli. The sequence continues at coordinate 1,459,288 of VCAZ01000097.1, read as the reverse complement.
GCCTAATGACATCATATTCAGGAGGCTAAATATAATGTAAAAGGCTGAATGTCATGTCTTAGCGAAAAAGTCACTTTGACCTTAGCATAAATGTGTGTTGCTCTGAACCGGGTTACGTAAGTAAGAATACTAGTTGGCATTAAAACATGACAGATGAAGACATAAAGAATGAGTGACTAACACTAAAAGACTTCACCCCAGACAGTCAATTATTAATTTCTTTGAAACTTTTTTTTTCACCTCCATCTTTCATTTCACATTCATCTGTACATTTTCACAATGAAATCCTTGATCATGGAGAAGATGTTGCTTAACTCTGTGGACTGAGTGGGCGCTGGTGAGCAGGAGAAGTATACCTTACAGCCATGTACTTACTTTTATTTGATTTGTACTAACCCTAGGTGAATATGCAAAAAAAAAAAAAATCTATTTTTTTATTTTACTGCATTTATCACCTTTGCACCTAGCATTATTATTTTTTACACGTTTTTATTACTTTTTTATCTAAAGCATTTTTCTCCTTTTTGCATTCTAATACTCCAACATAACTTTTCTCTGGCCCACACAACCAGATTTTGCTTGGCCCACAAACCGCAATGAATTATGGTCCTAGTGTGGACCAGGTCTGGATTCAAGACGAGGTCCACAAGTGGGCCATAGCTAGTCCAAATCCCAGCCAAGTTAAAAACCATAACTGGGCCTTACTTTGGCCACCCCTCATAGATAGTCACAACAACAACATTTATTATCAAAGTATTCCTCACACCTCACATTTTACAGTTGTATAAACAACTCCTCTATAAAATGCCATCTCGAAGACAGTACCACCTCTGCCGAACCCAGGCCATGTTTGGCCCATGTGATGTATGCCAGTGCCGGACGAATGCCAGCTGTGCCAGGGGAATGCCAGGTCTGGACCGAATTTCTTTGCTGACTGGGCTGCTTCTTATCCAAATGATTCAATACTAGACGAATAAGCAGTTATTTATTCCTAATAAAGTAGATTGTGGATGTAAATTATGTTATTGAATAATTGCATAAATAATCGCCGTTGTTAATTATACAATCATAATATAATTAAGTTCAAATTGCAAATTGTTAAGCAGCTACTTAATCAGTCAGAAAAGGATCCATAATGCAGATGGTGTCTTTATTGAAAAGATCACCATCAATAAGGAAGTAGCAGAGACGTAGTAATAAAAACGAGCCAGGAGGAGTCGAGAGAATAGAGACGTAGCAAACAAAACCAGATTGCAGAGAGGTGAAATCCTAGTGAAGGAAACGCAAAGATCAAGATTCATAAACACTCGGTATTCTGACGTCGCAGGCAGTACTTCGCGGAGAGATAAAGTCTTTGTGCTAGCTATAAAGCTAACAACTGGAAGCGTAAGGCCCTAAGTAACATGGCTAGAACTCCGGCGAGGGTGCCCTCCTATAGCTATTAGCAGGAAGTGTCTCAGTTCTTACATTAACATTATTAGAATATATAATTATATAAAACGTATGTATAATATATATAATCTTGCTTGTTGTGTAAAAAAAAACGGTTGATTTTCCAAATTATAAATAAAATATCTAAATCCCACATACTAAGGCCACATAATAAGCAGCAGGAATAAAACTTTTTATACCAACATGAATAATTTAATCTGAGGCTTCTAAACAATCTAAACGATGTTTATTGCTTGAAATGTACAGCAACGGCGTATTCGACTAGAAACAAAAACTGTTTTGTGTACTTTTCTCCAGTAACTATTTGTATGCATCTTTTGCATTTTGATCAGGGATTTACTAAAGCCATCTGTAAAACCTCTTTTATCTGTTCTACTGTGCTCGTTTTCATGCTTCAGTTCAGATCTAGGAGGTAACTCCTGTAGTAAGACAGCTGGACATGCTTTTAAATATTACATCAATGATTTACAACTCTTCATTACATTTACAGCATTTGGCAGACGTCCTTATCCAGAGCCACTTACATTTATCTCTGTTATACAACTAAGCAATCAGGGGTTAAAAAACCCAACAGTGGTGGCTTGGTGTAGCAGGGAATCAAACCAACAATCTTCAGGTTGGTAATCTAACAGCTTAACCATGAGCCACCACTTCATTATATCTAACGGATGACCAAAAAAATATCTGGCACCTCAACATCATGGAAATGATAAAAAAAATTGATGTGACGGTAATGTTTGCAATACATCCAGGGTTAAAAAATTGTTTTAGGAAATTAAGGAAGCTTCTCAGAGCTTCTCTAAATACTGTCCAATAGGGAAAAACACGAGACACATGACAAGTGTTGGGACAGTGACATAGCGCTTTAGGCAATAATGTGACCTTCTTGTTTATAAAGCCTGTCAAGATTTTAAAGTGGGCTGGATGTAAATGTCTGTGTCACCAACCTAAAGATCATTTTTTTTAAAAAAGATGCTGAAATATAATTCTTTAAACAACAGAAGGAGGACATTTAGAATAAATGCTTTGTAAAATGTTACTGGGGTAAACTAGTAGAATATACGATTACCTATTCATTTATTTATTCATCTTCTATAGCCGCTTAGTTCGGGGGCACAGTGATCTGCTGGAGTCTATCCCAGCCGTCTCTGAAAGGGCGAAAGGCTGGAGGGGGACACCCTGGACAGGTCACCAGTCCATCACAGAACCACACACTTACTCTTATGGGCGATTTGGAATCAATCACATACATGTTTTTGGACTGTGGGAGGAAACCGGAGAACCCGGAGTAAACACACACAAACAGAGGGAGAACATGTAAACTCCACACAGAAAGACTCCTGCAGGGGAATCGAACCCCGGCAACAGTGTTAATTACCAAGGCACCATGCTGCGTTACCTTTTTCACCTTTTTCATAATTCATCTATTTCCTGCATCAGCTGGAAATTGTTTGAGAGGACCAGAGGACCATTATATATATATATATAGATCAGATAGGCATGCTGAATTGTGTTTCATATCTAACATACCAGAACCATAGTCCATAGACTGATCTTAGAAAAGTGGTGATATTTTTATACTCAAAAACACAAAATGAAATACATTTTTGATATTTTATAAAGCCATTAGATGTAAAACATGTAAAAAGGTCATTACATGTTCATGGTTATAGTATTATTTGTATAAAGAGTATAAAGAATTCTTATTTTACTGCATATGAGTAACATAGTATTTATTTATACTAAATAACTGTTCTGATTTTTATTTTTTCCCCAAACTTAAAAAAAAATCCTAATATACAGTATATATTGACAGCGAGGATCAAGCTATAATCTGCAACGTCACCACATTTACTGCATGCACACGACCCGAGCCTGATACCATTACCAAAAAGCACTTTTCTCCGCATTCCCGGTTTATTTCACCCTCCATTGAGCCCTGTGTGCAGTGCTTTAAAGCAGATTTATCTACAGAGAGGAGATCTTCTTTGACGGTTTTGAAAACAAGTGCATCTGCCCGTCTTAAGACCTTAAAGGGTTTTCTTCCTGCACCGTCTGTGAAGACTGAATAATAAACACTGACGCAGTGCAGATGTCTGTTACGATCACAAAGTAAAACAGTGCAGGACGGGATAAAGCAGAAAAAATAAAGATTTGCTTAATGAAGAAAACATAAAACATTTTTATTCCGGACTAAAGTTTTAGGGTTAGTGGGGTTACCTGGCACAACATACAACAAATTATAGTGTAAGCTTATTGTGTTGACAGATAAGTTTACAGATAGATTTAAGGAGAAGGTAAACAAGACAGTGGTGATACCAGCTATGATGTATGGTTTAGAGACAGTGGTGAGACCAGCTATGATGTATGGTTTAGAGACAGTGGTGAGACCAGCTATGATGTATGGTTTAGAGAGTAGAGACAGTGGTGAGAACCAGCTATGATGTATGGTTGAGAGACTATGTGTATGGGTTAGAGACAGTGGTGAGACCAGCTATGATGTATGGTTTAGAGACAGTGGTGAGACCAGCTATGATGTATGGTTTAGAGACAGTGGTGAGACCAGCTAGACAGTTGATGTATGTATTTAGAGACAGTGGTGAGACCAGCTATGATGTATGGTTTAGAGACAGTGGTGAGACCAGCTATGATGTATGGTTTAGAGACAGTGGTGAGACCAGCTATGATGTATGATTTAGAGACAGTGGTGAGACCAGCTATGATGTATGGTTTAGAGACAGTGGTGAGACCAGCTATGATGTATGATTTAGAGACAGTGGTGAGACCAGCTATGATGTATGGTTTAGAGAGACAGTGTGACCAGCTATGAGTATATGGTTTAGAGACAGTGGTGAGACCAGCTATGATGTAGTGGTGAGGACAGATGATGATTTAGAGACAGTGGTGAGACCAGCTATGATGTATGATTTAGAGACAGTGGTGAGACCAGCTATGATGTATGGTTTAGAGACAGTGGTGAGACAGCTATGATGTATGATTTAGAGACAGTGGTGAGACCAGCTATGATGTATGGTTTAGAGACAGTGGTGAGACCAGCTATGATGTATGGTTTAGAGACAGTGGTGAGACAGCTATGATGTATGGTTTAGATGCAGTGGCGCTGAGGAAGAGACAGGTGGCAGGGCTGGAAGTAGCAGAACTGAAGATGTTGAGGTTTTCTTTGGGAGTGACGAGGTTGGACAGGATTAGGAACGAGTTCATCAGGGGGACGGCTCATGTTGGATGTTTTGGGAAGAAAGTCAGGGAAGCCAGATTAAGGTGGTTTGGACATGTACAGAGGAGGAATAGTGAATATATCGGTAGGAGGATGTTAGAAATGAAGCTACCAGGCAGAAGGTAAAGAGGAAGACCAGAGAGGAGGTATATGGATGAGATAAACGAGGACATGAAGTTAGTGTGTGTGAGTGAAGAGGATGTAGAGAATAGGGTTAGGGGAGACAGATGATTCGCTGTGGCGACCCCGAAAAGGAAACCGCCGAAAGGAGAAGAAGTGTTGACAGATAAATATATAGATAAATACTGTAGAAATGCTTATCATACTAATCCAATAGGATTCACGATATAGAACATCAAACCAGATCTTTTTTTCTAATCTGTTTTATGTACATATAAACTTTCTTCTTCATCTCTTTTTACCCCCTTTGAGCAGCTTTTGTTTGCAGATGTCTTCTGTTCATTTTTGCCCCCGTTTACTTTATTTCTAATTCCACATCCTGGCATGGATGAAAGAACACGTAAGCTCCTGCAGATTTGAGAATAAAGAAAAGGGGAAAAAAACCCAAAAGGGACTCAGTAGAAGACGTGTGTTGACAGAGTTGAAGCCCTCAGTTGAACTCAAGTACAGACTTTGTGTAACTGTAGAGAAATAAAGTCTGAGGATGAGAAGATTAAACTGCAACTGTTCTCTAGGCATTGCTTATTGTAGAAATTGTGTTATCCTTATCAAATTTTTACAGCAAAATTGTTATTTTATTGTAATATTTATTATATGAATTCAACATGACTTAGTATACAACTAAAAATACTAAAACCAATTTCAACTTCAATTCTGTCAAAATTTTTTATCACTTAATAACTTTTAATAATGAGAATGAAAGACTAGAAAGCAATAATATTTATAGTATCCATCACTTTAGTCTATTTAGTCTAAGCGGGTATAAAAGACGAAGTTAACATCATTCACGTCTTCTTCCCTTCATCATTAAAAGTTTTGGAGATTTTTTTTTTTTAAATAAAGTTTTACATTCTGATCTTTCTAGCACATCTATAATCTTTTAAGCAAATCATTATCTAAAAAAAATTCTACAAATGTCTCTGGATAATCTGCAACAAACAATAATTATTGTTAAAAAACCGAATGCTAAACAAACTGAAATGAAATTCCAACTTCAAGTCAAGAAGTTAAAAGACAAAGTCACATTTCATACTATTGCCGAGAGTAATAATAATGCTGAGCTGTGACCATGAGACAAAGCTTCTCAATTTTCAGGCTTTATTAGCTAAACATGGTTTATAAGACATGGTCCATTATTTAAAAAAAAATCCTCCTTTTTTCTGCTGACTTAACAACTCATTAACACACTGAAATTAACATTAAACAGTGACCTACTTATCAATTTATCCTCTAAATAGTGTGTTATAAAGCTTATTAATCAAATGTGCAAAAGATGAAATTTGTGTCTAGATTGCCTGTTAATAACCTATTGCCCTAATGCACCTAAATAATCTGACCAATTAGAGAGCATTAGGTCACAAGCGGATGACATCATCAAACCGGAGGTAATACTATATATACAGTGTCTTGAAAAAGTATTTATTCCCCTTGAACTTTTTCACATTTTGTCACTTTACAACCACAAACTTAAATGGGGAAGTGGTAGCTTATGGTTAAGGTGTTGGACTACCAACCCAAAGCTTGTGGGTTCGATTTCTGTTGGGCCCCTGAGCAAGACCCTTAACCTCCAATTGTTAGTTGTATAAAAGAGATAAATGTAAGTCGGTCTGTAAGAACGTCTGCCAAATGCTGTAAATGTATTTTATTACGATTTTATGTGACAGACCAACACAAATTAGAACAGAATTGCGAAGTTTAACTTTGTAGAACCACCTTTCACTGCAATTGCAGCTGGGGGTATGTCTCTACCAGCTTTGCCCATCTAGAGACTACCACCACCATGTTTCACAGTGGGGATGGTGTGTTCAGGGTGGTTAAGAAGTGTTACTTTTCCGCCACACATAGCGTTTTGCATTTAGGACAAAAAGAACAAGAGCACCTTCTTCCACTTCATGGCCTGTGTCCCCTACACGGCTTGTGGCAGACTGCAAACAGGACTTCTTATGTCTTTCTTTCAACAATGGCTTTTTTTCCCACTCTTCCATAAAGGCCAGATTTGTGGAGTACACGACTTATAGTCGTTCTGTGGACAGTTTTTTTTACCTGAGCTGTGGATTTTTGCAGCTCCTCCAGAGTGGCCATGGGCCGCTTGGCTGCTTCTCTTGTCCTGGTAGGTTTGCAGTCATGGTATACTTTTTCTTTTCTGGGATGATGGAGTGAACAGTGCTCCTTTCCACAACTTTTCCCCTGACCTGACTAATGAGTTCCTTGGTCTTCATAATGCTGTTTGTTCACTAGTGTTCTCTTTTTTTAGGGGTAGCAGAGTACGGGGGGGGGGGGGGGGTGGGGGGGGGGGGGGGGGTGGGGGGTTGGGTGGGTGGGGGGGGGGGGGTGGGGGGGGGGGGGGGGGGGGGGGGGGGGGGGGGGGGGGGGGGGGGGGGGGGGGGGGGGGGGGGGGGGGGGGGGGGGTGGGGGGGGGGGGGGGGGGGGGGGGGGGGGGGGGGGGGGGGGGGGGGGGGGGGGGGGGGGGGGGGGGGGGGGGGAGGGGGGGGGGGGGGGGGGGGGGGGGGGGGGGGGGGGGGGGGGGGGTGGGGGGGGGGGGGGGGGGGGGGGGGTGGGGGGGGGGGTTTGGAATCCAAATGCACACCACACTGTTTAGATTTGTATTTGCTTTAAATTTTAAAAACCGTATATCATTTTCGTTCCACTTCATAATTCTGTGCTACTTTTGTGTTGGTCTGTTACATAATATGGCAATAAAAAAGTGAAAGGGGTATGAAGACTTTCTCAAGGCGCTGTAAGTAGAGACCACTTCAAAATGTAGCTTTCTAATGTGAATATATAAAAAAAATGTGGGCACAGTGGTAACACCCTGACCCACAGCTTTTAAAGCTAATTTCATGTAAGCTATTGGAGGGTAAAGCTGAATATAGATCCCACCCTGAAATCTGGCATTATTCAAAGAGCCAGTCAAAAAGGTTAAAACGGGCCGTAAAACTTTAACAATTTAAAACATATTAAAACTTTATTGTTTGATTTGTAAAAAAATAAATAAAACTACATTTTGGATTAAATTTAATTTGTTGTTGCATTAGATAAAGTCCATTTATCCAGGTGAGAATAGGTCATTTGATCAGGAAAATTCAGGAAGATCTTCATTCAAGGATTCACCAGCTGCACATTCCAGCTCTAGGTTCTCCATCCAATTAAACATGGCAGAAATAGCTATAGCAGGATATCTTATGTCTGGTAACTGTGAGTATCCAAATTATGATAGGTGAGATACCGACCATAAGGTAGACCTAAGGTGTCCATATCGTTTCTATCAAATCCCCACAGGTTAAGTGACATTAAAAGACATATTAGATGCTTTTCTCAATCAGCAGTCAGAGTATAAGTGTTTGAATAATCTATCATAAACATTCACATGCCTTTGGGCACAGTATTACTAGTTTGGCCTGAACTCTATTGGGAGCTTCATCAGCAGGCTCACTAGGGGTTTCCACCCTCAGGCATGGTAGCAGGAATATATACTGAAAACTCTCCATGCTGGGTACACCTAATCTTTTTTCTTTTCATGTGATCTTCAGCTTTAAGCAATTAAGCACATTACAGTGTCTTCAGAACTTCACAAGCTTCTTTTTTTTAATATGGCAAAAGTACTAAGCTAGTACACTGTAAAAAAAAGAAACATGACATTTCAAAATGACTGAAAAAAATGAGGAAAGACAATTAGAACAAAAGTTAAAGTATTATTTTAGTATTGCAAGAAAGACTTCTTTCTTTCTGTCGCAACGCATTACATCTGTTTGTATCTGTAGCTCCTTTTGTCCTCCATGTTCCCAAAAGTGTCAGTCCTGTGTAGTCCCAGTGATATTTAATGACTCTCCATCAATCTGGAGCCAATCAGCCATTAAACCTCTCACTGAACCATGCAGATTTGCATTTCCAGTCTAATGGGTTTCACTTAAATTAATCAGACATAGCGTTCTGCCAGATGATAACCTTCCTGCGTGATGATAAAAGAATTTCTTTTCAGTCATTTTGCTGTGGTTTTCATGGCTTCCACAAATGGAAAAATCGTATGCAATAAATGATCTGCAATGTTTCTGGTATCAATTAATTAAGATTTTTAATATACAAGATTTACACGTAAATAAGTTGTTGTTGTTGTTTTTCTTTCCTGGACAGCCTGTTAACTAACATTGTAGTGGGGTTCCTTTGAACACTTTTTCCTACAATACGTTAAAATGTTCAATCACTTGATAAATTCCAGGATAATTCGGACAGATGTGTCAATACAACTTTCTCATCGGGTGAACAAAAATTCTTCTCAGTATATTTAAATCATAGCTAATAATATCCACAACTAGTGACTACAGCATTGTGTGGCATCACATTTTACATTTGCGGCATTTTGGCAGATGCCCTTACCCAGAGTGACTTACATTATACAGCTGAGCATTTAGGGGTTAAGGGTCTTGCTCAGGGACCCAGCAATGGTGGCTTGGTAGTGCCAGGAATCAGGAACCCTGATCGTTTAATTAGAAGTTAAACATCTTGATCACTGCGCTAACTCTTCCCCATTTAGGTTCCATTAGGTACCGAAATGGTACTCCTTCATTAAGTCGAGTATTTAATAGACATCTGCATTACATTTACATTTACAGCATTTGACATTTATCTTATTCACACAACTGGGCAATTAGGGGTTAAAGGCCCAAAGATGGTAGCTTGGTGGAGCTAGGAATCAAACTAACAATCTTCGGGTTGGTAGTCTAACACCTTAACTGTTAACCATGAGCCACCACTTCCTCTGCATAAAACATTAGAGTTTCTGTGTTGCTGTAGTTCATTGTATTCATGTTTGTAATTCTTTTTTACATTCTTTTACAGAATTCAACGTATTAGTTAAACATGTCTTCTCTCTGACTGGCTGATGCTCTGATTGGCTGACTGGTGTTCGTTTTACCCCACCCTTACCAGTATGCGCTTTTATATTATTTAAAAAAATGCAGATTAAAAACTTTGGAGTTGGAAGCTTTGTCATCTCAAGAGTTCCTGGTGTGAGCCTGTGCTCGGGTTCGTGTCTGTATGGAGATTCGCATATTCCACTATTGTTTTCAGGAATTAATTGCAGTAGCTTACTAAAGATAAAGTATTTCAAAAATAAAGAAAATAAAAATATCAAAAATTAAAGGGCAAAATAAAAAATCCTGGTAAAAGGTTAGGATGTAGGAAATGGAAGGGGAAAATGCTGGATCTGATTTTTGGGGCTGCTGGAATCGAAGGTCCTTTTGTAATTGCTTATCACGTCTAAAAAAGCGTGAGATAAAGATAGATAAATAGAGAAAAAACAACAAAGAGGCAACAAGCGAAAGAAAACTATGAATTATAGAATGAGTGAGACAATGAAAAAAGGGGGAAAGATTGCCTCAGAAAAAGGGAAGAGAAAAGAGCATGTTATTTAGAGAGAGAGAGCAGAAAGGAGAGAGAGAGCCAGGGGGAGAAGGGAAATACAAGAAGCAGCCAACTCTGAATCCTCTGTGCTCATTATTAGTAGAGCACTTGTTCATTTTCTTTCTGAGAGTGAATGGGGACAAGTAGAAAGTGAAATAGAGTGAAAATGAACTACGACATTGTCTGTCTCTCTAGACGGCTAGATGTCTAATCGATTGTGTTAAATCTGATTTTGGACTATGATGTAAGTTCAGTCCAGGTGCATACTGCATTTTCTGGAATACAATAGGGTTTTCTCCTAGTTAGGATGTATTATTAAACACCAAAACTTACAGTCACTCAAGTCTTTAATTTTGCATAGGCCTACAGAGCATTTGTTATGGTTTTAATAGTGTTTCTGTCTCATAGACACTCCACAGACAGCCACCACCTTTAGGGGCCGTCTGAGACTCCTTTCCAAGGCGTGTAAGTTTTCTTTTGCCCCAGTGGCAAACACTTATGCCACCTAAATGTATGGCTTTAATAGCCTGAATGTACGACCTGAAGTGGCTAGAATGTACGACCTAAGGTGGCGTTTTTTAGTCGACTGGTGCGTCTCCGCGAAGATGTGGCATTGTGTCAACGCTCTCCATTAAGGTGTACGTGGATGCCATTTCAGCATAGAGGCAGATTAGGGGCAGATCAGTGGGAATGCATGATCTAGTGGTTAGGTTCCTTAAGGGCTGCAGGAGGCTACACCCTCTGGCACTGTGCCTTATCCCCTTCTGGGACCTCTTTGTGGTCTTACAGGCTTAACGGGGAGACCTGTTTATGTTTATAAACTGCTCTTAGTCTGACCCATCACCCAGGACCTGTTTGCCTTGGAAGACCCTGGCAGAGGCATTTAGTTCCAGACAACATAGCTCCCAGGATCATTCAGGTACTTAAACCCCTTCACCACTTTAAGGTGGCAATTTGAGGTGTATAACTGATTTTTTAATTTTAGATTATGACATGATGTCCCGATTATCTTGGTGGATCATTTAAAAATGATCTCATCAGATTTTCCTGTGATGTGAGGTGTGTTAAGAGTGACTGGATCTGCTTAAAAGAATGTCAAAGGTGCCCCGATTGAGACCCATAAAGATTCAGAAATCCTGATGTGTGTCTGTGTGTGTGTGTGTGTGTGGCCTGAGGACAAACACCTCACACCACACACTATAGGCCCAATATTTAAGATTTGATGGTTAGGTCTGGGATTTTTCGTCCTTATGTTTGTGGTCTCTCACAGCGTTATCCTGTAAATGTGCTCTCTTATAAGAACTGACAGGTGCTCGATTGCTAATTCATCATGAAGCTCTTAACTGTGTTTTACAATAAATTCATGTAACTGTCAATTTCTATCTTTTTTTAATTAATCAAATTACTATTAAAGTCTTTAATTAACAAATCACGGTCAATTTATACAACTTATCAATCTATTCAAGTAAAATTAACATAATAAGACCCGAGTGGAACTCCGGAGAGTTACTTTATTTAATTCAATTGATGTAACTATAAAACATTCATGATATACAACAAATTTTTTTTGTTTTAAGTTGAGGTCCTTCCTGTGGGTGTAGGTAAGACAAAGGGACGGTGGCAATATGGAGTTCTTTCCTTATTACTGTCAACTTACATTTGAAAAGATATATTACTATTATTAAACTGTTTAAGCATCCAGGTGGAGCGGAGAATTTACCCACAATGCACTCATTGCTCCAGGTGGACACTAATGTGTGCAAATTATGATAAATAAATCTGCCTCGTTTTACTGTAGTTCAACTATTGTGTCTGAATTTTGTGGAAGTTTTTTAACTGTTAAATGAAAAAGGCAAATAGCAACTGCAAGATCCAAGATCTAATGATGAACAAACATCCACAGCAGTCATTACGGTTTCATAGCGGAAACAACAATAATCGCATATTGATCCTTAGGTTATCCATGTGGTTCCATCCTAAGTGACTTTCTTATTACAGAGACTAGAACTAGAAGTCAGTGTGCAAACTGCATATTTTAGTCATCTCACAACACGTGATGTGTTCAAAAAAACATTTGTGTAAACCATCCAGATCTGCTCATTTAACCAAGAAAAATCTATTAACAACAGGCTTGACTGAACAAATCTTTTTTCGGCCTAAACGTAAGCACTGCAACTGTGATGGAGTCCCGAGCGTTAATTAGAGTTCCATAAGTCCATGCCTCAATAATTACTGCTCTTGTAAACAAAATCCAACTGCCGTAGCCATTAGAAATCATTAGTGGTGCCACAGATCACAAAATTCACGGTTCGGATCACATCACGGTTCTTGAGCCACGGATCGGATCGTTTTTAGAATTGGCAACAAAAGTTAAAAAGACAAATATAATTTGCTTTAAATTTTTTAATATAGTATAATTTTCACCGCAGCGAATCATCTGTCTCCACCTAACCCTATTCTCTACATCCTCTTCACTCACACACACTAACTTCATGTCCTCGTTTATCACATCCATATATATACCTCCTCTTTGGTCTTCCTCTTTATCTGCTGCCTGGTAGCTTCATTTCTAACATCCTCCTACCGATATATTCACTATCCCTCCTCTGGACATCTCCACAAAACATCTAAAATGAGCTGTCCCCCTGACGCTAAAATAAAATAAATTAATTACCTACTTAATAAAAATTTGAAATAAAATATTCACTCCTTAGTCATTAAAGTGTAACATGTGTAAAACAACCTATGACCTGAAAACGGACCTGAACTTACAATAGCATAAAAATAAGGATGTCTTAGCAGTCACTATGTCAGATACGAAATTATTTAAAAAAACAATATCCGGCAGTAAAATTGCCTCTTATTCTGCAATCTTTAAAATAAAAATATAAATCCGCAAGTTAAAAAAGGAGCAATTAATCCGCGGGTCAAGTGCGAGCCGAACCGCGGGACGTGATCCGCCCGAATCACGGATCAACTGTTGCACTGCTAATAATCAGCATGAATTAGTTTTACTAAAAACAACAAAAGTAATTTTAAAAAAAAAATTTACAATTGTGTGTAACATGAAACACATAGCCTAATAATTAGTAAAAATAAAAATGCAAAAATGAACAGAACATAAAATAAAACAGTAACAAACTAAAACATTATTATTAAGAAAAACCACAAACCTGATAACAAATCAGCAGACCTAAAACCTAATAAATTTTACCCCTTAACACAACTGGCAAATAACTTTCTCACAACAATAGAAAACATTAAATTAATAAGTCAAAAACACTGAAATGAAACAATAAAACCAAACAAATTAAAATTAAAGACATTAATAGCAACTTTTTGAAGTAATGTACTTTTACTTCACAGATCACAAAGTGGCATTTCCAAAATTAATTATTACACAAAATTTTAATGGACAAAATGTAATTTTAAAAAAATCCAATCAGTCATAGAAAAACAACCAAAAGTTGCAAAAAAGACAAAAAAATATAATTTACACTAAATAAACAGAAAATATATAACTTTTAAAATAAATAGTAAAAAATCAACCCAAAAAATGGAAACCAGACAAATTAACTAAAACCTCAATTCAAAAACTCAGTTAACAAACATTCTTAAAAATCTTAAAATGCCAAAATGTCTCCTAAGTAAACCTCTAACACACAAAAACAATTCATTGTGTAACCGTCAAAACCTTCCACATAAACAAAAACCTTAAAACTAATAATCAAATTATTAAAACCGGTAAAACAAAAAATATAAACCTGTCAAAAATAGCAAGAATAACGTTCTCAATTGAACAAAATATATTCAATTAAATAAACCTAAAACAAATAAGAAAAAACCACAATAATACTTTAAACCAAAAGCTTAAGTATATAAAATTAAATAACTTAACTTTAAAAACACAATAAAAATCACCTTAAAACACAAATAGCAAAATAAAATAAAACCAATTAGTCACCTTAAAAACATTAATTCAAAAAAAATTGGTCAAACAGGAAAACTTCAACAATGCTTGATTTAAAAAAACCCTGACCTTGAAAACAATTAGCAACAAAAACGATCTTTACAAAATTCCATGAGCAAAACACCTTAACTTACGTTAATAGAAAAATTATTTAAAAAAACAAATATAATCAACACGTTTAAATAAAGTTAACTAAAAAACATTAAAACTTAACCAAATAAAAAAAATAAATACGAAAAATTTAAAAACTTAAAACAATACCATAAAAGTCATACGCAATAAAAAAAAAAAAAATTCTGCAATATAAAAAAAACCTAATAAAGGGCAATTATCCGCAAAAAACAAAGGAAAAATTAATCCGCGGGTCAAGTGCGAGCCGAACCGCGGGACGTGATCCGCCCGAATCACGGATCAACTGTTGCACTGCTAATAATCAGCATGAATTAGTTTTACTATCAAATTCTCAAAGTAATTTTAAGCCAAAATCTACTTGAATTGTGTGTAACATGAAAGTAACATCATTCCTGTATTTCTAGTAATTAGTTAATTGCAAAAAGATGAAAGAAAAAAAAAAGTAATAGAGGATATCAAGATTTCGCAATGAAAGTAAGTCACAGGAGACTGAAAAAATTCATTTTCACCTGACTGCATGAGTGTATTGCAGCAGATTATTAGATCTTTAGCTCATATCTTTGTGCTTGGTACATGCATACTTCATTAAACTCTCAATTAAAAGTTAAATCAGTTGCAGCAACTTTACTGATGTAATGTGTCTTTTTTATTTCATGCATATTTATTATATTGTTTTATTGCATTTCGCAAATTAACATTTACACAAAACATTTTAATGGAAATTAAATTACTTTTATAATAGAAATGGTTATATGTCTTGGTAAAATTATATTTTGACAGTTAAAGTATTCTCATTCCTAGAAATGCAATAAATAATATATTGGTTTTTTTTTTTGCCTTTTTTAAGTCTCACCGTAAAAATGGAAAACAGACAAATAAGCGTGATGTTTAATGTGCTTTTTTCTAGTTCTAATTTAGAATGTGATTTATCTGCTAGAGGTTATTACATGGACCTGCGGCTTGATTGCATACAACTGTGGACTTATCTGTGGTTGCCAGACCTGGTCTCACAGCTGCTAGTGGGCATTTTCACCTCCGTGTCACTCTGCATTCACCCTGTTAGTTCGAGCCACCAGCTTGAGATGTTGGTGAGTTTTATCGAGAAGAGAATAACTACAAAAGTCTGATAAAAATAAATAAATTAATTAATTAAATGAGAGACGGACTGGGCAGCACCATAGCAACAGATCAGTCATTAAATTACCATTCTAATATAAGTACATGAACATGAATTTGATTGCCAAATGATTAAAATGTAAAGGTGGCTACAGTAAACTAATGCAAAATCACAAAACTTAGCAAAAAAAAAAGTTTTGTTTTGTGTTATATGTTTAAAATAAGCACATGGGTGCATGTTGCAACTTAATCATTTCTAGCGGTGCAACGGATCGCAATTGATCCGTGATTCGGGCGGATCACGTCCCGCGGTTCGGCTCGCACTTGGCCCGCGGATTAATTGCCACCTTTTTAACTTGCAGATTTATATTTTTATTTTAAAGATTGCAGAATAAGAGGCAATTTTACTGTCGGATATTGTTTTTTAAATAATTTCCTAACTACACGTGGCAGTCGTGTTTACATGACCGGATTAGATTAATCAGTTAACGACGGCTAGCAGAGCAGCATGTATGGGCGCATTTTGGCTTCACGGGCTAAAGCTAGAGAGATTCGTGATCCTGACAACAAAAGGATCTGAGTGGGTTCAATAGTTTACTCATAAAATAAATTCTTTATTTTAAAATTGAATGTGTGTACAGTGAAATGAATTGGTCTTTATTATAAACACAGTAATCAACAATCAGTAAACACCAAGCCACCACTGTTGGGCCCCTAAGCAAGGCCCTCAAGCCCTGATTACTCAGTTGTATAAATTATATAAAATGTAAGTCGCTCCGCCAAATGCTGTAAATGTGATTGTAAATATAAAACAGTATATTTTTGGGGTATCTAACTGGATAGCCAGTTCCCTGTAGGATAGCTTAGTAGCTAATAGACACCTCTGTCCAAAGTAAGAAAAGTTTGTTTGACTGAATAATTGAAGATTAAACCCATGTGATATAAGCTTACTCTTTATTCTGATGTATGTTTTTTGTTCACTCATGGTGTCTACGTAGCTGTTTTTCTGGGTCACAATGTTCTGTCCTTTCATTGTGTTACTTTTTCTAGCCTAGCCTTGGGAATTATCCATACAGTATGTCTCAGGTGTCCTATTTGCACGCACACACACACACACACACACACACGTTCCAACCTATGTTAAGACTACAGAGTACCTAAGTTGTCATTGTGCATGCAATAAACCATCTCTTGTCTATATAAAAAGCGTGTCATGGGCTACACTAAGACAGTGATGTGTAACCAAAAGGCTCACTAATGAGGTCCATATGACTCCACAAAAGATAAATGAAGCTTGACGAGGATGTCCAATAGGATACAAACACAGCGGTAACTTGACTTTTGAGTGTCCCAACTAACGAGTCTTTCGAGACACGAGTCGTCTCTCGTAATTTGAAGTTACGAGCTCCATCATGGAAGGAATTAAAGTCGTAAGTTAGGGCACCAATGTATGCAAATTATTCAACAATATTTACAGGGAACACATGGAGAGGAAACGTGTCGTGAACTGTACCAACCAAGAAAGCCATCATTGGAAAGTATTAATGATTACCATAATATTAATGTAATAATGTTAATACTATTCATACTAAACAATGTTTAATTATAAAAAAAATTCTAATAGCAAGCACGGTTTGATTTTTTAACCCCCCGTGTACTGGTTAACCCAGAATTTCCACCAAATGCAACTCATTAGCATAGACCAAAAAAATTCACTGCACTACCAATTCTTCACCCACTCGTCTTAATACCTTAAGCAGAGATTTACGAGTAGCTAATGCGTAATCCATCGCTTATTAAATCTAATATAATTTATAACAGTAGCTAATCCAGTACATACCATTTTAATTAATCAAGTAAAAAAAAAGCTCAAAATTAGCTTTAGGTTATATGCACATGCTACGCATTTGAAGTTAGCCAGCTAAGTCACTTCTGGCACATCTATCGTCCCTATAAACTATAGCGTTTTTCACTCGGTTGCTTAAGATCTGCTGATATGGTCATACAGTGCCTTAAAAGGGTTTATACCCCTTAAACTCATTCACAATTTGTCACCTTACAACCACAAACTTTATATAGATTTTATGTAATAGACGCAGCACAAAATAGCACATAATTGTGAAGTGGAATAAAAATAATATACGACAATCAGGAAGAAGAAGAAGAAGGGCTTCAAAGCTCATCCACACAAGGTTTAGACGTGTAGTGTCTTTACATGCCCATACCATGCATGCTATGTTACGCTAGTGCGGTAGTGTGACAGTATTGATAAGGCGTGTGCGTCTCAGTCTGTTTACCATTATATATCGATCACATATTATTTTTTTCTAACGTCATCATTAAACTCTTGAGCACAAGGGAAAGTTTTTCTGCTGGTTCAGAAAAAGACAGGTTCCATTTATCAGAACAGGTTTCTGTGAATCATTGTGTACTTCTGCAAAATGTAAATACGGCTGAGATTTGAGCGAAACTACATAATTGCTCAGTGGTGCATATAGTCCATTAGTTTAAATCTAGATTTCTGTCTAAACTTGTACTAAAGACATATAATGACAGTGCCATAGATATATTGACTTGCTAATCACAGAAACATCCAAGAACAAGTGTAACAACACACAGGTAAAAGTCCAGACATCTCTCTATCTCTAGCCACAGAATATGCATATTATGAACTTGGTAGCAAAGGAGGCATGGTATTTTAGGGTTCTTTTAGCTCCAGATCCACAAAAAATATTGCTAAAAGCCATAATGGATGCTTAAATTTCCAATACTACTGTACTACTGTGAAGTTCAACTGTGAATATGTTTAAATGGTTGCCATAAAAGAATAGCACTGTCCCTGAATCGTGGTTCTGTCCAGGACCCAAACCTGAACCCTGGTTCCGTCCCAGTCACGATCCGGACTCCTTGTTCCATCCAGGACCCTGCCTTGACTACTGCTCTGTCCTGGTTCCCAACTCTGACCCCTGGTTCTTTTTCATTCCCGACTGTAAGCCCGAGTCTGACCCAAGCCTGACTCTGATCTAGTGCTTGTCCAGATCCTGACTCTAGCTCCGGGTCACAGGGATCTGCTGGAGTCTATCCCAATCGTCTCTGAAAGGGTGAAAGGCAGGATGGGGACACTCTGGACAGGTCACCAGTCCATCACAGGGCCACACACACTTACACTCACTCCTATGGGCAATTTATTATCACCAATCAATCTAACATACATGTTTTTGGACTGTAGGAGGAAACCGGAGAACCCGGAGTAAAACCCACACAAGCACAGGGGGAACATGCAAACTCCACACAGAAACACCCCTGCAGGGGAATCAAACCCGAGACCTTCTTGCTGTAACAGTAACAATGTTACCAACTAAGACACCGTGCTGCCTGCAATGGTTAAAATAAAAATATGCTAATGGTAGCTTTTCCAGTTTGTCAGTTATTTTGACAATAATGGCTGTATGTCAAGTTTTTTTTCAGGGGACAGGAAATCTATACTCATATCCAAGCTGCACATGACTACTCCAAATATATAAGCTTTAATTCTATAGTATTGTTATTTAGAAAAATACTAAAATGTTTGCTAAATCTAGAGGAGTGTTCTCGCTTCTGTGAGATACTGTATGTTTCTATTAAACGAAATTGCAAATAATAAACAATCATTCACAAAAGAAGACAAATTGCTCAGTTTCCAAAGTGAACGTACAACAAAAGAACATGCCATTGTACCAAATTATTTCCTCTATATGTTTTTTCTGACTAAAGACAAATCAGCTTTAAATACAGGGAGTAAAGTTGCTGACAAATTATTATTAAAATGTCACTGCAAAAAAAAAAAAAAAAAGGAAAAAATCAGACGACAAATCATACAATTTGCATCATCGGAAGCACAAAAAGTTCAACATTCATTATGTTGGTCAAGATTAATGTCCTCAGTGGCCATTTGCTAATGCTTAGACTCGAAATCTAAAATTCTGCTGCATTTCTTTCATGCTTTTACAGATCTTATCATAATTGTATGTCACACAATAATAGTAATAATAATAATATAATAATAATAATAATAATATATTTACTGGTTGTACCAACAAGGTGAATATTATAGGATAATAATTTTTATTTTAAACGTTAATTTTAATTAAAACAAGACAAATGTATTGTTATTTTAATCTACAATCTTTTAATTATAGGCCTATATAACTTTAAAGGCATATTTGGATTGTAGACATAGTCGGGTCCAAAACTTGTCAGTACACAAGGGCAAACTGTAAAACTATAGAATCGAATCGAATAAAATGGAATCGAATGAAATAGAATCAAATCGAATCAAATCAAATCGAATCGAATCAAATTGAATCGAATTGAATCGAATCGAATAGACTTTATTGTCATTGCACAAGGGAGTACAATGAAACTATAGTGGCTTACAACAACAGCGTACTCACAAGCAGTATTTAGTAAAATCATTTAACTTATTCAAAGTGCACAGTGGTATTGCACATACGTGAGGTAGTATTTATTGTGTGTGTGTGTGTGTGTGTAGTCTGAATAGCCCAGGAAAAAAACTGTGTGTTAGTTTGGTTATGTGTAAGACCTCATTGATCTGGAACGCCGTCCTGATGGTAACAGTTCAAACATATTATAAGCAGGATGTGTGAGTCTCCTGTTATGGCCTTAATTTTCCTGAGGCAGCGGGTACTGGAAATGTCCTCCAAGGAGGACAGGGGTCAGCCAATGATTTTTGAGCTGTATTTATCACCGTCTGCACAGTTTACCTGACCTCCGCTGTAGAGCCTTCATACCACACACACCCAGACAGTATGTCAGTGTGCTCTCCACAGAGGCCTGATAAAAAGCCAGCAGCAGCTTCTCATCCAGGTTGTTTATCTGAGGACCTGCAGGAAATGCAGCCTCTGTTGAGCTTTCTTCACTAATGCCTTCATGTCATCACATCGGTCATGATACATGTAGCCAGAAATCTGATAGTAGAGACAGTTTCCACATGTTCCCCATTGAGGGCTCAAATAGTTTAAGGTGCTCAGATGTTGATCTGAAAACCAGGAAGTCCTGGGTTCAAGCCCCACAACCAGCCTGAGTTTTTGATCTAAAGACCTGGGTTCAAGCCCCACCACCGCCAGCCAGCCACTGTTGGGTCCCTGAGCAAGACCCTTAACCCTTTCTGCTACAGGGGCGCTGTATCATAGCTGACCCTGCACTTTGACCCCCAACTTACTAAGATGGGATATGCAAAGAAACTAATTTTACTCTGCTGTTAAAAGTATATGTGACAAAATAAAGGCATTTATATGTATTTTTCTTGGACAGTATTTTCAGTTACAGGATTATAGGTTGTTTTTTTGGTTGTTTTTTTTTTTTTGCGTTTCAATAACGTGTGCAGGAATCTGTTTGGAAACGTGTGACGGGCCCTTAACCTTGAGCGAAGCCTGATGCTGTTGCGAATGACAATGCCATGAGCTCAAAATTGCAGTTATAGATGAAAAAAAAATGCGTCAAAGCTGACATACAGAAGTGGAGTGAGGAAGAAAAAAAGAAAAGTCTAGTAAATATTTCAATCATTTGGACGCAGTCTTGCTTCAAATCAGATCAACAGACTGCAGTCACAACTAATCGATAGTAAACTACTCATTGTAAGTGATTCTGGAAGATGCCGTTTGCATAATTAAAGAGAAAGCTAAGCCTTATTTATGGTTTCAGCTGAATAGATTTTGGAGGCATTTAAACACACGCCTAGAAGAAGGTAGTAAAACTGGCAAGTATGAGTTTAATCCAGTTAATATGGTAGTCCAGGTAGAGTGCTTTATAAGACCTCATTATAATTCTTGATCTGAATTCAACATTAAATGTTTAAAGTAATTTTCTTAGTTAATAACGA
This sequence comes from Bagarius yarrelli, assembly GCA_005784505.1. Lineage (NCBI taxonomy): Eukaryota > Metazoa > Chordata > Actinopteri > Siluriformes > Sisoridae > Bagarius > Bagarius yarrelli. Next base: position 1,437,922 of record VCAZ01000097.1, on the reverse strand, counting down.
GGGCTTTTAAAACCTAACCGTTTTCTGCCTCAAGACTATAAATGTATAATATACACGTTATAACAGACACGAACAAATAGTCTGATTAATACAGAATGTAAATAAATGGTTTAAAACATTAAGTATGCCACTGTAAAACATTTTAGTGTATTTATGGATGTATTAATTGTGCCTATAAAATGTTTGCTTTAAAAAAAAAAAAAAACACCAAATAAATTATAAGCAAAACTAATGTTCATTGTAAATATCCTTAAAATAAATCTAAATGATTCTCACAAAACAGACTTTACAAAAATACAAAATTAGTTAAAAAAAAAAAAAGGAACAATAAAAAAGGAAATTGTACTCCAGTGAATTGAAACACACACACACACACACACACACACACACATTTTTCCTTTTACTGTTCGTTAAGCAAACAAAGATATCTGATTGTCGCATGTTTCTGAGGCTAAATCTGGTCCGCAGGGTTCTTCCATCAAAGTGAAGCTTAAATAAAGTGAAGCCAGCTACAACTAAACAAAAGATCAGACATCAAAACATTAAGAGGTGCTTAGGGGTTCCCTACTCAGATAAAAAGAAAGACAAATTCAACAGCCCTTTTATTTTTTATGATATCTGCAGGCCCTCCGAAAGCCGACTAGTGTATCTGAGTGGGATAGATGTGTTAGCAGGTTGATTTTGGGGGGGGGTGGTGACATCTACGAGTGTGTATGATGTGTTTTAGTAGGGCACTGGTCGCTGTCCTGTTTCTCTTTTTCCACCAAAACCTTCGCCTAATTGAATAACGTGTTAAAATGGTTCTGCTGGATTAGCATTTGGGCTGCAGTGGTAATAAGAATCGAACAGAAGTTCAGGTTTGAGGTGTGCAGGCCCAGCATGAAAGAAACACAAAAATAAGGGGTCTCCACAGCGAATCATCTGACTCCCCCTAACACTATTCTCTACATCCTCTTCACTCACACACACTAACTTCATGTCCTCGCTTATCGCATCCATATATATATACCTCCTCTTTGGTCTTCCTCTTTACCCTCTGCCATTTCTAACATCCTCCTACCAATATATTCACTGTCCCTCCTCTGGACATGTCCAAACCACCTTGGACTCCCTGACTTTCTCCCCGAAACATCTAACATGAGCCGTCCCCCTAACGAACCCGTTCCTAATCTTGTCCAACCCCAAAGAAAACCTCAACATCTCTGCCACCTGTCTCTTCCTCAGCGCCATTGTCTCTAAAATATACATCAAAAACACAAAAAGAAATAAAATAACGAAATTTAGCCTTGCAGATTGGAGTGTTTATGCTGGAGATAAAAAAAATATCATTTCAAGACATTTTAAATTTGTACTCTAGCAGATGTTTTGCAGCTTATTATGGTCCTGCACAGATGAGCTGGACAGAGTAAATGTGATGCATACAGAGAGATTATGATAATGATGTTATGAGGGCATTTGAGTGCATGACGAGATCTCTGCTAATAAACCAGAACTGTCTCGCAATTTTGCCTCGGTGAAACTATCCGTGACATAATTACTGGCATGTCTGAGTCAATTCCTACTGTAACACAAAAGAGGGAGATAATTTAGCTGTCTGATTCGAAACACATTGCTCTCCTCCTCTTTCTCTTTTACTCTCTGTTTCGTTGGCACATCATATTATGGTTAAGCTTTTGTTCATATAATTATGCACCAGGGTGATAAAATGAAGTTTTGATGATTTAATAAAGGTTTTAATAGAATTATATATCTGTCAGAGCTTTTAAATTGGGGTTTGTGGGTACAGTTACCATAGACCAGGAACTGATGAAATGATTTTATTAATATCCTTTCTGGAAACAGCTCTCTCTCTCTCTCTCTCTCTCTCTCTCTCTCTATCTCAACTCATCCACCCCCACCTCTCTCTCTCTCTCACACACACATTATCTCTCCATCTCTCTGTCTGTCTCGATTAGAAAAATTATTATTATCATGCAAATCTGTGTTCACATTACTCCCTGCACTTTTTTTTTTTACAATGAAGAATCTTGTATGGGGGCATCAAATCATGTGTGTTCTGCGAATTTATGAAATTATTACTAGTACAATGACCCACAAAAAAAAGTCACGTTCCTACATGTTACCCCTTATGATAAATCTATAAGGTTGCTTGGCGAATTTGCCCTTTTTTTGCTCACTTTGTTTGCTAGATAGATAGATCTCCAGATCTACCACTGACCCTGACCAGAATAAAACGAATGTACAGATAAAATGAAAGATAAATGAATAAATTATGTTAGTAGATCTTAAACTGATGTAGTTTTAAGAAAAAAATATGCTATATAATGTCATTATTTTATTGAACTTAAAAAGGTGGGCATCACGGTGGCTTGGCGTTTTGCACCGTTGCCCCACAGTAAAAAGGTCCCTGGTTTGGTACCCATGCAAGGATCTTTCTGTGTAGAGTTTGTATGTTCTCCCTGTGCTTGCCTGGGTTTACTCTGGGTTCTCCGGTTTCCTCCAACAGTCCAAAAACATGTATGTTAGATTAATTTGGGATTCTATATTGCTCTTTGGAGTGAGTGCGAGTGTGTGGCCCTGTGATGGACTGGCGACCTGTCCAGGGTGTCCCCCTCCTGCCTTTCACCCTATCAGAGACAGGGATAGACTCCAGCAGATCACTGTTACTCCGAATTAGGGAATAAGCGGGTAAAGAAAATGAATGAATGAATGAATGAATGAATGAATGAACTTAAAAAGGTGGCATTTAGCATACTTGCTGTTCACATAAGGGAACAGGGACAGATTAGGACATATTTTGTGGTTAAATAAAAGCTAAAGAGTGCAGATACTTATTTGTAGGATGTCTTTGTAAGTGTGCCCTATGTTGGAAGAGTATAATATACAATATTAGAACTAAGAATAGTTCTCCTTTTCCACTGAAAGTTCCCTCTCATCCCTTTTTGTATATTTCCTCCACTTTGTAAATCATACTGTAAGAAACTAAATATTCTGTGTAGGCGCAGAACTGCAAATCAGGAACTACAAATGCCTGCCAAACTCGAGGAACTCTGGCTAGTCATGCACACATAAACATATGCATACACTTAAACATATAACACACATTTGCATTATATTTATATGCACAGATTCATCAGAATATGTTTTATTGCGTCTTTTACCTCTGTTTGTACTGTACTCAGTAAACACACGGTAAACGATTAAAAAAAAACTAATCGGATTTTTTCCTGCAGATGTTCTTATGAAACCGATCCTGCAGCAGTGAAATATTTTTAAGAGAGGTATCGCGAGGGAGCGAAAGGGAGAGAGAAAGAGAGAGAGAGCGAAAAGTTCCTAAAAAAAGGGTTTCTTAAAAGGTCAGTCTTATTCTTATGTTCCAATCTTGTTCTGATCTATCCTCGCGCAGATGAAAGTGTGTGAGAGAGTTGAAAAGTTGAAAAAAGCAGTAATCAGTCAACAGAAGATGGCACTGGTGTATCGCCCATTCAAATGAGCCATGAGACGTCAAAGTGGACAAGGAAAAGAGAGAGGGTATTTATGATGCAATGTCTCTTTCGCCAATCAGTAGAACGTGCTATGGAAACTGTGGCGGCGAGGAGGTGATAAGCAATCGGATCAACATATTATCAAAAAACTAAATCAACAGCAAAAAAAAATAAAATAATCCACATGGAATAGACTGGTGTAAGTATTAAATACTTTCGCATAGCATAATACAGGGTTACATTTACATTTGCAGTATTTGGCAGACGTTCTTATCCGATGCGACTTTATACTTGTTATACAACTGAGCAATTAGGGGTTAAGGGCCCTGCTCAGGGGCCCAGCAGTGGTGGCTGGGAATCGAAACCCGGGTCCTCAAGTTGGTCGTCCAACAACTTAACCACTGTGCTAGCACTTCTCCAGGGTTATTGATGTTACACTGCATATAAATCAGGGTTGCACAATACTGAGAAAAACTGACATTGCAATATCATGTTTTTCTGCGATATTTATTATTAGGGTTATTTTACATAATGGTTTGAATATCTATAAAAAATCATTTAGTATTTAGGAATAGGTAGGATGATTTTTTTAAGGGAATGCATCTGGGTAAAATATAATACACAAAAATATTTAAACATAATTTAATTAAATACAATAGAACAAAGATGAAAATTAAATCAACAGAAATTCAGATGCAGAAATTGTATAATCGATTGTATAGACTACGGACCATATAAAGTTAAAAAACAATACATTTTTTGTCAAAGCTACACATCGCTGTTGTTTCTATTATTAAACTTTTAAACTTTATTTATTTATTTAAACATTTTAATTAATCCCCCAAATCAGATGCGTTCTAAACTGTAGTGCAGTCAAGTAGAATATCACACTTGACGTTGCACATCCTGCAATGTGACTTTCAGATTTGCACGTTGCTGAAACGATTTATTGTGCAGCTTTAATATACCGTCTGTTAATTAAGTAACAAATGTCCTGTTAGTAGTAAAACACTTTTCTCACTTTTCTCATGATTTTAAGAACTAATAGAAAAAGTATTTAATATGCCAACAAATTGCCAAATCTTGTGAAATCTGTTTTCAAAGTAAAGGATTCTAAAAAAACTTAACCATGTTCGAAGCGTATAAGGTTAATATATCACCTATAAATGTATATACATAGAGATATGCATATATTGTCCAAATGTATATGTCCACATTGTCCACATGTATATGTCCACATTGTCCATATTTATATGTCCACATTGTCCATATTTATATGTCCACATTGTTTACAGGTATATATCCAAATTGTCCACATGTATATGTCCACATTGTCCATATTTATATGTCCACATTGTCCATATTTATATGTCCACATTGTTTACAGGTATATATCCAAATTGTCCACATGTATATGTCCACATTGTCCATATTTATATGTCCACATTGTCCATATTTATATGTCCACATTGTCCACATGTATATGTCCAAATTGTCTACATGTATATGTCCAAATTGTCTACATGTATATGTCCACATTGTCCACATGTACATGTCCACATTGTCCACATGTATATGTCCACATTGTCCACATTCTATTTTTCTCTTTTTACTTTACAATAGTATGGTCTGTCTTAATTCTTTATCAATTGGTATAAAAAAAACTGTGTTTGATAAGAAAACCTAGAAAATAACAAAACAATGCATTAAATATTCTTTCATAGCCTTGTATTTTGATGTACTCCCATGATGCAACAGCCCTACCCGGCTCATCGTGGTGCTAACAGCCCAATGATTTATTATTACCCTAGTACTAAAGATGCAACTTAAAGGACTAAGAATTAAAATAAGGACAATAATATAGTTTATTTCAGTATACACAGACACACACACACACACACACACACACACACACACACACACACACACACACGTATACTTGTTGCCATGGTTACATAGTATCTGCAGCATTAATCTACACTGGAGGTGTCCCAACATGCATAAAAATAGCACAAACTTCTCATGTAAATATGACAATTAAACACACTGTGGCTGTCACAGTTATTTATTAAGATGAAAAGATTCTTTACAAGGTTGTGTTTTCACGACTCTTAACTCTCCCTGACTGCCTAATCGAGCTGTAGAGCCTGTGCATCATGTCTGCTGTAACTGCACTCATTCTACAAGCCACAAATACTGAAAAAAAAATAATAATCACAGAACAGAACAAAACAACTTTAGTTTAATAAAAAATAAAGTCTAGTTAAGGGGAAAATTAGATAGTTTGCGCCCTAAAATTATGAAACTTGTCCCTGAATACGTGCAAATGAATCCCCAGTGTCATTTCTGAAGCTGCTAGTCACACGTTCAAGCGTCAACCAAAATATACATTATTAATGAGAATAAAACTCCAATGTCAAGTGTGCAGCATTTTTCACCCATTTGTGTGCATTTTGTTATTTTTTTGTTATAATGGAAGTTTCCAGCATCGGTCCATTGTGGTTGTGCCAAAATCTCTGAGCTGATTTAGTCAATGGCTTTTTGTGGTCATACAATAAGATGGTGGTCAGTGGAGAGATATGGCTGGTAGTTTTGAGCATGATCTGCCCTTCAGAGGCAATAAATGGTGTTGTGCTGGTTTGGTGGAAAAATATCAAGAAACTCCTGATCTTTTGGTCAGACCATTAGACTGTAAGTTAACACCTAATGTCAGGCTAAATTTAATATTAAGCAGCTTGCAGAATGACCGAGGTCTTTAGTCTTAAACAGTGAATTCAGCGAGAGTCTTAATACCTGAGAAAAAATTTAAAATAACATGAATTAAAGAACATATTGTTCATTCATCTTCTATAGCCGCTAATTCGGGGTCACGGGGATCTACTGGAGTCTATCCCAGCTGTCTCTGAAAGGGTAAAAGACGGGAGGGGGACACCCTGGATAGGTCACCAGTCCAACACAGGGCCACACACACACTCAAACACACTCCTATGGGCAATTTAGAATCACCAATCAATCTAACATACATGTTTTTGGACTGTGGGAGGAAACCGGAGAACCCGGAGTAAAACCCACGCAAACGCGGAAAGAGCGACCCCTGCAAGGGACTCGAACCCGGGACCTTCTTTCTCAAAAACATATCAATTATACTTAATTTTGTAAAGATATATTAATAGATGGCTAGAACACATGAATGGGGTACCCACTGGATTACATGGTTTTATAGGTTCTTCCAAAACGATAAAATTCCCATGGAAGTGAAAGGTGTCAGGGCATCCTGTTTTAACCTCTAAATGTTACCCATAATTTATGAAGGCCTGTTTTAGTTCAAGTGATAGAATTGGGGCAATATTAAATCATAAACAGTTATTTAGTGTCCTAAGGCCTGGACGATCCCCTCTGTTTACTCAATTTTTGGCTTTGCTTATGATGTTGGATGTCGGCTTACTTTCTAGCTATATATTGGGTTTATGCATGGTAAGCAACGGAGAACCCAGGGCAATAAATAAGTTGTTTTGATGATCATAAATTCATCATAAGTCAAATACTCTCTGTGCAGAGACTGGTTTGCAATTCCAAATGGTGGATTTGGTCAAGTCTGTAATTCTCAGCTATTAACTATGGACAGCAAAGAATTTAAACCTTAGCTGGACCTCTGCTTATTACGTGAACATCGAGTAAACAAAAATCAGACAAAGGGTATCAGGGTAAGGCATTCAACCGGAACAGAAAATCCGAGCAATCAGAACGCAGGGAAATCAATGACTCAATAAAAAACAGGTCCTGTATAGAGTACCAATCAAATTACTTACTTAAATGACAGTACACGAACAAAGCTTTGCAGTGGGTGAAGTGTCTAGATTTTAAGCTTATTAACATCCATCACAGAATAGAGCATTGTAATTATCTTTAGCTGTTCATTAAATCTGTGTACCTGCTTCCAATAATCACCTGATTTTTGTTTCACTCTTGTGAAAAATATAAACTTTTCACCCTTTTCAGCTTAGTAAACATAGTTGAATCTTATTATTATTATTATTATTTCGGCTGTTCCCTTTTAGGGGTCGCCACAGTGAATCATCTGTCTCCCCCTAACACTATTCTCTACACTCACACCAACTAACTTCATGTCCTCGTTTATCTCATCCATATACCTTCTCTTTGGTCTTCCTCTTTACCTTCTGTCTACCAATATATTCACTATCCCTCCTCTGTACATGTCCAAACCACCTCAATCTGTGCTTCCCTGACTTTCTCCCCAAAACATCCAACATGAGTCGTCCCTATGAGAACTCGTTCCCGATCCTGCTGAACCTCGTCACTCCCAAAGAAAACCTCAACATCTTCAGTTCTGCTACTTCCAGCTCTGCCACCTGTCTCTTACTCAGTGCCACTGTCTCTAAACCGTCTCTATACATCATAGCTGTCTCACCACTGTCTCTAAACCATACATCATAGCTGTCCTCATCCTCACCACTGTCTCTAAATCATACTCATAGCTGTCTCACCACTGTCTCTAAATCATACATCATAGCTGGTCTCACCACTGTCTCTAAACCATACATCATAGCTGTTCACCACGTCTCACCACTGTCTCTAAACCATACATCATAGCTGTCTCAGTCCACTCACCGCTGTCTCTAAACCATACATCATAGCTGTCTCTCCACTGTCTCTAAACCATACATCATAGCTGGTCTCACCACTGTCTCTAAACCATACATCATAGCTGGTCTCACCACTGTCTCTAAATCATACATCATAGCTGTCTCACCACTGTCTCTAAATCATACATCATAGCTGGTCTCACCACTGTCTCTAAACCATACATCATAGCTGGTCTCACCACTGTCTCTAAACCATACATCATAGCTGGTCTCTCCACTGTCTCTAAACCATACATCATAGCTGTCTCACCACTGTCTCTAAACCATACATCATAGCTGTCTCACCACTGTCTCTAAACCATACATCATAGCTGTCTCACCACTGTCTCTAAACCATACATCATAGCTGTCTCACCACTGTCTCCAAACCATACATCATAGCTGTCTCACCACTGTCTTTTACACCATCCCCTTGATTCTAGCTGATATTCACCTGACACATCACTCCTGACACGTTTCTGCACCCATTCCAACCTGCCAGTACTCGCTTCTTTACCTCTTTTACACATTCTCTATTGCTCTGGACTGTCGACCAGTACCTAAACTCCTGTAGCTTCTTTACCTTCTTCACCCTGTAATCTCACTGTTCTACTTCCCTCTCTTTCATTCAAACACATGTATTCTGTCTTGCTACAATTGACGGTAAACGTAGTTAAATGATAAAGTAAATCATATGGCTGGACATTTATATCCTTAGACAAAAAATAGAGGAATTATTGCTCTGATATCTCTTTTAGCTGTTATCCAAAGATTTCCGTTATACAAGTACAGGAGCTCTCGAGATTTTATATACGTTTAGTTAGATGTTTACGTTGCCTGAATCCCCATCACACACAATATTTTCCAAACTCCCTCACCCTTAATAAGATGTGTCTGGTTTCTTAGATTCAGCAGTAAGCCTTATTTTCTGATCAACGAAATACCATGGTGGGGTAGAGGGAATAAATAGGTTGCAGGCATCCCATAGTTGTAAAAAAGAAAATAAGTGTTCCATGAAATAGGCTATACACATAAATGTCATCAACCACTGATAGTGCAATAGCTCACATCCATTTAAATAGCGATAAGCTTGAAATGCAAAATCGTGCAGAAATTGAAAGGGCAGTCACAGGGACTATGACAGTTAAGTGATATTCATGTGAATCGCAAACATGTTATATCTGGTTTAATAGACACAGATTGGCAAAAACAAAATATGCAAAACACTTATAAAGGAAGCATTGAACAGAATTAGTTTGTACACATTTTGGAATGCTCTTTAGATAGGTGTGAAAGTAGGGATCGTTGATATTTATATGAAAATAACTTGTAATTTCTATTTTCTATTTATTTAATGATTTAAGCTTAAATTTTAGACAGTAGGTGCTTGGCAAGTTAAGAAAACATTTATTTATCCTTATTGTTATCACATACTGTGTATATTGCTAAAAAAAAGCTGTATTTATTTATTTAAGCTTCATTATTTATGACTTTTTCCAAGTTGTATGATGGAAAAATGCAAAATAATAAATAAATGTTATATAATGTAATGTTATTGTTGCTGATGCCAGTTATTAACTGCTTCATAATAGCCTAAAAAATGAATTATATGTATATTGATGTTACTGTAAATTGGAACTGACAGTATTTATTTGTTTATTTCAGCTACACTTTTAATTTATACTGTTATTTAAGTGTATTTTTGATGAAAAAAATTATGAAATTACCTCCAGTGCATGCTTGAGAGTGACTTATATTTGCATACAAATAGATATCCTCTCCTCAATAAAGCTGAGATGCAAGGGTAACTACATGGCCCAGTGCTTCATTTCCAAAACTGCCAATATAGAAAGGTTGTAAATGTCACTGCTGCTTTGGGGAAACTCGAAAAGGATTCTGTTGCTTGTTGCAGTTAAAATCTTAAGCACAAAATATCTAATATATGATGGGTGGCAGCTTAGAACTTACAACTACCGGCTTTTCTGATGCCTTAGTCACTTGATGCCTTGGTGGCTCAGTTGATCAGTCACAATTAATATATTATATAATGTGCTTACCAGTCTCAGAATAACTTATTACTGAATTTCAGTCTTATTATTGGCTTAGTTGTCACTTATTTTGTCTTTGTCTTGGGAGACAACAGCAACTGGCTCCAAATGCCACCAATGGCACATTTATCAGCAATTCTAGGCCATTTATTTTCTCTCTTGAGCAACAGCTAATTAGGCAACAAGACACAGCTGGCCAAAAAACAGCTTGGCAGCCAAATGTCCAATTTTGTTTGTTCCTTTGAAATAGAAGGCCTGCTAGTTTTCTACAAATTCTCAAATGCTATTTCTAGTCATACGGTGTTTAAAATTACTTAATAAGCAACAAGGAATGAAGACATTGTCCTCTTTTCATGTTTAGACAGTCCTTTTAGATTATAGATTAGATTCTATTTCTCCTGCCATTAAATCTGATCAGATTTCTGGTCTCTTCTAATGAACAGCATCTCCACTACTTAACTACCCTCCAGTACTGCCAGTTAATTACTACTGATCTTACAAGAACCACAAAAAGCCTCTTGATTTATGTTCGGCAGATTAAAGGCTCAAGAAAAGATTACTGATCCCAAAAAATCTAACACTGACCAGCAGGATGACATTACCAGTCCTGGTAGTTAATCAAAAGTAATTGACGCCTCTCCATGAGTGTGTGTGTGTGTGTGTGTTGGGGGTGCTGCTAATGCCACATTGTCCTCCTTTGAGTTTTATTTGCTTTTCCTGTTTGTTTCGTTATGAAGTTTAATGCCTGGTGGTGCATCTACCGTTGTTAACCTGATTATCTGAGCCAAGTGTTAAATTAAATTATACAAGCCGTTTAGCAGGACTGACTGTTATATAAATTTAATCACCTTTTGGTTTATTTAATTCTATATTTAATTGTGTTTTGGTTTTTGTTGCATTATTTTAAGTCTTAAAACAGTTTTATTTCACCATCGTTGAACCTCCACTGAATATGGAGAGTATGAAAGCTTCAGGTGGCGATTCAACACAACGTACCAGCAGCAGACAAGATATACACATTTACAAAACTTTGGCGAAATTATGTAAGAATGTTTCGTATGACAGAAAAAGCAAAAGATGGAAAAAAAGATCAAATACCATCACCAGTTACAGAGACATAATCAGATCCAAGAAACACTGGGATAAATATTTCAGGGAAACATCACTGCCTAAAATGTACAAGTCATTTCGCAAAACTCTCGCACATGAGTAGCTTTGTAGTCAAGCAGAACATCATAACCAAACCTCTCCCTGACCAGCACATTTCACTAATGAAACCTGGCAGCTCTGAAGCTACTCTATGCAAAAAATCGTACTTTTCAGATGACCACATTGGTGACATCATCGCTCAAGGTCTATGCGATGACATCATGGTTGCATGACAACAGACAGTGGGGTTAAAGTTGGATTACGTGCGATACGGATGGCAGCAGCTTCCTTGTTTTGGCTTTAAGCTTTATCTTAGCGGTGACAAACAATTTTGCTGCGTCTGTTGAAGCAAGTTTAAGTAAAATAACTGATATATTCGTTTTAATAGTAAAAAATACCAAAAATAATATAATAAGCAAAAGGCATTACATAACAGGTTCGAATGACAGCAATAAAATAAAACAAATTAAATATTTAAATATCCTAATTTATTTAAAAAAATGTAAATAGTATAAAATGCTATAAATTTACACTTGGAATGTTAAATTGACTCAAAATATATTTGTGTATGTGGGATCATAGAAAAAACTAAAGCCATTAGAGATTGCTGCTTTTTCCAACAGCTGGAATGAAAAAAAAAGATAAGGTTTGCCATTTGTCATTTTAAAACTGCAACGAAAACCTCAGGCACCCTGTGCTTGAGTCATTAAGCAAAGTCCTTGGACCTCTGATGGAATTTACAGACACTCTGTAAGGTGAGCAGCTCGTAACAGTTTCTTACACAGTCTTCTGTGTGCTTGAAGTTCAGGTACTCCAGAGTGGGAGTTAACTTGTTAACTGAGGTTCGGAGCAAGGCCACACTTAACCAAGCACCTGACTTTTTATGACTTTTATATAAGGCTGCCCCATATCGCACCCATATTACACTGTTTGTCTCTTTCTCTCGAACTCCACAATGGATCCAGACCGATTTTATGGTGACAGAGAAAGACAGCCCTCAGGCTACCAACCTGTTTATGCTAAGGAGCAGGTGATGATGACACAAGTTATCCAGAAAAAAAAAATGTCTTTGGCAGAAAGACAAGAAATTACAAATTTTGAGATCCAGATCCAGAGTGACTTGATGATACTGGAGGTGGCCAGTCAAATCCCAGAAAATATAATGCTTTTTACAATATAGCACACCACTAGTGGCATTTAGGCTCTAACGAACTACAAGATCACATAATATGCTAACATCAGTGACACAAATCAATGACAAGCGCTGACTACTTTATATTTAGGTTATTACCTCCACCAGCTCCTCATACACTGGGAAGCATGGCGGTGTTATACACCCTGCTATACTTATGGCTTCCACCCCCTCGGAGCAGGGAAGCTGGAGATGCACCTCAACCTGGAGAGGAAGAATCCACAGAGTGGGCTTTCCTTTAGCCAGATTAAGGCAGCGGAGCTAGCAGTTGGGGAGTAAGATAGGCTAGGCCTGTCTCATACTCCTGCTCTAGGTCCACTGGAGAGTCCCATGACATCAGCCTGCGCTACGCCTCGGCAGCAGTTGGCGCTGAGCCTTGGGGACTTCGTGCCTGGCCATCCTCATTAAAAATAGCCAGGCTGGAGTGGAGCTTTCAAGCGCTGACTGCGAATACCCCACTCCCAGAACAGTGCATGTGTATCCAGACCCAAAATAAATTCGGGACACGGATAAGCACACCACACCTCTTAAAATTTTGCCTATTTGCTATTTTTACACTTACCATTTTCTGCTTTCTTTTCTGCATAATTGTTTTCTCTAAATTCTATTTTGCACATAAGCTTCAGGCCGAAGGTTAGAAAAAGGCGTTCCCCAAGAGTTTTGTCGCAGCTTGGGTTCCTGAAGGGAAACATAATTTTGACAAAAAGGTGACTTTTTTTTTCAGTTTTCCTGAAAACATCCCAGCATGACATTCGATAGGTTTTCCATCCAACATGTCTCCCGTCTTTTTTTCTGTTATTTTGGCAATTGTCAACTCTCACTTTTACTGATCCAAATTCACAACCAGTCAAAAACTGAGCTTGTATATAAGTGGCATTCTTCTCTTCCCTCTCCTCAAGCAGAGCTACTTTAAATCTTTCCTTCTAGCAGCATTTGCACATGGTTTCTTATCAACTTTCCATTGGAAAACAACAGAAATTCTGCATTTGTTAAATTGCCTAACAGCCCAAGTCCATTTATTGTCTGCTGATTTTTAGGAAATGTCTAGATTTCGTTAGTTTTATTGTTCATTTGTTGAATTGTTTGGAAAAAAGGAAATTGGAACATTTACAGTCATGAAGTTCATTGACTCTAATAGTTAAGTCATTAATTTAAACTACAGGTTTGGAAATACAGTAAATTTGCCAGCAGACAAAAGATTTTAATCATGGCAAATTTAATGAGGGAAATAACCAGCACTGCAATTGTAAATGAAAGAGACACCTTGGCATTATGCCACCACTTTAGCTAATGGCACCTGCTTGGGGTTAAATAGTAAAATAAAGACAGACATTGGAGACATGTACCAGGGCAGATGTGAATGCCTTTATTGGTCACATATACTTTTCAAGGCAGAGTGAAATTTATTTCTTCACATATCCCATCTTAGTAAGTTGGGGTCAAGGTGCTATGATACAGCACCCCTGCAGGAAGGGTTAAGGGTCTTGCTCAAGGACCCAACAGCAGCTGGCTGGTAGTGGGGGGGCTTGAACCCGGATCTTCCTGGTCTTTAGAGCAACAACTCAGCTCCTTAACGATTTAAGCCATCAGTAACACCTGGGTTCAAGCCCCACCACCGGCAAGCCAATCACTGTTGGGTCCTTAACCCTTCCTGCTCCTGGGGCACTATATCATAGCTGATTCTGCGCTCTGACCCCCAACTTACTAAGATGGGATATGCGAAAACATTTTTTTAATAAAGGTGCAGTTTATTTACAGTGTCCAAAAATACACATAAACGAATCTTAACCTGCCTTAGCTTGACTAAGCTTAGCTTACATTAGCATAGCTTAGCTTAGCATGAACATTAGCAAACATGAACTACAGTCCAAGATACTTAACTTGACTTGACATCAACATGACAAACACACAACAGCGGTACAGGGACACAACCGAAATCCACGACAAAGACAAAGGGAAACACAGGGGCTTTAAATACACAAAACCCACCAATAGGAACATGACACCTAAACAAGGATCCCATGACAAGGACAAAACAGGACGGAAATCGAGGAATAAAAAACATGAAACAAGAACATGAACCAAAATCATACTAAGAAAAACATTTAACATGGACATTTAACATGTTTAAATGCTAATATGTTGATAGCCAATTTACTAATGGGTGTTAGAAACAGCAGTCAAGCAAATGTCATGATTTTCTCCTAAACTAAATCAAGGCATGTGTCTGTCTCAATAATAATCTACTAAATGCTAAAATGTTTTTCAACAGAATTTTAGCCATTGCACTTACAGTGTCAGAACAACCAAGGATTTATTTGCAGTCTGGATTGCTAATATAACAGGAAATATCATACATAATAAGCAGCACTCAATCAAATGTTAACGAATATAAAAAATGAAATCTGGATGACATATAAAAATGCAAAAAACAGTGTCCAGTGCATCGCGTAATTTTCCGCAGATTACTTTTGCTAAAGTTCTTATGCTGATGTGAAATATTGGTATGAATAATGTTCATAAAAAACAGAAAGGATGATTTATCCTAGGAGGAGCTGTGGCTTATACCAGTGCTCATTAATCATAATTATGCTATCAAAATGCATGGGGAGCTTTGGAATATTAGGATGAGTGTGTTGATATTGCTCGAGCCCTCGGGTCAGTCCACTTGATGGGTGTCAGGGGCTCAATTGCTAATTACATCTGACTGGAAATTGGATGCTCGGCTCAAGTGATGGCAAATCTGAGATTTAAACATTATGCCTGAATAAGTCCAGTTAAACTTTACATTAGCTTTGTCTTCTTCAAATGACAAGCTAAACTATCCTGATTTCAATAAATCACTTTTAATTTTATGAATTAATAAATATATTGATGTCTGTTATGCGAAAAATAAATAAATCGAATGTCAAATAGCCAAATAGAAGGAATTGTTGTACTGCAATGGCCTAAATAGCAAACAAATTACACATCATTTAAGTGTTTTTCTTTGTTTGAATAAAACTGCATTGTAACTCAACTAATTAAAAATGATAGATTATTTCTTTAAACAGTCTGATTAGAATTATTTGCCAAGAATTTGACTCTTTTTTACATTTTGCAGATGATCTTATCCAGAGTGACTAACATTTAGCTCATTTTTACAACTTTCACATGGCCGCTTAGGACAGTGCATTTTGGGATGAATACATCTGTAATGTAAACAGTGTCTTCTGTATATCACCGCTCTGTGGAGCCAAGGACCGAATCAGCGTTGGTGTTGATGGAGTCTGAGGGACCGGGACACTAAAGTCTTATTAAATATTGATTACTTTATATTGTTACAGTCTTGATTTCTGATTACTGAGATACGATCATTTGTGTTTGGAGAACGTTTTATATGATGCAATCTAATCTGCATTATATGCATCAATCCAATTGAGAGTCTAAGAAAGTCATTAGAGAACTCAAAGGGCCATGCTTATTACTTCGATCTGTCTCTGTCAGACTCCTTCATTTTCATAAATAGTCATTCACGCATACTAGATGACCCTGTCAGAGAGATAAATGCTTATCTTTGGCTCTCACCCTTTTGGTCTTCTATTTCTGTAATTGGCAGTCAAGGGCATTTAGAAGCCTGAGCAGAGACTTTTTATTTGGTTTGTTATGCCTAAGGTCAAAACCTTAAACAAATTCAACCAAACAAATCCATTTCCCATCAGGAAACTGAAAATCACTATGTACGAATAGAGAAGCTAGAGATGCGCAATTTAAACTGCGATAAAAGATTTAATAATTTGAATCGGTGAATCATGGCAATATATCATTTCAACACTTCTATAGCTCAATTGAGTAAATACTGTGTGTGTGTGTGTGTGTGTGTGTGTGTGTGTGTAAATTACTGGGAATTTCCACATCTCTCAGTTTCATTCCACTTTCCAAAATCATGACATTAGGTAGTTGGCAAAGATCAATTGCCCCAGGTGTAAATATGTATGTGTGCATGGGCATGCTGCCCTGGATTATCCGGCATGCTTTGTACACAATGTCTGCCAGATAATCCAATTCGGGTGACAGAACATCTTCAGGGCAGTGTATTATAGTCTCTTTAATAAATTTGGATGGACTAAATGCAACAAGACATTTTAGGCAGAGGGCCATGAGCTTAACACTTGTAGTTTAAAGACTTGTAGTCTTATGATTAGCGTATCTTCTTTAAGGCTATATATAACCTTTATTATTTCTTATCTTTAACAATGGAATATTTAGCGTAAGGTGGCTCAATATAATCTCTTTAATAGCAGGTATAGTGTATCTCCTAAAGCATCAGTAACAGGCAAGACATCATTTAGAAAACTATTTTAAGAATGCCTGAATTTATTAAAACATTCTATGTGCAAATAATTACTGTATGTAGACACGGGATACGTGTTTATAATATCTTCACACTATAAGGGGCAGAGGCAGTGGTGGCTCAAATGGTTAAGGTGCTAAGTTGTTGATCTGGAGACCAGGAAGACCTGGGTTTAAGTCCCACCACCGCCATGCAGTTGATCTGAAGACCAAGAAGACCTGGGTTCAAGCCCCACCACCTCCAGCTAACCACTGTTGGGTCCTTGAGCAAGACCCTTAACCCTTTCTGCTCCAGGGGTGCTGTATCATAGCTGACCCTTCACTCTGACCCCCAACTTACTAAGATGGAATATGCCAAGAAACAAATTTCACTGTGCTGTAAAAAAGTATATGTGACAAAATAAAAGCATTTACATAAATATGCTACTTAAACACTTTTAATCCTGTAACTGACACAAACAGTAGCTATTTTGCAAATTTGCATGCAACTTCTACATTTACAAGGCAGACGTCCTTATCCAGAGCGACTTACATTTATCTCTTTTATACAACTGACCAATTAGGGGTTAAGGGCCTTGCTCAGGGTCCCAACAGTGGTGTCTGTCTTTCTCTGTCTTTCTGGTATCAGGCCAACACCTTAACCACTAAGCCACCAAAGTCAAGTAATGGAAAGCAGACTGTGGCTATGGCTTTCTCTGAGTTGCTAAAGTAAGTGCATTCAATTAATAAGCTCCCTTGATAGCAATGTAAACAAGAACAAAACAAGGCATTTTCAATAGGGAGAACAATCAGGTTGTGACGAAGATAGCATGAGACTAAAACAGCCTTATTCTGTCTCTTTTAATGGGAGTCAGCAAGGTTTCTGGTGATTTACCGTCTGCTGACATCAGCATTGTAGAATGAGTACCAGTAACAACATGGGACAAAGCAGGGAAAAAAAAAAAAAGAAATACTTACACTTCTCATCATTTTCAGTGTGTTTCCCTGATGAATAACATCACGCTGAAAAGAGAAGAATAATACAACACATAAATGTCTAAGAGAAAGCTACAACAAATCCCAATGGAGAAAACAATAGGATTTTGATCTGCACTTTATGATAACTGAAATATTATTAAATGAGAAAATAACGGTGAAGACAATAGCATGCATATAATGTGTGAAATCAAAATTTCTCTTCTCTTCTAACTTCTAATATGAACTTTATGCAGACTAGTAGTGGGAGCTTCAAACATAGACAGGTGAATGGGTACCATATACGGGACATGTGGGTGGACAGACTGTCGGAAAAAGCTGTGCAGTAGTACTGCGATCGTTGATTACAATCACAGCTTTAGATTTTTATCCAGGTTAAATGATTTAAAATGTTTGCATGTTTTCTTTACTTTTATATCATCTTTTTTCAAGTTCTATACAAAAACCCAAGTGGGCATACTGAGCCTATTTACATCTGGTCACTTCTAATTGCCATCCCACTAGCATTAGCTATCTTACCCCCTGCCATGAATTCATACAGGACAACAAGCTGGTAAATCGGGATATTCCGGAAGCCAGCCTCAAGATGCCGGTTCCTCTAATAGACTTATAGACAGCATGGAAGCTTCTAAGGGAAATCTTGCAGTGGGTCCTGCACATAGTATATAAAGTGGCTACAGAATCGAATTCGTTTTTCATCTGCCATAGCGCTTTACTCAAAAGTAACCTCAGAGGGTATGGAACAAGAAGTAAGCACACTCTTGGCGAAGGAGCTATAGAAAGGGTTCCTCCTCGCCAAATGCATTCTGGCTATATAGCCAGAACTTCATAGTTCGGAAGGTGGATGAGAGATTGAGTCTGATCTTAGACTAATGCTGGTTAAACCAAGCTGGTCAGGCCAGTCGCCTCAAACATTAAGACTGAGAACTGGTTTGTCACTAAAGGTCTCAAGAATGGGTACTTTTACAGATCCATCCTTTCTAGTAATCAGGCCAAGACCTTTAGCGTGCACTGGAGTGGTTTGCAGTTAAGTGTGAAGCAGAACAAGGGTTTGGATCAAAGTGGCCGGACGCACCCTTAGGGATAGGGTAAGGAGCTTGGTTACCAAAGAGAAGCTTGGAGTGGAGACGCTGCTCCTCCACATTGAGAGGAACCAGTTGAAGTGGCTCGGGCATCCCACCAGAAGGAGACCCCAGGAAAGACCCAGGGCACATTGGAGGGACTAAGAGCTGGAGGTGTCTGGAGCACAGGAAGTCTGGGCGTCTTTTCTTAGACTGCTTTCCTCACGATCCCGGTGGGGCAATAATAATTTTTGGTCTTTAATCTTTCAGCTATGATATTAATCACTTGATACTGTCCTTTCCAGTGTGTACCCTTGCCTTTTTTCTAAACACAGCTGGGATAAACTCCAGCAGATCCCAGTGACTCTAATGTATTATTAACAGTGTAATAATTAATGCCTTGCCAAATTTTGTATTGTAACAGATTGAATTTAAGTTGGTCTCAGAAATGATCATTACAAAAAAGCCTATTTAGTCATTCTATATTTCTTCATCTTCCTGTTACACATTTTCTTGTTTTGCTCAAGGTTTTGATTTTTTGTTTGGCTTATGTCGAAAGCTCTGTTTTACATATCCATGTGTAAGCCTCATTTTACTCATTTATTTTACAACCACCATTATACCATCTCATTACTATTACTCTAGACATAGCTGTTGGAGTGCTTATACTTAATGTTATCATGAATCTTACTAAAAAACCAATCCATGTAAAAGATTTAAAGTGGCAATGGGTTTTAATCCAATCCATTCACAACATAAACAACTTCCTGAAAGCACTCGAAGACCATTTACAATTGGGTGAGTGTTTATACAAGATTCAGTGACTCTAGGACAACCTTCGCACCTATTCACATGTAATAATTCAATTTGTGATTACAAGCAGTGTGTCCCTAGGGTACTTATGAGAATGCTTTATAAAGACATTAGCTATTTCAGTGGAATGTTTCCATAAGGTCACTGCATTACACAATCAACAGAAACCAAACTGTTTTATTGTGAAAGCTATTGATTTTTTTGACTTCAGCGTTTACTCAGGTGGCAGTCATTTTCCCCAAAAGGTCAGAAAAAGAGCGAGCTTAGATGACGTAAGGTGGAGGTGTTTTCATTGTCAATTTTCATTTCATTGGCTCTGTACATGTACCTTGCACAATGACAATAAAGTCGAATCTAATCTAATTCTAATCTATTTTAATTCACCTGTTTTTCTGATGAGTAAATATAACTGCTAATACTTTGCAATCATCCACAAATAGTTGCTGTTTACATATCTGGAAATAGTAATAAATGTAACTTGATTGTTGGTGCTGGTTTTATTTCAGAAAATCCTCATATTATAATATTTTAATGGACAACTGTTTAGAATTTATACAGAATGATCTAAAAACGGTAATTGCAATGCGATTAAAGAGATCAAAGGAATGTCCAGATGTTCTGCTAAATGAGCAAATGTTATGAGCAAAAATTAATTTTTGGGTACAAAATCCAGTTTTTTTCTTCTTTCAGTAAGATAAAAAGCTACATTTGGCACAGGATCAATAAGTTATAATAGCTGATGACTGTAAAAACATCAATTCATCTGATTAATCCGGATTTGTGCTGCTAATTGCAGAATTGCATAGACACATGCTACAGGTAGCCATTATTGTATCTGTAAACAAAGGCTATAAAAGAATGCATACAATTAACATATCAAACAATTTAATTTGCATTAGGGGGACGAACGTGTGCGGTTAAAAATGCCCCTTTTCAACCACACTACTTGAAATAAAGCAGGTTGCAATCACAGATTCATGCCACTGCTGGCAAATTATAAACTTCCCCAGGGGACAGATAGTTAGACAGTGTCTGTTTACCCTGGGCAGCACCTGATATATATATATTCGAATTATCTGCTTACAAAGCTCACAGCCAGCCTCCTTGAGAGCTGTCCAAGCATGCTCTAATCCCAAGCAGACAACTTTAGCTTTTCTCTTTTCTACATATCTTTCTCTTATAAAAGAAAAAAAAAATTATCACGGCCTGACGAGAGGTTTATATGGCATTACTTCCTGGTCGATGATGTCACCCGTCCATGATGTAATGCTTTTCGATTAGAAAGATTTTACATGTGCGTCGGGCCAAACATTCTACAAAAGCTTTCCTAAAGCGTCTGGACGCAGATCGAGTTCCTTAGGGCAAACAGTTGTCTTCAACTAATCTAGGCACTCCTGGGTTCTGCCATTTTGATGTGACACTGATAATATGTGACAGACTGAGACCTCTAAACTCCTCAAGTGTGTAAGAAGATGGAAAGGGTCCGAATCTTAAGGGATCCTATATCTGTTTAATCTACCTATTGCCATCTTGCCACTTGCTATTCTATTCTAGTTCCAAATGTTTAGTTGTAAGATGTTATTTATTGATTAAGTACATTGCTCAATCAATCAATCAATCACATTTGCTACTTCCATCCTGGCAGTCCATCACTCTTACAAGCATGCATACATACAGCACTACTACTAAGCAGTTCTTTTAATGTGCATATTCCTGAAATACAAGATTAAAAACTGGATTTCCTGACATTTTTAGAAATGTGTAGTCTGGGTGCAGGTGTTAAAACCACCGAGAAATATCTACAGGGTGTGGATTAAATTTGACTATTCATGTACTTAAGCATGAAAGTGCACTTTAGCATCCTTACTAAATATTTATTTGTAAAAAAAAAATTTTTGGGAAGATGAAAAGCCTTATGGAGTACTCCTGTCTCCGTGTTATCTGTCCTCGCCTTATGTCCCTCTCACAAAAATGAGCTAAAGAGCAAATAAAAGGTGCAATAGTGCTAGTGAAATCCTATTTAAATCGCAGTTTGGGATAAGGGACAGGAATTTTTTTTTTAAAAGACAGGAAGATTGCATTTAGACCATGCAAGGCCACACATACGGAGAGAGAGAGAGAGAGAGAGAGAGACTGGAAAAGCTGGTGATTCTCATTATTTAGCTTCCTTTCAGTAGCGTTGCCTGCAAACTGAACTCAATCTCTTTTAAATGCACAGACTATCAACACCTGAGTCACACACTTTTGCTTTTACGATAAAGGAAAATATATCAGACTTTTACACACAAATTTTTGCATCATCTTGGGCTGCTTTAGGGAGGAAGTCTGAATCTTCGAAGTCAAATGTTTTTTTTTCTCTTGTTTGGCAGATGATCCAATTATAAGAACTTGAAGTTTCTAGTAAAGCTACCATAGCGTCATATATGTTTTAATAATACCATGATTTTTTTTTACATTGCTAATAAAGTATAAGTATGTCAGTGCAATATTTCTTATTTCTGCCTCCCATCTGTCCATGTGTGTTCTCAGATTGTGTCATCTCATTGCTGTCCTTTTTCCTTCAGCCCTCAGGGACACCATGAACTTAGACAGGCAGTGACTAAAGGATCTTGTGATAAAGGCGAAATTGCTAAGAGGTTTTCTTTTTCTGCCACACACACACCAACACACTCAGACACACATGGCAAGTTTCCACATTAAATAAGAGAAGGAAGAGTGCCAGGGGCCTGGGGTGAAGGTCACTGACTGTAATAAGGCAGCACTTCTTGATAATGACCTTCACAAACCTCAATTTTTGTCAGCCTGGGATATGGCGAATAAGGTATGACTGGGTGAAAGATGCTGCAAGAGATCCACTGTGTTACCCCCACACACGTCAGCGCTTTTATCTGATCCCAGCTGGAAACAGTGCAGATCCCGTAGAGTCACACTTAACTAGTCGAGGGGAGAGGACTGGTGGGCGCAGATGGTTCATTTGATTCATCTAGACCAGTGTCTGGCATCCACAGCTGTAATTTTTACTCTACTAATGGAGCAAGATGCTGTGCAAAATTGTATCTGGCAAATGGCTTTTGAGAAAGTCTGCATTTCTGAATAAAAACATAATGTCTGATGCCTGATTTGGACTTCATGCTGGTTTTGGCCTTAATAAAAAGGAAATGGCAGGCAGCTTTTGCTAAGTGCATCAAACTTCCTGGTGTGTTTGACAATCATCTCTTTAAGTGCTGGAAAAAAAACTCTGAGATGGATATATCTTACTTCCTGATCATTTCTCTTCTGCAAATAGTCTTCCACAAAAGTCTAAAGTCCTAAAAAAAAAGGTTTCTCATGTCTCATTTTGACATCAAGCTGTATGGATTCTGGAGTTCCACAACTACAGTATGCAAAACTTCCAGAAGATCAGATTCATTTATTATCCCTCCATTTAAAGTGCATAAATACATAGATAGAATATCATTTTAACGTTGGTTTTTTTTCAGGAAAATTACCTAAAAAGTTATGCTTAAAAAGGTAAAATTATATTTCTTTTACAGTTTCTATTACGGTTTTTCTAACTAACCTGTGCCGTACAAATATCAGAACAATATTCAAAACAAAAGAATCAAATTGAGTCAGACTGTGACCTTGGCTGTGGTATTGTAGAGAATAAACATGATAAAATTGAATTTGTTTTTTATATAGACAGAACATGTCAAGACCATGCAAGGCCACACATACGGAGAGAGAGAAAGAGGGAGAGAAAGCGAGAGAGAGAAAGAGGGAGAGAAAGCGAGAGAGAGAAAGAGGGAGAGAAAGAGGGAGAGAGAGAGAGAGAGACTGTAGAAAAGCTGGTGATTCTCATTATTTAGCTTCCTTTTAGTGGCACTGCCTATAAACTGAACCCAATCTCGTTTAAATGCACAGACTGAGTCACACACTTTTGCTTTTACGAAAAAAAAAAGGAACAATAAACATATTATTGGCATATTATTTAGATAAAATAAGAAAAAAAGAAGAAGAAGGAAAAAAAAAGGAAGATGAAGAAGTAAAATACAAGAATTATAAGTATTAAAATTATGTTACAACATTTGGCAGACGTCCTTATGCTTACATCTATCTCAGTGGTGGCTTGGTGGAGCTGGGAATCGAACCCACAATCTTCAGATTAATATTTCAACACCTTAACCATAAGCCACCAGTTCCCCACTTCACCAGTATACATTTTACTGAGCATTAAGATTTAAATCTTGATTGGGAACGTATAAAAATTAATCAGGTTAATGTCAATTAAAGGTAATTAATTAAAGGCAAGTGGTGGCTCGGTGGTTAAACACTAAGCCACCACTTCCACACTCACTTACCTACCGAAACTGACAAGCTGAATGTGAGCTTTCTGAATATATATAGTGTTACTTCCGGGTCAGTGACATCACCCGCTTGTGATGTAATGCTCTTTGATTCATCAAAATACACATGGTTTAGGTTGAAGGTTATAAAGAGCGTTCCCAAACCTTTTCAACAAAGCGTTTATACTACCGATTGAAAGATCATGGGTTTGATTTCCAGCACCACTGAGCTGCCATTTCTGGGCCCTTGACTGAGGCTCTTAAACCTTAAGCACTTAGATGGCTAAAACAATTTATTGCCAGTCACCCCGGATTAATGGTCCATTTATTTGTTTGATTGTTTGTTTATTTGTTTGTCTTGCTGTCTTTATCTTCTTTACTTTACTATACCTAAACTGCCCCCCCCCCCGTTCCACAGTGGAAAATGCCCAGATTTCTCTTATAAAAAAAATAGTAAAAAAAAAAAAAAAATCCTGTATTTATCTAAATATTAGTTATTTTTTTGGCATAATAAAGACTTTATAACATAGGTATGTATTAGACGTTAATAACTGTTTTAGTAATTGTATAAAGTTTTTATTAATGTATTGAGGATTTAGGTCTATGCGGTATCTGCTGTATCTGCACTGTTGTGTGCAAGTAGCACTTTCAACATGCCCTAATTACAGTGATTTAATTAGTCATCATTAGCATGTAAAGATCAATGAGTGTAAGCATCTTTGTTATTAATGTCATGTAAATTGGACTGGATGCTGTGATTGTCGGTTGTTTATTATAGTTCTGCTGTATTTGTTTGCATTTTTAAGGGCAATAGGGTTGTTGCTCATTGTGGACCATTAGCTTAAAGTCAGTTATTACTAGAACAGGTGCTAATTCAGGTATGCATGAAAGCAACAACTATTAATCGTAAGTGCCTCTGTGGAACCTCTGTAAAAATGGAATATGCAGTAGTTCATCAAAAGTGCCTAATCTGATTTTGGTCATTCGATTTTATTCAGTTTTATTCTAGCAACATTAAAATCACCCAAGTTAAAATTTTAATTTAACACATTAATGCACTTATTTAACAAATTTTATCGGCTATCATGCATAAACATGTCATTCCAACACAAGCATGTGTTTTATCTTGTTAAAATATAATATGTAATTAGGGGAAACATGTCTGTACTAACAAAACATTCACACTGTTGCGTAATTATTAGCGTTATTTATTTATTTTTACTTTAACTCTACTGACTTACCATACTACTCTACTCTACTCTAACCCTCTAACCCTACTGCTACCTTATTTTTAGGGGCAGTGGTGGCTCAAATGGTTATGTTGCTGATCTGGAGACCAGGAAGACCTGGATTTGAGCCCCACAACCGCCAGCTGTTGGTCTGAAGACCAAGAACACCTGGGTTTAAGCCCCACCACTGTTGGGTCCTTGAGTAAGACCCTTAACCCTTCCTGCTCCAGGGGGCGCTGTATCATACCTGACCCTGCAACTAAGATGGGATATGCGAAAGAAAGAATTTCACTCTGCTATGACAAAATAAAGGCATTTCCATTTCATTGCCAGTGTATCTGGGTCATGATTAGGTTTTGTTAACTGTTCATGTCTTTATGAGTTTTAATTAGATTAGATTAGATTAGATTCAACTTTATTGACATTGTCAATGAAATGCAGTTATATACTTAATTTAGTTCCTAGGGTCTCATGTATTTATGACATGTGATACCCTTGTCTGTGAGTGTGTTCGACTTCATGCGGCACTGCAAAGACCAATCGTGAGTGACTTAAAGCGGTGCGGATGCCACGTCACTATGATGTTTCGTTCTCTGCTCTTTTTCTACCTCAGTCAGCATGCGTGCTATCGAAAGCTCGGCAGTCATTTGCATCAGTCAGAAATCAAATAAACTGATCAAATAAGGCTTTTGGCAGCCACTGCCTAAAATGATGTGTACTCCCTGATTTAGGGGCCGTGGGGTATAAATAAATATAAATACATCTGTGCATGCGAGCACATATTGGCCGCTCAGGTCTGGTAGAAAGTGTTTCAGTGCTTAAAATGCTGCAGCATGTCCAGGCAATTTATGTGCTAGGAGACATGAGTATCGTCCCACAGCCCTTGGGTGTAGCTGCCACTCAAGAGAGCTTCCCAGCATGTAAGAGAGGCATCTGTCATAAGATGGATGCTTTTCCCACCAATGCAGATGTTGAATCTAACGCTTTGGGTGGTAGCTCAGGAACCCCTTTAACAACGATGCCGCACCCAGGGACAGATAGCTAGCCAGAGTCTGTTTACCCAGGACATTGCCTAATAACCATACTCCCTAGCACCTGCTTTGGATGAGTATGGTGCTCAGTGTCAATTCCAGGACATTGACACCTTGTCCCTAGGTGAAGGCTGCACCTTAAAGCACTTATCCAACTTACAGGGGGGCACGATGGTGCTGGTGGTGGGGTGGGGGTTCTTATTTTTTTTCCATTATATATATATATTTGGTGTCTTATAAAGTTAATGAGCTGAGATTAGTAGCATTCCATGTAGCATATAATGTAGCATGTAGCATATAATGTAATGTAATTTGATTGGTCATTTATAATGATACCATATGTAACAGACCTTAATCTTGCCTGTAAATATATATATTCTATAGGAAAAGAGCTTTTTGCAGTTATTTGTCACTCTGGAGACATAGACAGAGCTATTTCTATTGTCTAATGCAGGACTCAAACAAAGTATTGTCGGAATTTAGGGCAGCAACCGTGATAACAAAACTCATTACGTGATTAAATCGTCATATTAAGTTTTGATATATCCATTTTTTACAATTTATATTTCAGCATGTAAGTGTGTGTATATTTGTCTGATTAAATTCCCCTCTGCATTCTTTCATACTGTATATGCATTTCAGGCATTAAGGTCACCCCTGGGATTACCATAAATTTGCACAGTAATAAGGACGATTAGGCTCATCGTTATCGCCGCAGCATTATCCTTATTACTCTCCAAAATTTATTAGGCTAAATTGTATTTATGACCAATTTGTATTTAAATAATATGTTGGAGCTTGCTGTTATATTAGCAGGATGATGAATATTGTAAAGACACAAATTTACATTTCCTCTCTGCACATCTTAGCAAAGGCAATTCGGAGTCATATTTCTGAAATAATCTGAATAACAACGATTGATAGTTTATCAATGAAAACAACACAGAAAAAGACACACCTTATTTACTGGGACTGACCGACGCACTGATTCATGCTTTTTTTTCGGAGGACACAATGAGCTCTTTTAAAGTAAAGCTGCCTTAAATATTCTTTTATTAATTATAAACCATATGTCCACTTGGACCTTAACACTAAAATCACTTCTGAGTTATTCACATATAACTATAATTGACCGTGGTTTCTGTTTTGAGTCTGAATTTCTATTCAACACACTGGCTTTGTTATTTTTTTCTGGATTTTGATAAATGTACATGTGTACAGATGGTTTATTATTAAAAAAAAACGAATGCAGGGTTGCCAGTTTACATATGGTTTAAAGCATTTAATTGCTTTCTTTGCCAAGACACACCAGTCAATGGAAATGTAATATTTAAAGCCAAAAGCTATGAAGCTTGAATGTTTTAGCAAGTATCATTAAGGCAAACAGACCTGAAGAATCTGTTTAGAATCTAAACTTTTTATGAGGAAAACTTTATTTTAGACTTTTGAAACTTTTTAAGGCCTTGCGGCCACCTTGAATTTACATTTGGAACAGTTTATTCCTATTAATAAAAAGTCTTCCTTTTCTTCTTCTTCTTCTTCTAATAATTATTATTATTATTAATACATTGAGCCCATACGACTTTAAAATAAGATTAAAATGAAAGAAAATCTTACTCAAAGCTTTATAGAGCTATAATCAGTCTGAAAATTAGGATACCCAACCGCAGGCCTGGGTTTTACATTGAATACCCTTACTGATGCAACACCCTAGTTTATCTGGGTTTACGGCCGAGACAGAGAGTTAACCCCTTAATGGCTGCGTCAGGTTCCTGTCCGAGTTTCGATCCTTAGTGGTGGAAAGCAGAATCCATCCGCTACACCACTAGGTCTCCCAATACATACATGCACATAAAAATAACAAGTAGATTTACCAAAATGGATATAAAATAATTGGCAGTTTAAGGCTTATTTCTATCGAGTGAATATATCAATATATTGTCAATTAAATATTATACTAATGATAGAACTGGATTTTGCTAGGGATTAAATACAACAATTCTCAAATGAACTTCTTTTTTCTTAGTAATACCCCTACATTCTGCACACAGTAAAACCGGGGCAACAACTATCCCATGAGACCTTGTTATGCTTTAGCTGTGGTGCAAAATTATTTAATGAACTGAAAACCATGACAGTTTTATCTGGCTTAGTGTGGTTTGTACCTAATTAAAGTTTATCTGTTTAGTGTAAAACAGAGAAAACCTACAGCAGTGCAATACGAATTCTTAATACCCAATTTAGATCACTGACAGATAATTTGCATATTTAGATTTGGCGTCGGATGCCCTTTCTGACACAACCCTGGTTTAGAGACAGTGGTGAGACAGCTATGATGTATGGTTTATACCTCATAATCACACCTAATTCAAAGTCAGGGCAGATATGCTATACAAAAATACCGTCCTACCGGTTCTGCCTGTGTGTGTGTGTGTGTGTGTGTGTGTGTGTGTTTCACCAACACGGACTGATCTAGTGACTGTACAGCTGATGTTGACTCAATCTGGGGTTTTTTTTAGTTAATCTTACACCTTTTTTTACACTCAACAACAAGACCATTCTTATTAAGTGACAATGCCTCTTTCCTTCGTCTAGGAGAAAAACATAACATGCTATTTATTGCAGCTGCTTCACACATGGTAGCAAATCGTTTTACTGAATAGTGAAAGTCAAGTTTGATTGGTGCCAGAAGGACAACATCGAGTGCAAAGAACAATATTGCTACCCGGCCACAATCGTATGACAGCTGTCTATTTTTAGATGCGTCACTATATCCTGTAGTGACCAGTAGTGACCAGTAGAGGAGACGCAAATTTGGCATTTCTCACTTAGACAATTATAAATACAGTGTAGTGACTGAAATGTCCCATATGTCTACAGTACCTTCCATTCTACAAAACAAAATAAATTAGATCACTATATTATTCACGGGTGGAAGTGGTTGTATAAAAAAGATAAATGTAAGTCATGTGACAAATGCTGTAAATGTACAATAGAAGATGCAATCTTGAGCATAAATTGCTGTATATGTGAACTTTTACACACACTGATCTGGGCTGGTAGTATATAATCGTATACAAATACTGTTTCTGATTATTTTTTTAATACGTTTTAAGTAATTAACTAAAAATCTGTGGATTCCTGTTTTTTGCTACTTTATTTTTATCTTTTATGCATTGCATTTGTTTTTTTTTCTACTGTCTTACAGCCAATAAACAAAGAAATGTGTTGCTATATAATGAAGCACTGAGCTGAATTTGGACCCCTGCGGATCTTAAGTTTTACACCAGTAAATTACATGATTGTAAATGATGTTTTGAGCACAGCAGCGGTCTAGAGGACGGAAGCAAGGTTCTTCTGAAATTATTGCCCACATCAGGTTTCGGAGCTATTTATACTAGATTAATTTATTCAGCCAGGTTGTGGGTAATGGTTTGTTAGAGAAGATGGAATGCCTCAGAAACATCAAAAATAAACTTTTACATGGTTGTAATCATGTTTGTTAACCTTGTGAAGTAAAAAATGTGCCGTCCTGGCCTGCATTTCTACAATTAAATCTTATACAAGAACAAATCGCAATCTTATTTATGAGGGTAAACCTATAACCGAGCTTTTTTATCAAATGAACCCACAATCATTCAGTTGTTCACACTCAAGTATTCACACCTACATAGAAAACACATTTTTTAAAACACAAATACATCTGCAACAACGCATATTATACTAATATTTAATTTATTCATGATTTCTCTATTAAATACCTTTTAGGCATAGTTAACCAGGGTGTCAGTTTTGTCTCTAGTTAACCAGGGTGTCAGTTTTGTCTCTAGTTAACCAGGGTGTCAGTTTTGTCCATAGTTAACCAGGGTGTCAGTTTTGTCTCTAGTTAACCAGGGTGTCAGTTGTCCATAGTTAACCAGGGTGTCAGTTTTGTCTCTAGTTAACCAGGGTGTCAGTTGTCCATAGTTAACCAGGGTGTCAGTTGTCCATTGTTAACCAGGGTGTCAGTTTTGTCTCTAGTTAACCAGGGTGTCAGTTGTCCATAGTTCAGTTTTGTGCTATTAACAGGGTGTCAGTTGTGGTCTCATAGTTAACCAGGGTGTCAGTTTTGTCTCAGTTTACCAACCAGGGTGTCATTTTGTCTCTAGTTTACCAGGGTGTCAGTTGTCAGTATTTAACAAGGTGTCAGTTGGTTTGTCAGTTGTGTCTCTAGTTAACCAGGGTGTTAGTTGTCAGTAGTTTACCAGGGTGTCAGATTTGTCTCTAGTTAACCAGGGTGTCAGTAGTCCATAGTTAACCAAGGTGTCAGTTGTCCATAGTTAACCAGGGTGTCAGTTTTGTCTCTAGTTAACCAGGGTGTCAGTTGTCCATAGTTCAACCAGGGTGTCAGTTTTGTCTCTAGTTAACCAGGGTGTCAGTTGTCTCTATCTTGTTGTCCCAATGTTCTTAAGTGTTTTGTGACACTTTATTGTCCCTACATTTTTCTGATTTGGCCATTTAGCAATAAGTAGTTTAGTAGGATTTACCAAATAAAAACAACAGAATGGACCGACTATGCAGCAAAAAGAGATTGGAAAGTTTCCTGAACTGTTGTTATTTATATAAAATAATTATCATATAAAAAGTAATAAAATTTTATTAAATTGTAGGACAAGCTGTATAAAACTGTATTTAATGTCCCTGGGGTGCCTTTTGAGTCTTCGTGCTTTTGCCTTTGCTGATTTTAAGGTCTAATTATAATGAAGATGTTAAAATTTGGGCTTTGAACTTAAGGATGCTTGATGTGCTCTTGAAATTAGTGCACTTTAACATCTTGACCTTCAACTTTACTTGTTATTCATTTATGCACATCCAAATCTTGTACATTAGTAAAGGTATCATTTTGTATTGACGGTGTTATTTCTTAGTGTGGTGCATTTTTAGTTTGCATGTCGAATCTATGCTAAGTATTTCCTTCCATATAACTGTAATCTGTATGTTCTTTTTAACAGAACATAAACAGCAGTCCCTGATGTCCCGCTGGAACTTGATCTCAGCCCTAAGGTCATCGAGTTTGCTATCCAGAGACTGAACATTGGTTAGCAGGCTGCTAGGCAGAGGTGCGTGGTGTACACGAGCCCTAAGCCTGTTTTTGATGCCAGTTCGTCTCCCTCGCGGCTGATGCTTTAAAGTGCCCTTTTTGTTGTTGGGTCCCCTCCTCAGGATTTCACTCGACCAGCTGGTTGTGTCCGAAGCTAAAAACACCAAAATGTACAAAAGTCTTTTTTTTTATATATTTGGTCCTTTCTGATGTATTCCTAGAGAGATTTAATTGCTTAGTAAAAAAAAGATTCAAAGTTTGGTTTGGGTAGCCGAGCAGTTGGTAGCCGGTCCGAGAGGCGCTGTCTTGCATCTATTGAGTCCATATTTTAAGGGACAGGTGGCAACCCTTTCAAATACCTCCATGTACCTCCAAGTTGATATGATTCTTTTGGGTCTTAATGAAAAGTCTATTATCTACTTTGTGTAAAAATTCTCATTGTTAGTGTCAAAAATGAGAAAACAGGTCTGTTCACATTGACCTGCTTCAGTGCATGTTGTTTTAAATGCTAATGGGATCTGCTCAGATCACCTCTCTCTGTTCTGTGGGGCATTTCCACTGCTCCGAAAAACTCCTCTATAAATAATCTACAAAGGTTAGCTTAATGTAGTGTTACCTCACCGACAGCGTACACAGTTTGTAATAAGACAATCACCTCAATGCCTTGTTCATTAAAAAACAGGACAAGATTTCATAATTACTTCCTGCCTGATGATGTCACCCACCCGTGACGTAATTCTTTTCGATTGGGCGGAATGCAAACGTGCTTTACACTAAAGATTATAAAAGGGCATTCAGTGAAGTGTCTATTGTTAAATGTTGATGCATTTAAGAAGCGTATCTAATCCCAAGCACAGGTCGTACAATGCAACTGCATATAACTGTGTGCAGAAAGAAGGAAGATAAGTCTTACTGTCCTTTTCTGATTGTGTTTGGACAAGTAGGTCTACCAGAAAAATGAGGTTCTAGATTTACTGGTTAAAGGGTTATCGGTTATTTTAACCTATAAGAAGATGCTGTCTCTTATTAATGGCATCACAACAAACCGTGAGACTGAGATGTAGTTAGGTGTTTATGGGTCGCAAGCGGAGAATGTGATTGGAGTGTGGTGGCAAAAATGTTCTGGGGTAATTAGCTCCATTTTCTCTTTGGTGGCAGGGTGACAATGTTACCTATTAGACTTTTAGACATAGTTCCTTAAACTAACTGTGGCCTACCAATTAGATATCCATGTGACTAATGGAGGATCCACCTGCATGTTTTCCATGTTGCCCTCAGCAGACCGGGTTGGGTCATATTGAGTAAAAAGAAAACAACAAATTATTGCATCTTCTACACCCACCAGGGGCTGATATGCATTCTGCAGGTGGTCTTATAATATGGTCTTAAGTGTGCCAGATCCTCCAGGTCTCTCCAGGACCTTTTCTATGTAATAGGTTATTTCTATGGGTCTTAAATTTGTACGATTCATAGGCTGTCCCTTTTTAGGCCCTGGAAACAAGGAGAATCATTTTGTCCTGTTATGAAAATATTTCCATAACACTGAAATTTTGGTGCCCATATGACCCAAATTACCAGAGCTGCTAATCCAGGCTGCTGCTAGGATGCCATCTTGGAACATGCAGCAGCAGCATGTTTCTCAATATCTCTGTATTTTACCAGTGGCATGGGCAGTCTCAGCACTGCCTCCTCTTGCAAAATGCTATTTTCCTTATATATTTTGGTAGAGAATGCGGACAGCTCGGTATAAATGGCTAAATATCGCTAAAGTATATAAAATATAACATTGCTAAAATTTTCATCTAAATTGTAAGAAGCTACAGAAGAAAAGTGGCCCTTAAATTATTGGAGTGTCATTTAGCTACTACTTGGGTGTATGTGCAGTTTCTCTTGTGTGTCTCTCTGTTTGTGTGTGTGTGTGTGTGTGTGTGTGTGTGTGTGTGTTTATTGATTGGCACAAGTTTGCACAGGATTAAATTGATGTGTGATCGTGACCGTGCAAGTGTAAATACAACTTATTGTCCTTCAGGTTAAAGAGCAGCTATTATCAGTGGCCCCAACTTTCTCCATGCCGTAACTCTGATCGATTTTACTTTTTCTTTCTTTCTGTCTCTCTGTCTTACACACAAATAAACTACATTAAACGTAGTACTTAAGAGGAACCTCAGTACTAAACCAGTTCTCTTTTCCAAAATATGGTAAAAATAATGATGCATGTGCAAAAAAATACATCACTGCTGATGAGTAGATTTTATTATAAATGCCATCAATCTTTTGCTCTCTTTTCCTCCTCTTGTTTTCTTTTATTTACTTTACAGTTAATGATTCATACCTACTTCTTACACCATCTTTTCCTTAATCTGTCTTTTCTTTTTCTAAATAATTGATCATATTTTATTGCTTTTACATAAAATGCATTTAACGACCATTTTTTCAGACATTAGTCATGGTATATTCATATATATTAGATTAGATTAGATTAGATTAGATTAGATTAGATTGAACTTTATTGTCATTGTGCAAGGTAGATGTACAAAGCCAATGAAATGCAGGTCGCATCTAACCAGAAGTGCATAAGTGTTTTATTTACATAGCAGTTTAAATAGCAGTGTAATTAATAAGGGTATGAGGTTGAGGTTGGTAAATAATGTACAGAAGGTGCAGTAGTGTGTATATATGGTATCTATAAAGGTATATATATATATATATAGTATGATACGGTTATAGCAGGCAAAGCTTTGCTCTATACATGTCACATGTAAATTAATAGGACTGAATAATTAATAAACACAAGTGAAGACAAATAATCAATGCAAAAATAATAATCACAAACCTTTGAGATTTTATCTGCAATTAGGGACCCTTGGTTTCTGGTGCAATGTCTGGAACTGGCAACCCTTTGATGTATGCCTCGCTCACAGACTAGGGAGCAGTCATGAATGGCAACTACGCTCATAGGCTGTGGGAGAATACTCATCTCTCATGGTAAATAAAGTGCCTGAAGATGCTAGCGTTGTTTCGAGCACTTAAACACTCTCTGCCAGACCTAAGTATGTGCTGGTCCACATGAAAAACATGTCACTACTTGTTTACATCAACCACCAGGGGGTCTGCGTTCATGGACACTTTTCAACAGTGAAGTTTGCATGTTCTTCACTGTGCTTGTGTGTGTTTACTCCGTCTCCTCCGGTTTCCTCCTACAGTCCAAAACCACGTATGTTAGTTTGAATAATAATTCTAAATTGCACATAGGAGTGAGTGTGAGTGTGTGATTGTTTGTCTGTGTGTGACCTTCTGATGAACTGGCATCCTGTCCAGAGTGTACATCCGCCTTTCACTCAATAACAGCTGGAAAAAGCTTCAGCAGATCCTAGTGATAAGGAATAAGTGGGTATACATAATGGATGAATGGATGGATGGATGGATGGATGGATGGATGATTAAAATGAAAATGACTATTAACAACTCAGTTTTACAGCATATGACGTATTGATCAAGGAAGACTTTAGATTTATTATTTAGGGAGAATGAGAGAGACGGAAAACGACTGGCAGATAATGCAACAAATTGGGAGTGATAAATGAGCACAGACCTCCATGTTGCTGAATAAAAGATTAGGTGGCATTCTGCAGACGGATAATGGCATTAATGTCATCGATCTGGCCAGGAAGAGATGAATAGCTGTAGGAGGGGAACCTGCCTTCTAGACTATGATCTGACTTGTGAGTGTCTGTGTCACACACACACACAATCCCAGAAGCATAACAGATGGTATTACTGTAACTAAACCCTGGTACACTGCTACAGTTACAGTAAACATTGTTTAATATGAAATAAAAAAACACAAGAAGATGAACTTGTATATTTAGGATGCTTAAAGTGTATGCGTAGTTTACAAGAACATTGTGTAGTTTAAAGAAGACAATAAGGCAGTGATCTTTTAACCTCTAAACGACCATCCGGGCAAGACCACGGAAACTTTACTGCAGTATGAAAGAACCTACTGGTTTATCTGGTTCCCCCCCCCCAACTGAACCTGGTTTCTTCCAAGGTTTTTTTCATCATTCTGTCAACGATGGAGTTTTTTGGTTCCTTGCCGCCGTCGCCTCGGGCATGCTTAGTTCGTTCGGAACTCTGAATTTATAGATATCAATCGAATTAAGTGTTTTAATGAATGTTTAACATTGTCGTTACTGATGTATTTCTGTAAAGCTGCTTTAAAACAATCTTAAGTGTTAAAAGCGCTAATTAAACAAAGGGGACTCGACTTGACTTAACTTTAATATAACCCAAAAAGCGTAAAAAGAGACCTGTCTCTTATATCATCAGATTATATATGATATCTATGAGATAAGATTAATCATAATAGTAAACGCCTTCAGTGAAGTGGATACGATTATTTGACTTTTCCAGAATCCTTTAAAATATACCTGCGATCATCTAGAGACTAAAACTCAGAAAGCCTGCAGGGCAGCAGGATAACCCAGCCTGAACAAGCAGCTTGAGGCTATGCTGATAAAAAAGATGTTACTGTGGATCTACGTGTACTTCCCTCTCTTTCTGTGCTTAATACAGACAGAGGATTAAACTACGGACACTTCACTTTTTACCTGAAAAAAATGTAGAGACTCATCAGCTAAATTGAATCAATAAGTAATTAACACCTACCTTCTTGGTGCCGACCCCTAGCTGCCAGCACTAATACTTGCCTTTGCTCTTACTCTTAAGCAATTGCTACTTGAGATATTTGCTGAGCTGAGCTTCATTTTTTCTCTGTACTCAGGTTCGGTTCCTGCAGTATGGGCACTTCACTAAGAACATGAGGAGATTTTGATCAATGATGCACTACAGTAAAGATGAACTCTTTATCCTAATCCAGTGGGAATGGTGTTTATATATTTCCTCTCTTTTGGATTTATTACGTTAGGAAAATAACTACTAAGCAATATTAAATAAACTTTTATGTCACTTTATGCAACTTGTGCAATTTAAATTAGGAGGCCAATATTTATTTTTTATAAGTAGATAGCACAAACTTTTTAAGCTTATCATCAGCAAATCATCCCAGGACGAGGGAAAAAAATCAAATGAATAGACTATCGCTATTAGTTAGGCCAAGTACAATACGTATACAGTGCATCTGTTCATTTCAGTGTCTGCCAGTTTTGATATATTTTTGAACGTCTAATTTCACAGTGGCAATTTATGCTAAAATATAAACGCAAAAACCCGGAGTTCCCATTTTTTTGGAGTTCAATTTCCAGGCTATTTTCAGGACATACAAAGACATGAATCATAAATGTAAAGAATCCTAAAGTGATATATTTTGCCCTCCAGAAGTTTTACAAAACTTTATGGACGTGACTTAACAATAATATCAGAAATGCACCAAATACTTACACACACTATTAAAAAAGGGAGGGTTTTTCAGACCCTGATTGGACAGTAGTATTTAAAAATGTTAAAAGCTTTTCCGTCATGAAAAATATTCTAACATTGTTAAGCTTAAAGCCCAGTCATCATTATCTGGTATTTAATGATGATTATTATTATTATTAGATTATTTATTTGTATCTCCTAGAGTTGATTGTGCAGCCCAAACTGTAGGACCTAGAAAGCTGAAACTGCTGTTCACCTCAGCCCCACTCTTAGTCCATCCTGTGGAGTTCGATGCATCCACATCTGGAGTGGGAGCCGTGCTGTTTCAGCATACGGCATACGCTTACTTCTCAAGAACCCTGTCACCTGCCGAACAGAATTACGACATAGGCAACCGAGAGCTTCTCCAAGACCGGTTCTAGTGGCTGGGGACGATCCAGGAGGATGCCATGACTAAATTACCTCCTCACCTCCCTGCTGGAAAGTTGGTTTCTCTTTCCACATCACGGCGTCCCTGGTCACACCTAGTAGTCGACTACATAACGACCTTTCTTCTTTTTTCAGTCTCTGATTAAGGCCCCAATTCATCTCAAAGTTCTAAAAGGCCTTCTTTTCCAAACCAGGTGTGACCATTAACATTTCTAACAGCAAGACAGAGAGAAAAATCCAGGAGATGCTACCTCCATACCTTCTGCTCCCACCACCAGAACTCCTGGAACCACTTCAAAGTATGGGCCGACTATGCAAAAACTCCGTCAGACAAGTACTCCTAGACGTCAGAACATCAGCCCTGTTCTACCTTTAGGAAGGAATAGGGGAGCCTATGGAGGGCGATAAGACTTCCCAACTGTTTCCTTCTTCAGGGAATCAGGTTAAATACACAACCAATGCGTTTCATATACTGAGTATGGACATAGTTCGTTTCCTTTGGTATTGTTTGATGATTTCCACATGCTAATACATGTCATGAGAATGATTGCTTATTAGCTTAAAACAATTTGAATGTGGGGGCAGCACGGTGGCTTAGCTTAGAACTGTTGCCTCACAGCAAAAAAGCCCGGGTTCGATTCTTGGGCAGGGGTCTTTCTGTGCGGAGTTTGCATGTTCTCCCCGTGCTTGTGTGGGTACACCATAAAAACAATTTGCTAAGGATACTGTAAATACAAATAATGATTTACACACATATGTTAGCATTTACACATTCAAAGATGGAAAAAAATGGTTCCAGATTTCTATGGAATCGAGCCTTGAGCAGTCAGAAGCACCATAATGAACTGTTTTTATTGTCAGACTGCAGGTGCCTTGGGGCCACCAGAATGACTTTCTGAAAATTAGACCACAAATCAGAGCTTGATTGTCCACATGCAGAGTCTATAATAAACTATCCAACACATAGCTTCTGAGTGTGGCAAGGCAGCCAAAATGGAAGGTGAATTAACCTTTTACTGTAATTTCAAGAGTATTAAACTTTAAACTGCTGTGGTGAAGAGACTCAATGGCAGGTAGTTGGTTGCCGATGATGAGTTGGACGGTTTTCCAAAATGTGATGGAGCTTGCAACAATAATTGTCATAAACGTGATTAAGTTACTTAAGATTGACCAGTACTCATTTTGATTAGTTAAGTATGTGTGTTATTAGATTGTTTTAAAATAATTAAAAATAAGAAACTTATTTTGAAATAGTTACAACAAGCCAAAGGCACCTATTCTATGGAATGGCCCATAATTGGATTTTTCGCCGTTAAGATGACCCTTGTTAAATAATTGAGTAAGCTCTAAAAATCTTTCCTCATTTCCACCTCTTTTCCATTGTACATCTGCCTATAGTTTTAGTTTTGCCCCTTTTTTATACAATAGAACACTTTAAATCTCATCAAGCCTGACAGCATGAGCGAACACGCAGCTATTTTTATATCCATGTGGGTGCCTGCGCCAAGCAGCAGCTAATAAACGCTCACATTACACCAGCCGGTGAAGCCATAGAGAGTGAAAAAAAGACTAAAAGAAAAGATGAAGAGGTGAGAGGAAGTGACAGAGATTGAAAGACAAACAGCACACATGATGTGATACTTAGACTACACCTACAGAAACCTGACTACACATTATAGTAGAAGTCCAGAAGCTTCCAGAAACACCGATGGGTTGTTCATTAAACGACATTTAATAGTGATAGACATTTTCCAGGACTCGTTTCATTTGTGTGATCACTGATCACAAGTTTTATCTAATTATTTTACTTATTAACGAACAGAAGTTTCCCTGCCAGTTCATTTCTATCATTAAATTGATGATGGATATTCATGCATTTAGTTGTAATTGGATCTTTTCTCTATATTTGAAATGTAAAGTACCGATTCTGGCAACAGTCTAATCTTTTCGCATCCTGTATGTAAAACACCTTTTTATCCTCGTGACCCTAATATAAAAAAGGGATTTTAAAGTTTATGGCTGGAACAGACCACATTCCACCATTTTGTTTAGCAGATATGGCATACTATATTCTAATATTGCTAAGGCAAAGTAGCATGGCTATCTAAAGATAGAGGTAGAACGGATGCTAGCTAGCTGTCAGTCTCCTACTGCGATCTTCATTAGGGGCCCCTTAGCTCCACACTAAGGCTCTAAAAACAACATCTGCCAAAGTGGATTGAGGCTATGTCTCAGCAGGTCAAGCAGGAGCATGACTTCACACTATGGTTATTCCCCAGGCAGACTTGCCCAATAAGTCAAGCAATAAGCATAACCTCTGTCTTATCACTGTTAAAGCAAAGAAAGGTTTGTGACATCCATATTTTTATTCCAGAGATCCAATGTTCCAGAAAGGCAGCAGCTGGGTCACTTGCCATACCTCCAGCGTCCATGTGCAACGCGTGTCCATATAGCATTACATCCTGATCGACGACGTCACCCGTCTTTGGCGTAAAACTTGTCGGTTAAAAGGATTTTATTTGTGCTTCAGACCAAAGGGTGTAGAAGGACATTTCCAAAGCATCTCGATTCAGAATCTCGTTCTCTCGTGCGTGAGTATGTATGTAACCTGAGACATTTTTCTTATATAACTTGCCAGGTACAAACATGCGTGCATAGATAGATACATACATACAGTACATACTCACGCAATGGGCTTTTTAATTAGTCCCAAAGTCTGTTAAATGAAGCAGTAATACATAAATATTCAAACATCTATGTTCTGGATATTTTAGTGTTTTCTATTCTCCCACAAACCTAATTCACTTCATCAGCTCATTAACAAGCAATTAATGAGGAACTTTGTGCGTCAGGCATGTGGGTGTAGAGATTTTATTTGAATATGCATGTGACAGATTTATTCATTTATTCAAAAGGGCCATTTTTATGTATCTGAAAAATAAATCGTTGCCTATAGGTTGAGTTCATGACCTTAATTATTTCAAAGTGCTAATAATTACACGGCTAGCATAAATTATAAGTCTTATATAAAGTCATAAAATAATGTTTTGTTGTTTACCTGATAGAATTAAATAATTTTAATATCATAAATCATTCATGATGTTGTAGGTAAACCCTACAATAAAATATGGCAACATTTAACAGGTTGTATAAATGGCGCCACATGAAGTCTGGCACTAGCAGCAGGACTAGTAGGACTAGCATGCCACCGCTATAAAAAGTAAATCCCACATTCTGCACGATTTGGCATTTTAGTTTAGAGTTTTCCCTCCGCCTTTTGTGCTTTATTTACTCATCAGCTTGTACAAGAAGTTCAAAGTAAGGGATGCGGGTGTAAAGACTCAAAATGAGATTAACATGGATAGTGTATAAACAAAAGCAAATTTGCTTGTATGAACCCTAGGTTATATGTACATTTTAGAGCATTAAAATTACACACACACACACACACACACACACACACAAACACACACACTCACATCTGCTTTTCTGATTAGTTTTCTTTCTTTTATTGTTTTCTTCTTCTCTTCTCTTCTCCTCTCCTCTCTTCTCTTCTCTTCTCTTCTCTCTCTTCTCTTCTCTTCTCTTCTCCTCTCTTCTCCTCTCCTCTCTTCTCTTCTCTCCGTTCCTCTCCTCTCCTCTCTTCTCTCTCTTCTCTCTCTCTCTTCTCTCTTCTCTTCTCCTCTTCTCTTCTCTTCTCTTCTCTTCTCCTCTTCTCTCCTCTCCTCTCTTCTCTTCTCTTCTCTTCTCTTCTCTTCTCTTTCTCACTCTCTCCCTCTCCTCTCTCTCTCCCCTCCTCTCCTCTCTCCTCTCTCCTCTCTCTCTCTCTCTCTCTC
The DNA here is from genome assembly GCA_005784505.1 of Bagarius yarrelli. NCBI lineage: Eukaryota > Metazoa > Chordata > Actinopteri > Siluriformes > Sisoridae > Bagarius > Bagarius yarrelli. The sequence continues at coordinate 1,396,915 of VCAZ01000097.1, read as the reverse complement.
TCTCTCTCTCCTCTTCTTCTCTTCTTCTCTTTCTCTCTTCTCTCTCTTCTCTCTCTCTCTCCTTCTCTTCTCTCTTCTCTCCTCTCTCTTCGCCCTTCTCTTCTCCTCTCTTCTCTTCTCCTCTCTTCTCTTCTCCTCCTCTCCTCTCTTCTCTTCTCTTCTCCTCTCCTCTCCTCTCTTCTCTTCTCTTCTCTTCTCTTCTCCTCTTCTCTCCTCTCCTCTCCTCTCCTCTCTTCTCTTCTCCACAACAAAATCAATGCTGTGAGAGTTACCATGGTAACTGAGAGGCTCTGACTCACTAAAAGAAGTTTGTTAGTGCGTGACTTTGACTGCATGACTATTTGTCAGCATGTGTGGGCATTGATGGAAGGACCACTATACTAAGGGTTACACTAATGAATTGAGCAGTTAGTTTGTGCATCAGTTCTTGGGGTTTTTTTATATGATACTAGTGCTGAACATTTGCTAAGATTATTTGTGTGTGCATCTATAACAGAAGAATCAGACGGGTCCAGACAGGTTTCCAAGACAACACGTAGAGCCGCTGAGGCTGTAATTTGAGGAATGGCTTTTTGACATCATATAACACACACCAACATCATTGTACAATGTTCAAGAATGTAAACGATGCTTTCTCTGTCCCTTTTGTCTCTGATTATCTGTTTACTGTAATCATTCTAAATGTGTTCTGAACATCCAGTACAGACTTATAATTACACCATCAAATACCGCAAAATTTGTGAGGCATAAACAGAGACTATTCATAAAATTAAACATTCATCTTTAGTAACATTCGTCTTTAAAATGGAACCAGGTAAATAATTAAGGAAATACGTTTTCAATGTTTTAAAGACATAAGATTTAAATAGTTAAAAGTGAATAAAAAAATGATTATTTATTTATCCATACTTGCTTATTCCTGATCAGGGTCACGGGGATCTGATGGAGCCTGTCCCCGCTGCCACTGGGCGAAAGGCAGGGGTACAGCCTGATTCCATATTAAAGCTGAGTTATAAACATACATGACATGACATGCTGGTTAGCTGGCGAACAATATATACAAATAAGAAATGAATAGACATTTACAGCATGTGTACACATGTTTTTTTACATTTGATGCAGTAAAAACAAGGCAAAATCTTCCAAATACTGCACATGTGACTTAGGTATAATAATTTATCTTTAGAAAAAAATCCCCTTTGGTTTTGTTGTGCAGCATAAAATTTATTTTATGTATCTTCTCTTTATGTATTTTCTTCATAATTGTATTATCTTTATTATCCCCCCTCCCCCCTCCCCCTTTCTCTACCTCTTTTACATGTACATTTACAGCATTTGGTAGACATCCTTATCCAGTGGTGGCTTGGTGGTGCTGGACAAAAGAGAACACCGGCCTTTCTGGTATTAGTCCAACAGTTTAACCATTTAAGCCACCACTTCCCACTGGTACCTTCGAGAGTAGATAAAATCCAGTAATACACAGTTTCACCTACAGCCATAGCAGGTTTGACACTGTAAATATTGCATTAGATAAATGATCACTGTGATTTATAAAGAATTCTTTAAGAAACTGGTGCAGTAGGAGGAGCAGTGCAAGAAGAGACACTGACGAAGCGGTAAAAATCAAGAGTGTGAAAAAAAAATGCATTTCCTGAAAAAAAAAAAAAAACACATCGTGTAAAACAGTGTATCTACAACGGCACGCTCAAGGAAGTGTGTAAAGTGTCAACAGTGTCATGGCTGGCTTTGTAATTACTTTCCACTTCATTTTAAAACTTGTGAATTGCACTGAAGACACACACACACACACACACACACTGTGTTAGATAACACATCTGCATTTGTTTAGTATCATGTTGCTTTACAGTGCAACTACAAAAAAACACAGCTAAAAAAAGCAATTAACTTATTGCTTAATGACAGGTCACTCATACACAAACACAAGTTTATGATTATTAAATATAGTTTTCCTAATTTACTTTCTCAAAAAATGTATAAACAGTAATAGGAATAAAGGTGGTATAAATAAATGGCATTACAAATTGAACTGATTTACTTTTTACACTGCTGGGACCCGCCCAATCTAGCACCACTGCTCGCGGACGGTCTATGCTAGAATGGCAGTTCCTGGGGAGTGTCAATCAACAATCATGGGCGTGGCCTTGGTCAGTGTGACATCACAAAAACAGGCATCTGGAAACGGCTTGATTTTACAAATGGAAGATGATTTAACGGGATTATTTTAAAAATATATCATTATAATTATAGGGTAGATGTGTACACACGCTGCCGACACAAAAAAAAGAATAGAAGAGATTTTTTTTTTTATGTTTGATGCAGTAAAAACCGGGCAAAAACTTCTAAATACTGCACATAAAATGTATCTTTAGAAAAGAAACCCTGGTTTTGTTGTGCAGTATGAAATTTATTTGATGTATTGTCTCTTTATGTATTTTCTTCATTATTGTATTATCTTTATTATACCCCTCCCCCCTCCTTTTGGGTTAGTATATTTGCATGCAAACACTTGCGACTGGTCTTTTCAGATTGGAATTTATTTTTGCATTGCATTCCAGCAGACTTAAATGACCTAGAATTATTTACTGCTACTAAGTCTAAAGTTCTACCTATTTAGATGATACTGTATATTGAGTCATATCATTACCATTACTAATCTTAGTCCAATAAAACAAAATAGTGTACAAGGCTGGCCAACCCCATACATCTAAAAATAACCATACACGACTGGAGAGAAAAGCAATCCGCTCACCCAGTCAAGGGAGAGTTGCTTTTAACTAGTTTGAGATGCAGCTGTAATGAGATTTTGGACGATCGATGCCATGCTGGGTGACTCAAACACTCCAGAGGCTGTACACTGCACTCCAGTGCACTTCTCTCTTTTTTTTTCTCTCCTTCCTCTCCTGACAGTAATGTCCTTTGCTAATATGGCTTGCTCTCATTCTGCTTCACAGGCCAAGAGTCGGGCTGAGGGCTTGGACACACCGTAGACACGTTTCCATTCATCTTTGTCTTTTTCTACATATTTTTTTTCAGAAGACAGGTGTCACAACAGCATTTAAACAGAATACTCAGCACTAGAAGAGTCATGGAAATTAAATCACACACTTCCTGTTAGTCACACAAATCGGTGTGCTAGGGACAATAAACTTAATCACGGTTGTGCATTTACCTGTGCACTAACCTTACTCTGGCATATTCCTAAAGTTTCAGCACCAAAACAGTAGAAGGGGCACTTTTCGGAGTAAAGAATAATCAAAGAATTTTTTGTCTAAAAACAGTTATAACATTAACTATTATATACTTTCAGTTATTTTTTAGAGCGTTGCACAAACTGTCCCTCAGTCAACCTCATGAGGTAGTCGCCTTCTGAAAGTTGGTAAAGGTCACCAGGTCACTGGTGTGATTGTTACGTTCCCAAAGAGAGACAACCGGAGCAGTTAACTAGTTGTAACTAGGTTAAATATGGTAAACAGACACCAGAAATAAAAAAGATACTCATTTTATTAATCATCTGCATTAAATGAACAGTTAAACTAAACATACAAGACGAGGACCATGGACAGTGCCAAAGGTATAAACAAAACAAACTACCCTATGCTAAATTTTAATACGCTAACCCTACCTAACAATAGAGTAATCCCTCTAAACCACCTACTCTGGGCTAAGCTAAAAAAATACAGGGGGTGGCACATGTCCTCTAACCTAGGGTGTCTAGACAGTAATCAAACCTACGTGGTGGTATGTAGGTGCACGCTTGGTCTTTCCTGTCTTTCCCAGCATGAGGCGAGAATTAGACATGTAACATTTTTCGGGAACTCGAGCTAATTAAACACTTTGGGGACGAATCAGAGTGTTTCGTCACAGGCAGGTGACGCCATTGACTAGGAAGTAACCATATATAAATATGGCAGCGCCTCACGAGTGGCAGAAGCTCTTTTTCTTCAGCGTGTGTGCGTGTGTGTGTGTGTATATGATTAAGAGAGGTAAACGGTAGAAAGGTAAAGATACTGTACTATAAATAATTGTTTTTATTTAATTATATATATTCTGGTGGAAATGGTTGTTTATTTATAAGATGTGTTAAGTCAGAAATTCAAGGTTGTTTTGACTTCTACTGTTGGTCTTTCATGGAACATCTGAAAACATTTGTTTGGACTATTTATTGTTGACTCTCCATGGACATCTGCGAGGCCAGAATACTTTTGTCTAGACTCTTCTCCTCTAGGTTTCTAAGCGATATGCACTCGCTCTCTTCAGGGGTGAATTTTTTTAAGGGTCTTACAGGAAAAATGAAATTAAGCTTCAGGATGGGAGTAAACTTCACGTCTAACATCTCAGGAGTAAACTGTGAGTGTGAGTGGCACAGAGGAAGTTTAGGGGTTTTATTCCACCTAAAGGACTGTGTGCTTCGTGTGGATGTTAGAAGATTATCCTAATTTCCTTTAGCGTGTGTGTGTGTGTGTGTGTGTATATATATATAAATAAAAGAGGTAAAAAGGTAGAAATACGGTTATGTCACTATGTATAACCTTTTTGGGAAAGTGTTTTTCTGGATGTTATTTTATCGCTGTTACAATAAACCAGATGTAAGATTGTTTTAAAGCCTCCAAAAAGACTTCCTCCATAGCCTGACGTTTCTGTCAAGAGCACAGGTAGATCTGTTTTCTGGGTAACATTGTTCGAAGGAGCAGATCAATGGCACAATCATAGTTCCGTGACTGCAGTCTTGTGTGGAATCACGGTTAAGGTTAGCAGGCTGCTTTTCTTCAGCGTCTGGTTTGCGTTTAATCCAAAATGATGCTCAAGTAAAGGGAAAACCTTGAACTACACATGTATCGATGGTATCTTACAAAGGGGAATGGGATGGTTCTGTTATACCTCTGGCAAGCTCATGAAGGCCAGAACCTGACATTGAAACAGCATGAATTTTATTTTTCCGGTTTATAGTAACACCCCCCCACTGGGACATGACACCAATTAGATTAAATTAGATCCACAAGTGCTTTAGGTTGACACATGATGTCATTCCCTATAGCATCTTCTCCGACGCAGCATTATATAGAACCCTGGTTACATGTGACACCTGCACTTTTACTTGTAATTGAGGAGCATTTTAGTATTGTAACTGTACTTGAACTTGAGTACAATTTTTTTGATTACTTTTAATTGTTTGATAGTCTCTTTAGTTAGTTAGTATGTTTTGTTACTAATGTACCAAAAAGTCAGTTGTTGGACAAACTAAAAATTTTCTTAAACAATGTTGAGGCTGATAAGAAAAGAAAACGATAACATAAAATATCATAGCTAGGACAATCAAGTAGCTTGTGTTTACACCGAGCTCACAGATCCTATAGACTGGCTAAGTGTATTGTTCTATGTAGGCATAGCACCACCACCAGGGAGGGAAAGAGCCGGTCCAACGTTTATTTATTTAATAGACAGCGGTCCAAGGTCCCTCTGATTTATACTCATCCACTGTTAAACCCTATCTGATCATAAGCAAAACGCTTTCTGAAGGTATAATTCCACACACAAATATCCACTGCACATAATTATCAGGAGGAGAATTAATTCCTTATGCATACACATGAATATTTTTCTTCCCGAATTACTTTGAATGAGAATTAATGCAAGAATATTACTTTACACAGGTTAGGGAATATGATATGAGGTTTTTATAGTTAGCCAAGCTTCTATACTTTAATTACTTAGTTTGTTTAGCAGTCTGAAAAAGATGACTTAGTAAATGAAGGCAAGCAGAGGGGATTTATTTTCTGGGTCAGTTATTTATCTGTAGAAGCTCAGCTGGCTGTGAAACTTGATTTATTTAAAAAAAAAAAAAAGTGGAATAATATAAATTGTGCGAAGAAGAAACTCATCACACTCATAGACCCGTCATTGCACAAATACAGATGTGTTAAACTGGAATCGTTTTGGGTATTTAAAACAAATTATTTAAACTTTCTACAGTTTTTTTTTTTCATGACAGCATTTGAAGCGGTTTTTGAGGACACTTGATGCACTAGAAACAGGCGTTTACTGTTTAATTCAGAAACCTTAATTTAAAAACGTTATATTTTATTAAAACGAATCAAAAAATACTAAATACTATGTTTATTTCCCACAAATGTACAATACAGTTAAATATCATACATCATTTTTGGTTTCTCGTTCTGTAATCTACCTGCCTGCCTACGTGTGTGTGTGCTGCTAGCAGTGACAATAATCTGCAACATATTTGCAAATAAGACCATCTATATAATAGATAAAAACCAAGGAACTATTATAAAAAGACATTTTTTAAGTCCACATTTTCTACCATTGTGGCAACTTGGCCAGTAAAGTCAAAACCATAAATATTGAACTTAACAGAACTTAAAAATATGGTGCGATATGGTAAAATCTGGAATTATCTTTAGCCATGAAGTGAGCCAGGACCACAGAGAAATAGAGGCAGGTCCCTGGAAACCCAGCAGGGATTCAGGGCACTGCATCCTTATTTTTGGTGCCTGCTCCAAAAAGAAAAGAAAGAACGTCACAATTATCAGCAAATAGAGTCTTTGGTGTCAAAAAAAAATTCTTTGGTGTCACAAAATACATGTCCTTATCAACATATTATTCACCTTCTATAGTAGATTACTAACTACACTTTTAAACAAAAGACACCATGAATTATATAGCCGAATTGTTACGTCGTATAACACAAAACAATACCCAATCAGAAAGCGAGCTGACAGCTGGAAGCATAACAAACATGGCCTGGTGAAGGACAAAACTAAATGGAGCGCTGACACTGGGAGAGGTACCGGCAAAATGTCCAAACAACTTTGTCTATCCCAGGCCACACAAGCCCGTAGCTTTCCTAGGGTCAACTATCTCGCGCTCTACTTGTAGCAGCTCATCCCCTACAAAAACCCAGAACATACTGGCTTAACAGTGGTTTGGACCTCACCTTCCTATAGCATCGTCTCTGAGATCCGGAAAAGGTGAGTGAGTAGCCCAGCCAGTTTCAGCCCAGCACGATAGGGACTGAAATGTCTTGTATTAGCAAAGGTCCACTCAATTTCTCAGGCTTGGATACCGTTTGCCGCAGCATTAAGTACACACATCATAAATAACAAAGGGAAAAAATAGGTTTCTTGTTTTTTGCCTAAGGTCTGTGTTTTGACCACTTTCTCCAACAGGGTAGCAGCCCACAGTCAGTAAGAGCAAAACAATGATGCAAAATGCAGCAGTACTGGAACAATGCTCTTTTGTTTACAGTGTTCATCAATGCGAGAGTGAAAGAGCTGGTGGCCTCCGGAGCAGCGTCAAGGGGCGGAACCTGAAAGCACATTTGCTGTCCTTGGGCTTAGAATCTGATCATGCAGAAGAAAAGATTCTGCTCCAGAAAGGGAGTCAGGCTTCTACAGACAGTAATTTATAAATTAAAAGAAGGCTGGGGCATCCAATCATAGAGCTGCATAGCTGAACTGATTTCTAGAGTATGTACCCCTAGTTTCTAGAGAGGGGGAGGAGATGCTGTGTTGCCTTGCTATTTATGCTGCACGAAAAGAAGGGCTAATTACATGCGTTCTGAACTTTGCTTTGTTTTAGTGGCACCTCAACTTGCCACCAAGGTCACTCAGTGCCAATAAAGATTGAATTATTACTTCATTACTTTTGTGGCATTTTGTTTACCTGTAAGGGAACCACAGTTCCATACATAACCTGAGCTGTTGTTGTTATTATATCCTACTATTAATTTACTTATTAGGATTTTTTGTCGTTTTTGTTTTGCTCATTTTACTTTATCATTCATAATTATGTTTCTGATTTGATCACTTCGATGCTTTCCTTCCTTTTCCACAATAAAGAAAGCTAAACTCAACCTTCTGCCCCTGCTTAGGTCCACTTAGCGCTTTCTGTTATTGCCTATACAAAGCACACAGGTATGCATTGCATGTCAATATGAGGGATTGTGTCTCTTTGGGACTTGGCGTGTATGTGAGTGCATCTCAGTGTGTGTGTGTCTGATGGAGTGGGTCGTGACTTGTTGAGCGAAGTTTAGGAGTGACTGTCATGGCTGATTTATCAGTATCACTCACCTCCGGTAGTCGTATTTGATCCCTGCGTGTTGTTGACTTGTTTTGTTTATCTTTCCTCAAGGCAAAAACAAACACACACATTGTCACACACCAGCAAGTTACTAGATGGACGCTTAGTGAAAGCATGAACGGACATTTAAACGAGCTGAGGACAACCTAATTAATTCCGCTTGTTATTGAACTTTGGATATTTTAGAAGTTTATAAGCAGGTTTTTGCAGTGGTGGCTCAAATAGTTAAGGTGCTGAGTTGTTGATCTGAAGACCAGAAACACCTGGGTTCAAAACCCACCACCACCAGCTGTTGATTAAAAGACCAAGAAGACCTGGGTTAAAGCCTCACCTCCACTAGCTGTTGATCTGAAGACCAGAAACATGTAGGTTCAAGCCCCACCACTGCCAGCTGTTGATCTGAAGACCAAGAAGACCTGGGTTCAAGCCCCACCACCAGCAAGCCAACCACTGTTGGGTCCTTGAGCAAGACCCTAAACCCTTCCTGCTCCAGGGGCGCAGTATCATAGCTGATGCTGTGCTGTGACCCCCAACTTACTAAGATGGGACATGCAGAAAATAATTTTACTCTGCTGTAAAAAAGGATATGTGACAAAATAAAGGCATTTTTTATACTAATCAGCCGTTTGCATTACTTGCTGCATCTCCTTAAATGAGTTCAGTAATGAATGAGTAATGAATGAATGTACAATAGTGAGATACTGGGTGTCATTTCTAGGAGGTATGAAAGATTCATAGGAGTGTATGGTGTTTGTGCGAATGTCTGGGATCAGCAGATGAGCCCGCTGTGATCTCTCAGCAGGAGGTGGAAATTCAGCAAAAGACAGTATAAAAGTAAAAACCTTTACAGCAGTATTTGGCAGATGCCCTTTATCCAGAGCGACTTATATTTATCTGATGTATTTAACACAAAAATACATTTTGTTAAGCACAGTCACTTAATGCTGTTTGTACAAAAATCTTGCTATTTGTTTACTTGCACATTTTTTGTAATCTGGTCAGCGCTACTTAATTTAACGTTCCGTACAGTGTTCTGTATTGTCTGTGTGATGTAATGTCTGTATTCCTACTCCCTCAGATTCACAGGTACTACTCGACTTGTTCCACCATCCGCTAGGATGCCTCAAGACTGTTCTCTGTTCTGGAATGAACTTTCCATCAATGTCAGAACAGCAGAGTCACTGGCCGTCTTTAAAAGACGTTTGAAAACCCACCTCTTTCTTAAACATCTAGTTCTTGACATTTAAAAAAAAAAAAAAAAAAAACTCTTTCAGTTTTTTGTTGTTACACCGATTTGTGAACTATTGTATCAGTATTGAGCTGTTTAATGATGTGATTCAAAGCACTTTTGTACGTCGCTCTGGACAAGAACGTCTGCTAAATGCTGTAAATGTAAATGTATTGTTATTTGCACTGTCTGTTTTGCACTGTTTGCAGCAGAGTGCACACATGCACTTTATGTTGCTGAGACTTGTTGTATAACAGGGAATAATGTGAGTCGCTCTGGATAAGAGCGTCTGCCAAATGCTGCAAATGTGTGCGTCGGTTGGGTGTGGATGTTAGAAGATTATTCTACCATTAGATGTTTCAGTCTATCCCAGTGGAAGTAGTTAATCCTGACATTCTAAATTGTACTAGATAGAGAAGACCAATAATCAGGATCCTAAGAATGATTCTTCATTTACTACCCTGTCTTATGAGAATAATGTCACTTCTGAAAAGGAGTTAGGGGCAGATGATGCTTAATAAAGGTTTTGTAAAGGCAAAGCTTTATAACAATCTCTGTGTTGCAGACTGTGGTTTCTGGTCTAAAAATCAATGTTTTTTAGCACTTGAGGAATGAGTACAGAGTAATGATGATGCTGCATCGCATCCATATACCTCTTTTTGGTCTTCCTCTTTACCTTCTGCCTGGTAGCTTTATTTCTAACATCCTGCTACCAATATATTCACTATCCCTCCTCTGTACATGTCCAAACCACCTCAATCTGACTTCCCCCTGACTTTATTCTCAAAACATCTAACATAAGCTGTCCCCCTGATGAACTCATTCCCAATCCTGTCCAACCTCATCACTCCCAACATCGAGGTTTTCTTTGGGAGTGACGAGGTTGTACTACTGCATCCATCTCCTAAAAAAAATAACTTTTAAAAATTACCCAATTATCTTTTTACAGAGCACAGTTTGTCCTACACAGTCATCCTATGCATCAGATAAAGGGTATTTTATGCTTGCTGTGAGCAGTAATTGGGTCGATAGTAAAACTTGATTTCACTTGGGATTTGATCTAAAATCTGCAGTTAGGAACATGATTGAGTTTGAGAGCCACTGCAGGCCCAGATTATTATTTGCACATGTTGTCAAATTTTCCCAGCAGAAGCACTGCTGTGTTTGGAAATCTCACAGAAGTGATGAATAAAGGGGATGTGCACTGAAACTCCCCTGCTGTTCCAGATGTGACAAAATCCCCTAAAACTTAACTCTTTTCTGAGTGTTTATTCTTCATGAGTAAAAGACACCATCTGTTAATCAAATAACTTACTGCCTGGTAGTGTAAGGAGGGGAATGTGAATTTACGCAGCATAACCCACATTTTCAGTAACTCTGCTTGCAAAGTTGTGGGGAACTTGACTTTTCAATAACATGACTTTTTTTCAATCTTTCAATCAAATAAAGATTAAGTTGTACTAGATAGAGAAGACCAATAATCAGGATCCTAAGAATGATTCTTCACTTATTACCCTGTCTTAGAAGAATGGTGTCACTTCTGAAAAGGAGTTAGGGGCAGATGATGCTTAATAAAGGTTTTGTAAAGGCGAAGCTTTATAACAATCTCTGTGTTGCAGACTGTGGTTTCTGGTCTAAAGATCACTGTTTTTTAGCACTTGAGGAATGAGTACAGAGTAATGATGATGCTGCTGTTCAGCTCTTTAGACAGTGGAATGCTATTTCTGTACAGTCTGCGCTCTCCCAGCTTAGTCTGAAAGATGAAGAGATTGACAGATTGATGCAAGAGTGTGTCTAATACAATGCAGATATCGATAGCTTAAAGAAACGGGGTGCAGATTACAAACACGCTGCTATCTCTTCTTGGAGAACTTTTGACTGAAGAAGAATTTGCAGAAGCTTGACTTATTTTAATCTTTTAATCAAATGAAGATGAAATCTTATCGAGGTCTTCATGGCCTAATTAGTGCATTTAATATTGCAGCAAAGTTTTGTCACCCTTAGAACATTTTTATACTCATATTGGTTTCTTACCAAAAAAAGGTGAACAAAATGTTCTCAATGAACATTTTATATGTATTTATTTTACTTACTTTGTATTGTAATAATAATAATAATAATAATAATAATAGATATTATGTTTTATCCTTAAAGGTCTGACAGTGAGCCTGGATTTATACCCTTTTGCTTACAGTTGGGTCAACTCAACTTGCCAGTCTCATGATTGAAGCTTTCATGCTGCTTTGAAGGATGCAAAACCAGAGCAAACGGGTGCGAAAGCTTGCCTGGTGTATACCACCTAGTGTAAACTGAGCTTGCCAAGGGGGACATCTCTCGCATTGTAGGCAGTCAGCTCCCTCAAAAGCTGAGCGGGCATGCTTGTCTCCCAAACAAACTACACAAAGAGAGTGTGTGTCATCCCTATAATATCGCAAGGCTACGGATCTCTTAAATTGTTTCACTTTCTCTTTCATACAAGAACATACACAAAGAGGCTAAACTACAGTGACGTAAGGAAAACCAAGCAAGAGGTCCATAGAGAGGTTATATGGACTTGGTGGGTTTTTCCTCATCATGTGTCCTATCCGAGCCAATAAATTGGTTTGTGTTTCAAAAATAAAGTGTTTCCATTTATAGTGGCAGACTATTTAGTGTCTATACTAGGGCTAGACGTAGTGTCGAGAACCATATTTCAAATTGTAAAACCTTTTGAAAAGAGTAAAAGTTATTTTATTAACAAATGGGGTTATATGGGGTTATAAGCAGGTTTCACAAGCTGATTTTGATGAACAAATCATACCTATATGTGCTATATAGGTATTATGCTATATGCATAAATAGTCATTTTAGTAATGTTAATTTTACATGTACATTTTGTGCGTTTTCTTTTCCTCCTTCCTTTCTTTCGGGCTTAGAATTTCTCATAGACTTCTATCTTCTAAAACTTCTATCTCTTTGTTTTTACAGTTGTCATGTTTTAATGGACATGTGTTTGGTATTGTAATTCTCCCCTTTGTCATTGGTTGATTACTTTATTGTGTCTAGGTGCTCCTCTTTCCATCATTAGTCTGGGTATAATATACCCCTGTGTCTGCCTTGATCTTGTGTCATCAACGTTAACTAACGTGAATGTCTATTCAAGTCCTAGATTTCCAGGTCCATGCTAAAGCTGGTTGCTAGTTTTATCCTTCTACCATGTTCCATAAAACTTTATCTAATAGACCAGTCTTAACTTCTGTTTGTTGTTCTGCTAAAGTTCTGCTTTGCATCCAACCTCCACGTCCCTGGTAATATTTTCTGTACACGTGACGATAACCTTTCGGAATCTTGTCGTTGTGCATGTCATTAAGCCTTTTAGCTGTATATGTGGGTTGCACAAAGTGAGGCTGTTGTCCACCTGCCAGGACAACCTGCATTTACTAAAGAGAGAGAGAGAGAGAGAGAGAGAGGGAGAGAGAGAGAAAGTTTGTTTTGGTGGCCGCTGACTGCATGTAAGTTTTGTTGATTTTTTTTCTTATCTGTATGTTTTTTGTGTGTGTGTCTTTGCAGAGGCTGCCAGGCCGCAAATAAGCTTCTTTATAGAAACAGATTTGTGACTGCTAAGTAAAAACATGGCTGCTGTTCTGCACACACTCTGCCTAGACCGGCTTACACAGCTGATCCACACTCCAAACACTGCACTGTGAACCCGTAAAGTTGCTCTCCTCCCTCCCTCCCTCCCTCCCTCCCTCATCTCTTTCATTCTTTAGCCAGGATTCTGTTTTGCCTCATTTCCTCTTTTGTTTTTCCATTTCCTAGAGAGATCAGCCTGTATATTATTTATGTGCAAAGGAATTACTGTTTTACGTAACTTTGTATTTAGATAAATGGGAGCATAAATAGAATTTAATATCTAATAATAATTTTATAATATAATAAGCCAACACACCAAGCCATATTTTAACAAACACCAAGCACCAGGAACTCGAGCTGGGTCGAAATGTTTTGGAAAAGAGATAGCATCATGTCACTGTCCCATTGTGTTGGACCTATTTTGATGCAAGGACCCTGGACCCTAGAATTGCTTCCAAATCAGGATTTTTAAAATCAGACAAATGTATGGTGAGAGGACCAGCCTGCTGCCTTAAAAATGTCCGGCAGAGCTACCGCCATGGTTTTGTCTTTCCTGGTCTGGTTCCTGAAAAGGAAGAGGGCAGAAGACCTGCAGTTCAGGAGTTGATGGCATTTTTGGTACAGACCCAAGGTGGAGGAAGGCTTTTACCATCCGTGTTCTGGCAAGTTCAGGCACAAAGGCAAAATGGACAATGCTTTGATAGTGCTAATCCTCTTAATATAGAAAAATATATAGGAAATAGCTATGAGATTGTCTTAAGTGTCAGGCTTTTTTGACGCCTCCACCAGTGATTTGTTAGGGGCAACTAGGGCCACCTAGAATGCTCACTTTAATCAGTACATGTCTAAAATCGAATGCGAAACTATGAAGTACCAGCTATTAAAAACAGACTGCACTTGGTGGGGCGGTTCACTTTCTATCACTCTTTTCAGCAAGAAAGTCTTTACATCCTGTTCTATAACCATAGCCTCCTTGTAGGCCATGATTGAGTGAACCTTGGCAGATAGGACCTGAAATGGTTTCTGTACCCACTTTGTATTGTATGCGGGATTGACTATAAGAAATTCCTGTAAGATTCTGTATGAGCAGTCTTCCAGCTCTGGGGCTAGAAAAGACTTTCCACATTGAAAAGAAGGTGAGATGGAATTAGAGACAAATGTAATGCATGAAGTATTTTTACATGCTCTGCACTGAGCATCTGTGAGCCACCAGTTCACTTCTTTATATTTGTGTTTATACTTTCCTTTTTGCCATACTTTCTTATCCTTTCACTTTTTGCTCAGTTCTTAAAGAACAAGAAGTATTAACTTATTATGAATATAGCCATAGAAAGCACTAGGAAAAAGCATTAGAACGATCTCTCCTGACCAAATCCATTCAGGTTTTTACACCCAATACTTCAAAGAAAGTTAAAGAACTAAGTCTGATCCATTACCTATTTTTAATGATTGATTAATTATTAATTAAATTAAATAATTACGAACTGTGTGAACCTAAAAAGAAGCTAAGAAATTACAGAATAACTTATTAAAGGATAAAAGACTTAAGGAATTACAGAGTTGAATAATTATATAACTTATGCATTAAAAAAAGAAAAAGCAAAAATAAAACTTTTATTGTCAGAAGAAATGGAGGAAAAGGCACAGGGCAGCAGTGTTGTAATATCTGCAATACGAAAACGTATGTGTCAGACGACATATATGAGAAAATTAGAAAGAAAGACTGTTATACGAGCAGCAGATTTTTATTAAATTGCATATAACAGGTTTTAAAATAAGGGTATGTTATCAGGAGGAGGGGTCTGAGGATGAGATCAGTTTTAATGGAAAATCACAGGAGGGTTAGGAGGAGACTGCTAGGCTGAATCTGGAAAGTAATAGAAAATCATTGACTGAACAAGAAGGGGTAACGAGAAGCACTAGTAAAAAATAAAAAAAAATGTTAAGGGATGTTCGATCTTGTCTTTGAGGTTGGTCTGTGTACATGTCTCTGTACACTTTGTGTGCCACTTTGTTGCTGAAAGATGTCTTTTGATGGGTCCCCTTTTGACTGATGATTTTTGCTTCTCTTACTCTGGACTTAATAATCTTTGACAACAGATTAAGTACTAATAGTAGAAATTGTTAAGGCCTGCAAATGTGTCCGCTTAGAAAGGGGTTCTGCATCCCAACATATTGTAATGGTGACCGAGATGGGACAGTCTGCATAAAGCTGAGAGCCTGAGCTATAGCCTCATACCTGCAGGGTCACGGAAACCAGCACAATTCAATAAACAAAGCATGTACCAGTTGAACTCAAAGTCTGTGGCCTAAAGAAGGGAGAGACGACCCTGGGTAGGGTGTGGCAGCTGGAACAAAACCTTTTGGGTTAAAAATAAAAAAGATGGGAGAAAATTTATGGATTATCAGGTTGATAAGAGAGAGGCAGGATAGAGGTAGGTAGAGGTAAGTATGCAATAACTTATACATACTGATACACATAAGTAAGAAAGTAAGGATGAGTGTTCAATGGCAATGCTGGATTTAGAGGTAGAGACTAGAAGAATAAGAAAGCATTTTTGGAAAGAAAGGACTTAGCTAGTAATAACATTTAAAGGTAGCCAAAACATGATATCCAGAATAGAATGCTAGGGTGAAGTAAAGTAAGAATAAAGAGAAAAAACAGAGAAGGACAGGACTGGCAAAAAAGGAGACTAGTATCAAGTATCTAGAAGCTTTATTGTGATTTTAACCATGTATAGCAGATGCAGTACAATGAAACAGTAAAATAAAAACAACGTTCCACAGCTTCTATAACTCCGGGTTCAGTCTCCCCGGGCTTCAGTCCCTGTCTCGCCAGGATGTCTGCTCCCCGATTCAGGGACCCTGGAATCCTCTTTAATAAGAGGATTTTTTCCTGGAAGTCCAGTGAAGGATCTGACTTGTACAGCGATCTTGAGTGCAGACCTTCCTGGTGTCATGAATACAGCCAGCATCTCCAGGCAGTTTATGTGACAAGAGAGATGTGCTTCCGGCGTGGCTGCCACTCATGACAAGCCTTGGGCGTGGCTGCCACTCATGACATCCCCATTCTGTAAGTCTAAGGACCGAAGGCACTGTGCACGACCTTGATCTCCTGGAGTGGACTGTTCATCAGAGAAAACCCTTATATGCAGCAGGCCAAAAGGTAACATGTTGGACGCTACTGCCATAGGATCTAGAGGCCCCTGGATTTGCCTAACGGTAAGAGTGAGTGCCTACGCTCTCCTTCCATAATAGAACAGCTCAATACTGGTACAATAGACCAGAAGTCAAAGTGTAATAACCACAATAATTGTTGAAAGAGCAGCATGGATACTTTTTTATTTTGTTAAATGTCAAGTGCTAGGTATTTAAGTAAGAGGTGGATCTTCAATCATCTCTTGAAGACAGCCAGTGACTCTGCTGTTGACATTGGGGGAAGTTTATTCCACCATCTTGGTGCCAGAACAGAGAAAGCGCTGCTCTTAGTCTTGGCTTCTTAAGAGGATGCCCCAGGCATGCCTAAGCCTATCCTGCACCCTAGAGTGGGATGCGCTCCCAAGGTGGCTAAGCCAGTTATCCACAATAAAACATTCCCGGTGGAATGCGTTCCCAAGGTGCCTAGGGTGGTTGTCCGAGGTAAAGCATTCCCATATCATCAACTTTGACACAGCTTCTTCTTCCCTTCTCATAAAACCAGGTTACATATACTTCAAAAAAACTCAGCATTATGTTTGTCCTGGTATATTATTCAGGAAACACTTCCCCTAAACTTACCGAATTTCACTTAACACAGGTCTTTATTTCTTCCTCCTGGCTCCAAGTTTGTCAGGATATTAAATATGAAGAAAACGTCTGATAAATACACTCAAATGCAAATGTGTCTAATTTCCATTTCAAAATATTACCAGTTTTTACACATGCTAATCATGGTGTGCCATAAATAATGAAAAAAACCCACTTCAAATATATTACCAGCCTTCATAGGGATCAGGGTAAAATGTCATGCATTATTTTTACCACACTGGGGGTAATTTTCAGTTCTCTAAGGAGGTGGAATAGTGGAGTGGATGTTTGTATAACTCACATTATTCTTTCAGTAAACTAAATACAATATAGGGAAAAAACATATTTGATTGTTTTATTTGATTTTTGTTAAATGACAATTTTTGTTTCTATGATTGGGTAATACTTGCTGCAATCATCCAGTTGATTGGTTTTCTTAATACTGTCAGGTTCATGACAGGGCCAATCAGAGTCAAACAGGGGCAGGTCTCTAGGCAGTGATGCTTGGCTGCCTAGCCAAGAGAGTCAATTTAACAGCTCCCAGGTCTCAGCTCCAAAGGCATATCCAACTCCGAAAGCTTTGAGCTGAAACAAAAGCCAATGCATAGGTACAGACCCGGGTGAGAGAAATCAGATACATGACTGGGAAGTTTTTCAGCGAGTGTCCTCTGTGGTGTGCAGGGGGTCTGCCAGACGTGATTTATGCATGGGGAAAGTGAAAATTCTGCAATGCTAGAGCTCACAGAAATCGGACCAATCATTTTACCTCTTTCTATATCATTCACAGAGGCAGATGAGTTATGACAGTTTTATAAATGTAATTGTTTACATTAGATTTTAAATGCTGCCTATTTGTTAATAAGTTCTATATACGCTAAGATATAATTTCCTTATCAGGATTGAGGTGTATAATCAGATCAGACACATACAAATATATATGTCACAGTAACACCAAACACACCACCCTTTCCGTTTACACGCTCTCCGGAATTCTAATTAATCTCACCTGCAATTTATTTCCCATTCAGTATCACTCTTACTCAGTCCCCTAAAGCAGAGCACACTGCACACTCTGTCACTGTTTGGTCTCGTTAATCGAATGCTAGACTTTCTCCGTGGTGTTTTCTAATCCCAGTTTCCAAGATCCCAAACAATTGATTTCTGCATTTACCTTTAACTCTTGTATTGAACCTGTCTCCAGTTCCTGGAATCCTACGTTTCTGGTTCCTTAGCTACCGGTCCCATTCGTCTTTCCCTACGCTCCTACATCCTTTTCTGGTTCCCAGCATTCAGTAGCAATCCTAAAAAGTCCCCACTTTCCTGTCCACTGCTGTTGTTCCCACGTGTTGTTTCATTTCACTTCGTACTGCATTTGCTAATAATGGTTGAATGACAATAAAGCTTTTTTGAACTTGAACTTAATATGTGCCACTAATTGGTAGAGCTCAGGACAAAGCCTATCGTGCCATCCAAGATCTCCAGTGGGGAACCGAGGAGCAGGTACTTAGCCGAAACATAGAGTCCCATAGTGCTGCATGCTCTCTGCTGACCTACATATCAGATAGTTCTGAATTTAGTATTTAAATACTTATATAAATATAAACTTATATGAATATATAAACCAAAATGTCTGACTCTCGTAAAATGTTTATACATGTTTCCATATCGAGACTTTTTTATTTTTATCAAAAGACTGAAAAACTATCAAAAAAAGAGAGAAATTCTAGATTGTAATATTTTTGCATTGTTTTGAGGCATTTATGCAGGTCAAAATCTAGTTAAACTATGTAAATTTACTACGCTTTTATAAGATGTTAATAACTTTTTAGTCCCAGTTTTTGTCTAATTACTGAGTAAAATTTTGTTAGCCCGTTGCCAGATTCATTTTGCTCAATTTACATCAATTTTAACTATATTTAAAAATATATAGCTTTCTTTTCTAGTAGCGCAGCGATACTTTCAAACACTAACTCAAATGTGAGCTTATTTGCCCCCAATCCACGAATAATTCCAAGTCAAGCAATTAAATGCCCAATTGCAGGGATTTATTTAAGATGATATCATGTGGTACCCATTTTATTACCATCAATCCGAGGCAGAGATGTGTGAAACAGATTTACTGTCAGATATAGAGAAATGCCTCGCAATCTTAATTAACACCCATTCAAGAGGAAAGAACAACATGCAGCCTTGTTGACTTTGAAGTGCAAGTATATATAATGTAGCATCCTTTATGTTATATCTGTATCCAATGTCATTTATGTCTCATCTTATTTAACTTTGTCCTCCTCATATGGTAGTAACACATCAGTGATTTTTTTTTTTGTTAAAACCAGCATTGAAGATTATCCAGCATTGAAGTTGGACTTAAAATGAAATCACCTTGGACAACTGCACCATAAAAAAATCACGTTGATATTAATCAGAACATTTGGCCTATTTCTCCCTTTCTGACCATCTTAGGAAATGTCCTTATTATCTTGGTGGTACCTTATTTGATTTACCTGTAGTGTGAGGTGTGTAACGAGTGACTGAATCTGTTTAGATGTCCCGGTTGTAAATCGTAAAATTCAACATACTGAATATTGTGTATGTCTGTGGGGGAAGTGGTGGCTCACCAACCAGTGTTGGACTACCAACCTAAAGATTGTGGGTTCGATTCCCAGCGCCACCAAGCTACCACTGTTGGGTCCCTGAGCAAGGCCCTTAACCCATAATTGTTCAGTTGTATAATAGAGATAAAAATGTAAGTCGCCCTGTATAAAAACATCTGCTAAATAATGTAAATGTATTACTTATGCTACAATCAGTAATCCTGATATATGTCGGGAACCCCAGGGGACAAACAAGTGTATGATCTGGAAATTATCATGTGAATCGAAACAATATCCAATCAGAGAGCAAACTCACAAAAGATGGATGCATACCAAATGTTGCGGCGCAAAATTAAGTGTAATTTATCCAAATCGCGTTTTTTTTGTTAAAATAATTTGGAACAATTTCTTCCTGTTTATTGTCCGCTATTTTTTTTTCTCAAGTCTCGATGGATTTTGCGAGATTTCACCTGTACATCACACACTATAAAAGTAAAACAGTTAAATCTAGGATTTTTGTCCCCATTTTTGTGGTCTCTCAGTTTGAAAAATCTGTTAGTGTCTACCAGCATTACAGTATCTCACCCTAAGAACACAATAAACCAGATTTCCAATGTTAATTGGATAACAAAAGTGCAACAAATAACTGAAGCCGTTTCTTCTGTATTTTTATGAGCAATCAAAAGAAATAACTTGCCATCATTTCAATTTTTATTACCTCTCACTTGCACATATTTGTACATATAATCTGTAATATAAACTGTAAAACAGTCATCCTGACGTTGTACATTGTGTATAAGTCTTTCTTTTTCTGGTTCCCCGTTCTGATATATTAGGATGGAGTGTGGCTAAATTAGCACACATACTGAAAAAACAACCCAATGCTAAAATCATGCACTGCATAACAAATAGAATCACACTTATACCTGAAACACAACTTTTTATCATTTAAATAAAAGTATGAATAATGGCTTATCACTTTTATTTTTCATGCCAAATTGTTTGAATGTTTTAAGTCAAAGCCAAAGGCGGTTTGGTTTTATTACACTGCCCTCAGTAAGCTTGGAATACAAGCTGAGCATGATTAAATGTTAAAAATTGTAAATATTATTTGAATATTATATGCTTAGCTTGAATGTCTTCCAGTAATTAGGACATTCCAACATTTATTCCCACTTAAAATAGCTAAAATCACACATGGGTGTATCACATCAGGTCCTCATGATTAAAACATTGTTCCTCAGCTTTTTTAAAAAATGCTGGTCCTATTCACAAAGCTCAGACATTTAGTTTGGTGTGCTCTTGACTGTTAAAGTGATAGTGAACCCTTATGGTGAGATGAAAAGATCTGTCTGAGGCCTTCAGAAAGAAGATTGCAGTAGCTTATGAGTCTGGAGCTGAGTCTGGAAAGGATTTAAAAAGATCTCAAAAGATTTTGAAATTAACCGTTTTATTGTCCGCAAAATAGTCTACCAGTGGAGGACATTTAAAACAACTCACAACATGCCCAGGTCTGGCCGTTCAAGCAAGTTTCCCCTGAGAGCAGACCGCAAGATGCTACAAGAAGTCACCGAAAACCCTAACGTGTCATCACGGGTCCTACAGCAGACTCGTGCATGACTCCACAACCAGAAAGAGACTACACCAGTTTCACTTTATTGTTACTGAAGTTTGCCAAACAAAGACATAGACAAAGACCAGGACTTCTGAAATAAGGTTTTTTGGACAGATGAGTCTAAAACAAATATTTTTTTGGACACTGTAACAGAGGACATGTTTAGCGTTACTACTCTAGCATCACAATCATATATCTAAGGCGCACACTGGCTATATGCCGTGTGTTCACAAGTCTTAGAAGAACCTATTGTTTCAGAAAAGTGTCTTGTGGTTGACCAAGTCAAATGCAGATAAAAGGATGAGGAAGATGAGAAGAGATGACAGTTCTGACCTAATCTGGCAACTAGTTTTTCTGTGACTACCAAAAGGGCAGTCTCTGTTGAATGTGCTGGTTTAAAGCCAGACTGGTAGGGATTTTGGAAGTTGTTTTGCAAGATGTTTAAGAAAGAAAAGAGGGGAAAAAAGATGACTGGTCCGAAGTTTCTAAAGTTTAAGAGAACTTATTTAATAATTTTTGTGGTAAGTAAATTTGCAGACACAATTAGTGTTGTCTTTAGAAAATGTCAAGAGTCCAACAGAAGAAAAGCAAGTATTTATTTCATAAATGCCAGCCACCAGAGTTAGGATATGCTCTAATCATGCATGTAGGGTAAAAGGCTGTCAGATGAAATTCTCTTAAAAGATTAATCATAGATGAGCAATAAGAGTCAGGGCACCTGGAGTTATTGATTTGCTTGCAAATGAGCTCGGCTTCTGAGAATTGTAAATCAGCAGTGCTTTTAGACTAAAAGGGAGTTTGCGGAATAGGGTGTGTTGTTTGCTTGGGAAGAATGGGTCGGTGTTTGAGTTTGGATTAGCAAGAATGTGCGTAAAATATTAAAGATAAAGGGATGAAAAGGAGGTTAGGTCATGGGGAAAGATGTGTAGAAAACTAGAAAAAGAAATTACAGAGGTAATATTTAATAAAGGAGAGTAAAATTGAAGAAATATTTTCACTGTACTGTAATGGTCTAAAATACTAAATGAAATGCAACTTAAGACACCAGTTTTGTTTGAGCCGTTGGAATGTTTGCTGTTGCTGAATTCCTTCGCTTGGTGGAAGGTAAAATAAAAAAATAGATAAATAATATGTGGCTTGTTGGATTCGGTCTCCAAATAAGATTTTAAAATGTTATTACACAAAATCTGTCTTTGATTACATTGGTAAAAAAGATAAGACAGCTTGTGTGTCATGGTAACACCCAACAACACACCAATTCACTTTATCTCCACAATTCACATTCAGTCACTGCCTGGTCACGTTTATAAAAATGCTGGACCCTTTTGTATGTTTTTCGAGTGATTTTTTCCCAAACCCTAGTGATCACTGCTTATCCCTACATTCTTCCAATGACCCCATGTAAGGTTTTCATGTTCTTTTTTTGTTTTCTTGTTTTCTTGTTTATTGTTTTGTGTCTAGGCTATGCTATGCTAGCTAGCTAGCTAGCTTTACTGATCACAATCACAAACACAAGACTGAACAACCAATGAGAACAAGACACAAAGACAAAGGAAATCACATGACAAGAAGACAAGATGACAAAACAGAAAGTAAACAAAACAAACTGCCTAGGCTAGCTTAGCTAGCTAGCGTAGCATAGCATAGCTTAGCCTAGACACAAAACAATAAATAGTAAACAAGAACATCATAAAAGAACAATATGAAAATATCCTTGTCTCCAACGTCAGTGGCATCGACTCCTGGTTCCTCCACTTCTGGCCCTTTTTTATAGCATTTTTAACAATGAACATTGTCCCAAAGCAGCTTTACACAGAATTTGTTAACAATGAAAAAGTGTAAAACTTGACTAAACACTTGAATAGTGGCAACAACCAAGTTTTTCCTTTTACCAGGGTTTATTTTTAACTTGTTTTGTTATTACTGGTTTCATTATTATATGATTGCTTTCATTATTGTGATGTGAAGTTTTACCTGTATTAAATATATTAAGTTGATTACCTATAGATATAATATATATATATATAGAATCTGTTATTTATTTTTTTTAATAAAAGTTCGCAGTTTGCAATTTAACCTTTTTTTTCCATTTACACATTTGTGCGTATCCTGTGCTTCGTATTCCCACCGATACAATGGACTGTGGGTGATGAAATATAAACTATACGTTTTGACTGGCTGTAGTTTAACCTTTTAATTACGTTTAATTTTACTTCCACACACATGCATTGCAGAGGAAAAAATTTTGACAGCCTAATTAGATAATTGCTTCAATTTGTTTAATTGAGTTTGAACCTTTATCCCCTCCCCTGAACATTTCAATGACATCTACTATTACAGAAATTGGCCTAATTTTTCAAAGAAAATTTTTTTTTATCATTATTTTTATGCAAACTTTGTTGACGTTGATAGTGATAATTTATATTATTGTTTTATTGAATTATTTTCTATAGAATCACTTACATTACTATACTCAATAAGACAAACATATACATAAGAGACAATCACATCGAACCACCCTTTTTAATATTCTTGGATGGCAGCAGCCTTTAGAAATGTCCATTTTAAAGCCACATCGTTTTTGATGTGTTCAGGTGAGCTTACTATTTTACCAGTCAATGCGGTTCAAACAGAGACTTTCTTCATTAAGGCATTTTAATCAACACCCTGGTTTGAATTCCAGTCCTAAAGAGAAACCGTAAAATACACAATTGAACTTAACAGCTTTTATTCAGGTGAGTTAATAACAGACAGCTGCTGCCAGAATGCACCTGTGTGACATCCTAATTTCTTTGTGGTTGTAATGAATTATTAAGAATACGACAGAACACTGCAATAGACCATTTTATTAAATAGCCAGCACACCAAACTGGTACAAAGTTATTTAGCCCCCAATCTTAATCAGTTAAGCTTCACAACAAGCAGGCCTGCTTTTATTATTTGCAATAAAATTAAAACTTAAAAATTAAAAACTCTCAGGGTGCTTAAACTACCTGACGACCCTGACTTACCCTGACCTGGTTTAATTGCTGTGTATATATGGAAAGGTAACACTGGTTTGCTGCTTTAGTTGGGGGTGGGTTTTCTTGGGAGTAGGCAGGCTAGCCATTTTTGGTTTCTTTTACAGATCGTGTAGTTTTCCTTTTTTTTGATATTATTTTTTGTAGTTGTGGCCAGTGTGTGAGTATTTCTTGGGCATTTGTGGATCAGTGTGGATCTCTAAGACCAGTCTCCAGATGCCATACTATTGGTAAGCCCCAGTGACTTGTTGGTTTATTTTTTTATATTTTTGCTTTCTTTGTATATTGCGTCCTTTTGCCACAAGTAAGTGTCCGCCTACCGCCCACTGTGAAAATGATGACGTTTTCTTTTTACAACCCAAATCTGAAAAGTGGGACTTTTTTTATTTTCTTATTATTTTGAATTAATGAAAACCAAAAGACTTTCAAATAATTTTCAAATTTGATGCCTGCTGCAAAAAACAAAACGGCTGAAACAGCAGATTTAGCTGGGAGAAAAGTTCACAACTAATTAAGTTAATTGACATCGGTTTGAAACATTATTAGCTATGAAGGGATGTTTGGAGACAAAGTCCCTCAGAAGTAAGATTGGTCAGAGGCTTTCCAATCTGTGAACAGAGTGCGTAAAAAATTGTAGAATACTTAAAAAACAGTGTTCCTTATGTCAAATTGCAAAAGCTTTGGCAATTTCATCATCTACACTGCATCATTAAAAGATTCTGAAGAAAACAGAGAAATCTCCGTGCAGGGACTTGGCCGAAGACCTTTGCCAACTCGCTCACATACAAACATGTTCCAGCAGCGCCGTTGTGTCCAGTGAAGTTTGCTGAAAAGGTATATTAAGGTTTAAGAGCAATCTTTTTTCCCCTCTACGGACAAAGTCTATTTCAGGAAAGGCTGTGTGTACGTAAGCAGGACAATGCAAAAACCAAAATACTGCAGCTATTCCAACAGCATGGCTTTGGTATAAGAATCTGAGTGGTTAATTAACCCTGCCTTGCAGTCCAAATCTTTCACCTATAGAGAACATCATTAAAGAAAAATGTTATTTATTTGTAAAGGAATAATGCTGGTGCAAGAATCTGTTAGATCACTGAAAACGAATGCAACAAAGTTATTAGTGTGTTCCTGCATCCAGGACGTGTTCTTTCACTTTGTGTTTTATTGATTACATTCAGCAATACAAAGCAAGACTGAACAGGATAACGTTAGTAATTGTTAAGCATAACAATAAAATTCTGGTCTTTCTGGAAGTTACTATATCCTATATATTACAAAACGCTGACAAAAGTGTGTATTTGTTGTGGTCTGCACAAATTGTTAGAGTTTGATTTTAAATTGAACTAAAAAGTAATCATTCGTCCTAAGTCTGGGTAATAATAAAATTTTGTCTATTGAAATGTAAAATGGTGTGTTTTGTCAGGCACCCCTTGTTAAGAAGAAAAATGAGTCACTAAAGGAAGCACGGCACTGAAGGAAAGCTCTTTCTGCATTTATACCTGCCTGCTATTTCCTCGGAACAGCCCTTTTTTTTTTGTTTATTTCATTCCCAGTCTGTGCTGGCAGCTAATCAGAGACAAATGAGGAAAAATGGCTCGGCCAAATTGGCTAATTCAGTGTTACTCAAGAGACAGCATGTGTTTGTCAATTACAATGCTTCCATAAATATCCCAAGATCTCAGAAACAGAGAGAGAGAATCAGGAAAAAAATTTGTGATTAGTGATTTAATTACAGTCTAACTACGAACATGATTACACAGGAAGATTTTGAAAAGGGACGAATTACAGTATGCACATACCACATACATACACACTTCCAGCTCAGTCTCAGGGTGAGATACAAACTGATGTGTCCCAGATGCTATTTTATTGTCTTATCATATTTCTTATTGAAAAATACACCCTGGTAATTTACAAACATGATTATGCTTCTTAGTGATTATACTTTGCATTTTATTGACAAGTTCCACAGTTCCCCAAATCTCAGATGCTGACAATAGAACTTGTATAGTTTTGGGTAATTATTTTGCAATGCATGTAGTCAATCTACTCTGAAATGAAATGTCATTTAGGCAATATAGACATTAGCAGCGCAGCCCTGTTTGGTTTGCATATAGTCAATAACTCAAGTGGCCTTTTTGTCATTTTTAACCATATGCAGCTGGTAATGAAATACGGTCACCTATTCGCATAGTGCTGCATAAGATAAGGCGGAGAGGACAAATGACTAAATAAAGTGTTGTTTGCAAACATCTGCAACAACGGTGCATGCCAAAATAATATCTAAAACTGTACAATTGATACATTTACAGGTGATAATAAACTACAG
This sequence comes from Bagarius yarrelli, assembly GCA_005784505.1. Taxonomy (NCBI): domain Eukaryota; kingdom Metazoa; phylum Chordata; class Actinopteri; order Siluriformes; family Sisoridae; genus Bagarius; species Bagarius yarrelli. Next base: position 1,370,613 of record VCAZ01000097.1, on the reverse strand, counting down.
CGGATATAGAAAGACTTTACGCAGTCTTAGGAAACTGCAGATATTTAAAATAGAAGAGAAGAAATAATTGCAATATTCACATAAACAGAAATATCAAATTACAAAAAAAAAACTCTTACCATAGCTTGATTGCATAAGTTTGAACACACCCAAACTCTTATAATTTGTAAAAGGCACCTTTTTTGCTTTTTTTTTTGAAAAGTATCAGTCTTGTGAATAATTCTTTATTTATCTCACACTGCAATTTTGCAAGTACTTTTTGCAAAAAAAACTTATTTTCCCTCCATTATTTCCAGTTCTGTGGACCTTAAACTAGCGGAGGAAGTCTGCGCTGCGGTTTCTTCTGAAGCGACGTTCTGTCACAAGTAAGAGGGGCCCTGATGCACCCTCATCTGGAGTAATGGACGTTATGGGCATGGTCTCTAAGGAGATACAGCTTCTAGTACAGGGTCTCTCAACTGAGAGCTCCAGCCACAAGGAAAACTATACACAAAATGGAGCCTATTCTTCTCTTGGTTTTAGGGACAAACGCAAAACCGAAAAGGTTCGCTGCAGGTCTAACACCAAAATTAATAACTTAATTTCCCTTGTTGTTATGCTTTTATGTTCATTTAATTTGCACATTTTTGCAGCTCACCAGTTTTTGATTTTACCTATAGGACACATTTCTAGATCAGCCTCGTTCAGCCAGATGTGTTGTCATTTTTCGCAGGTTAGCTGTGTTCTTTTGCAAGCCGCCAAGCTCCCATTTATTATACAGCTGCCATCCTCGTACTTCTTATTTTTACCCTTTGCCTGTCCGTGTCCTGTATGTTGCCCATGGCTCTCTTACTAAATCAAGCTTGGATACCTACGTAGACAACCAGTTGCAAACCTGCCTAGCTGCGTGTGGTGACCTCATCATTATCCGTTTCAAGAAACTGAGTTAAGCCACAGGTTTGTCTTTCGGGGCCACCAAAAAGAAAAATCAACTTGATCCAAGACATACTCAAAAATTAAATAAGGCAGATAAAAAAATAAAAATAAGGCAGACTTTTCCAAAAAAGCCAGACATTGTTAGCAGAGCTGACCTAAACCCCAACACTAGCTAGCTTGTCTCAGCCCAGAAAAGAGTTTGTTTGCCACTTCTAGACCATTGGTGTCATGTTATTGATTGTATATATTTGTAGTTTGTTTTTGTCATTTTGTTCATGTTTAGATAAATATTGATTTTAACCTGGTTCCAGATGTGTTGTAGGTGGTACAGTTGTGGTTGTAGTGTAGAGGTTTGGAGTTGTGTGTTAACGGGTTTCTTGCTTTATTAAAAATGGTTTTTATCCTCAACACGTGAAATGTCTCTCTGTCTGTAATTCCACGCCGTGTGTTATATTGTGTGTTTGTTCAGTATCGATGGTTGCTATAATTGTGATGTGATAGTGGTGGTCTTGAGAGGTGTATCAGTCGGGTAAATCCCCACTGAAGGCCCAGGTACCAAATGCACCACCGGCCACTGAAAAATATCTACACGTACATCTACTGTACATAAATATACAGAAACAGCACTATCTCGAGACACCCTATTCATTCCACACAAGAAATCTCAGAGTAACAGCACAGAACAACAGAAATATGACCGTTCTCTCTCTCTCTCTCTCTCTCTCTCTCTCTCTTTCCATATATTATACAATTATTAAAAAACCAACTCTTCCTCAACTTGCAATAAATGTTTTGAGAACTAATTTGCAGGCATTACATTCCAGACATCATTCTCTTCTTATTTCTTTATTTTACCTGCTTGATGGTGTGTGTCCTTAGCAAATTATTATTTTGAAATGTTCCCTGCACTGTTTTATTAGTAATAATAGAGGCATTGGTTTTGGTACCATATTGGATGGAGTGAGTATTTCTGACACTGAGAAGCTCTTGGTATGTTAAAAAAACCGACCAATAAAAAAAATTATTGTTAAAAGGTAGTGAAGCCATGGATCAGCTTTAGTATAAGCCTTGACTTATACAAGTATATTGTTCTGTAACTGTTCATTACACCGGAAAAGCTCTAATGCCAGAGTTACAGGGTCACTGATTTTGCCTAGACCATAAATCTATTGGATGTCCACCGGCTTCCATTAATGTTACAATTTGTTAGCAATCCAATATTAATTTATTCATTGATAGACCCGAAACTCTATTTGTATGTTGCTGTGAATAAGAGTATCTCTGCTTACTATTGCTAGCTAGGTATAACATCTTAATGCACATTTCTAATGCTAGATTTCTCAGTCAGAGACAATACTAATCTACTAAAATTACTACAAATACTGTATAAAAGAATACTTATGCACCTTGCGCCTAAAACAAGAATGTTTGTATTCTTTAAGTGTTTAAATAAATGGCTTAATTATTTTTTTTTAACACATTTCCTGCTGCCAAACACAACATGATGCTAATTATTATTAGCATTTTAATGATCTGCTGTGCTCCGAGGTCAATAATCCAGGGGGTGACAGTAACCCAAAGGAAATGGCCTACTGAGGAACTAATCATGGTGCACACATGCGTTCTCTGTCTCTCTCTGCGTCTCTTTCTCTCTTACTTTTTATATTTCTCTATTTTACTTACACACACACACACACACACACACACACACACATACACTTGCACTTCTCTCCACAGGAGCAGCCATAATTAGCCCGAAAAGAGACTGCTGCTAATTAGCATGAATTATCTGTCTGGGTCCAAAATCAGTATTGTGTGAGCTCTTCGGATCTGAGAGGTTATGTTCATAATCAGTGGTGCGGTTTGATTGGGCCATTTTCTGTGAACTGACATAAATGCTGTTTCAGTTTGTTTGTTTGTGAATAATTATTATTCTTTCTTTCAGTATTTTTTAAGACAGATTTTATACATACGGTGTCTAGAGTAAAATCAGTACTCGTACAGTAACAGGTGTAAGAGGTTTTTTATTAAGATTTAGGATTTAATATCTGCAAACTTAATCATAGCTAATCAGTCATGATCATCTGGAGGAAATTATGCAGAACTGCAAAGTTGAGAGTTTCATTTTGTTGCTGATTCAGAAATTCAGTATTTTACCCCAATTACCTCATACATTTAATGTCACAAAAAGGGCATTTTATTTTATGTGACAAAAGGGAACTGTCATCACAACTTCTTGCCTCAGAAGCTCAGATGCTGCTCTGATTTCTGTAAACATTGACATCTATTCATCCATCCATCCATCCATCTTCTATACCCACTTATTCCCTAATTCGGGGTCACGGGGATCTGCTGGAGTCTATCTAACACTCACACTCACTCATATGGGCAATTATAATCACCATACATGTTTTCAGACTGTGGAAGGAAACCGGAGAACCCGGTGTAGTGTAAACCCACCACAAGCACGGGGGGGAGGGAACATGTAAACTCCACACAGAAAGACCGCTGCCTGGGAATAAAACCCGGGACCTTCTTGCTGACCACCATGCAGCCTGAGACATTGACAAACCCCCTCAATTTCTCTGACACCTTTCAGGTAAATCTGGTGGCTTAATGGTTGCTTAGTGGTGGCTTAGTTGTTAAGGTGTTGGACTGTTACCAGAAAGGCTGGGGTTCAATATCCAGCACCACCAAGCCACCACTGTGAGCCCCTGAGCAAGGCCCTTAACCCCCAATTGCTCAATTGTATAACGAAGATAAATGTAAGTCGTTTTGGATAAGGACGTCTGCCGAATACCGTAAATGTTAAAGTACATTTTTCATGTTAACCCTAGAGATTTTTTATGAGGTTTCCCCACTAGAGCACATAAAAACTGTAGAAATAATAACTGAAATTTAGAAATATGTACAGTATATATGTGATCATAATCATATGTCAAATTTTCACCTTATTTTTAATAACCTATTACATTAATATCCAGACAAAACCACAGGATCCAGATAAATTCTCTGCACAATCTAATTTTGCTGCAGTATGTAAAAGCCTGCTGGTCCATCTGGCCAGAGGAGAATTAGCTCCCCGACTGAGCCTGGTTTCTGGTTTGTTGTGGACACTTAATTTCCAGCGATATCATCAACTTGATTGCACAGATATTAATTAAAGCAAACTGGGTGTTTTAGTGTTTATTATCTCCACCCGCAGTGACACTATTTTCCTATTTAATACTCTAAAGGTAATTTGACACAATCTGTATTGTTAACGGCGCTGTATAAGTCCAGGTCAGGTTGAAATAGAAATAGAAATAATTTCTGTGTATTACATAATGTTACACCTTTTCTGAAGATTATTATATTATAAGAGTGTAATATTTTTTATTTAACTTTTTAATGTGGCTATATTTATCCACCATTGTGCAGTAGGTCAAGACAGAGTACATGTGTTTGGATGAAAGGGAGGGAAGTAGAACAGTGAGATTACAGGGTGAAGAAGGTAAAGAAGGTACAGGAGTTTAAGTACTTTGGGTCGACAGTCCAGAGCAATGGAAAATGTGTAAAAGAGGTAAAGAAGCGAGTACTGGCAGGTTGGGATGGGTGGAGAAACGTTTCAGGAGTGATGTGACAGGTGAATATCAGCTAGAATCAAGGGGGAAGGTGTACAAGACAGTGGTGAGACCAGCTATGATGTATGGTTCAGAGACAGTGGTGAGACAGGTATGATGTATGGTTTAGAGACAGTGGTGAGACAGCTATGATGTATGGTTTAGAGACAGTGGTGAGACAGCTATGATGTATGGTTTAAGGATGGTGGTGAGACAACTGTGATGTACGGTTTAGAGACAGCGGCGCTGAGGAAGAGACAGGTGGCAGAGCTGGAAGTAGCAGAGCTGAAGATGTTGAGGTTTTCTTTGGGAGTGACAAGGTTGAACAAGATTAGGAACGAGTTCATAATGTTAGATGTTTTGGGGAGAAAGTCAGGGAAGCACAGATTGAGGTGGTTTGGACATGTCCAGAGGAGGGACAGTGAATATATTGGTAGGAGGATGTTAGAAATGAAGCTACCAGGCAGAAGGCAAAGAGGAAGACCAGAGAGAAGTTTACATTTATCTCTTTTTTACAACTGAGCAATTGGAGGTTGAGGGCTTTGCCCACATTGGTGCCTTGGTGGTGCTGGAAACTGAACCTTGGTCTTTCTGGTATTAGTCCAAAACCAGATGTGTTGCAACAAACTGGAAGTTATGTCACTGGAATTTTTTTTTTAATGAGGGGTAAAAGGGCTGCCCTGAAATCAGAGGACGCTAAAAAAATAATATTTTTTTTTTTTTCAAAGTAAGTTCATATAAATAACATGATATAAACTTTAAATTGCTTTGATTAGTTTTAGTGTAGCCTTGAAAATGCCTTTAAGTAAATTTGTATATTCTCATCCAATGTTTTAAAATCCACTCTCGTTTTCAAGCATCCCTTTTACAGCCAGCAATATTTTTATTTTCTCTTCCTCCCCCACACAACACAATGACCTTCACTTACTCAGAATGGCCAGACTGCCACTCTACCTCCTTTTTAAATTCATTCTTTCTCTCGGTCTCTCTCTCTCTCCCTTAAAGTCAATTCACCTATTTTTACAAGTCACTGACACAATTGAGCGTTCTCTCTCTTTTTCTCTCTCTCTCTCTCTCTCTCTCTCTCTCTTCTCTCTCTGTCTTTCTTTCTCTCTCTCTCTGTTTCTTTCTCTCTCTCTTGCTCCCAAACACACACATACAGTCATTCACTCTGTTCTTCCTCATCTCATTTAAAAGCAGCTACGCTCCACGCCTCCCACCAAACCCCACAGGCAATTTAGGGAAAGTAGGCCAAAATGAAATATGGGTGCAATAAAACACACACAAGACTTCAATTGCACTAGGGCAATAAAATCCTGTGCCAGAGTGTACATGAAGGCACACTAAATAGTGTGTTAGATGGCTAAGTGTGTTATTAGACGATGGCCAAACGAGGTCCTGTCTCTCCCATGAGATGCCGTGTGTTAGTGTAAGGGGCCAAGGAGCTCTAAAACTCCTGATGTGGGTTTTACAGCTCCCCTGAATTATGCAGCAGTTTTCCGATCAGTGGATTAGGACTGGGTTGAGTACAAAATGCTTGCTCACCAAAGAGGGGCGAATCTAGTGAGTCAGGAGACTGCTAAAGCTCCAGGTTTAGTAGTTAATATGGTTATATTTGTGTATATAATATATAAGTGCAGCATTGATGCATACTGTTTGTTAGTTTAAGCATGCAATTACAATGATAAAAGAAACAAATAAATAAACATTTGATAGCGATATTGTAAAACCAGCAATAAATAAATCAATAAATGTTACTCTGTTTGTCTTTTTTGCATTGATTTCTATTTTTAAGATATATATATATATATTGCAACTTGCATACATGTTAATACAATCGAAAAGTTAATACTGGTAACATCCAGGGGTACCTGCCATGTCAGGTAGCAACATCTTTTAAGCCAAAGATTCGTACAGCTGTCTTTACAACTGAGGATGTATGTAGCATGATCTCTCGAAATTTAGTTAGCACATGGGCGGAATTTCACTTATAGCAGCAGATTTGTTGGTTAAATTTGTCACTTCACTTGACTTGATTGACTGTCCAGGACTTTTATTATTTGATGTGAGTACTGTAATTCTCTTTACTATTTATTTCTTTACCTTTTCTAATCTAGCAGTTTAGCAGCTCTGTAGCATCTCAGTTAGAGAATTACTACATATCTGGAAACGTGTTGAAAGATTTAGTCAGGGTTACTTACTTATAATTAATGTTTTAAAGGCTGGGAAATGCAGGCAGATAATTATTTATCATGCAATACCATCTAATTGGCAAATTTGTTTTGGAGCAAAAACAACAACCAACCCCCAAAACATAAGCAAAGCCATTAAAATATTCAGCATAGAGAAGAAGACGGGAGTTCTGTCTGACAAGGCGAAGTGATGATCTGGCCATCACTTGTTATCTAACAACTCCTAGTGTAATTTATAATTTAAGTGAAGCTGTCAAAATGATGCATTTTAAGTCATTAAGTTTTATGCAAATAACTCGTTTTCTCAAGCGCTTGCAAGACAATCGCAAGCACCAGATGAGGCGCTTTAGGATTTTATCAGGTAATAATAGAGATGCTTCATATTTGAACTTTTAGTTCTAATCAATTTGCCATAAGTAAGCTAATTTCTGGCTTAGATAGTTATTAGGCCAGCTAATAACTTGATTATAGACATTAAGCTTCGCAAGAGTCGTGAGGAAGACGCAGAGGAGGATGCAATTGAATAAATTGAATAAAAACAAAGGTGTTTCCCTATCAAGTGGGCATGTGTGTGTCTACACCTAGGTTTGACCAAGGACACCAAGGAGTGGGACCAACCTGCCGAAAGGAAGATGACATGGTGTCTTGGTCATAGAAAAATGGCACCTTTTCTCGTACTGTCTGATGTTCTGAGCCGTTTCTGTCCACCAGAAGTGATTGTGGTTGCAGCGAGAGGGTTTGGATGGTCCTGGGGGGTGACCAGTGGAAGTGTGTGAGGAGTGTTAGAATGGAGTTGGTAGCGCTGTGATCTAGGAACACGCATGCGATGAGTGGACAGACCAACAAAGCCGGGTTAGAAACACTAGCACTAATTATTAACTGACTATAATATATACATATTAGGAGTTTTACTAAAAGGAGAAATGGAACTGAACACGATGTAATTAGGAAGAAAAATAGGTAAAGTTTGCTAAAAATTTAAAATATAACCAAACAGAGATGTGTGTGTGTGTGTGTGTGTGTGTGTGTGACAAAACAAAAGGTAAACAGAAATCACACTAAAGACGTAGTGGTACTGAGAAAAACATTTTTATTGGAAAGCCCTTTTACGGAGGCGTTTTTATCTTTTCTCTCACACACACACTTAACTGCTGCTGACTGGTTATTCTCAGGTTTTGAATGTGTAATGTACAGTATATACAGGGTGAATATATATATATATATATATATATATATATATATATATATATATATAGCCGCACTTATATTCTTAAACTAATTGCCTTCATTGAAGTTTATAATTCAGTATATATATTAAATCCAGACTCGAAATACGTCTGTTTAGTTTTACAAGTCCAAACTGACTGAATCGGTTTATATTCTTAAGAGTGTTCTCATTCATTTCAAATCAATTTTTAAATAATTTTTATATATTTTAATTTCTCTGTTTTTACTGTTGTGATTTTTAATAATAGTATTTTTAATTTCTTTTATGTGAAAACACTTTGAATTACAAATGCGAAAAATAGGAAAATATAAACTTGCATTGTTTTTTTTTTTGTGGTCAGTCAGTAGGCAGGCCCCCACTTATCATATATGTCCTCTGTGGCCCCCGGAGGTTGAGACCTAAGTGAAAAAGATTTACGACTAGGAACCTTGCAATGGCTTCCAAAGTGTCTTTCGGAACCCCTTTTGAACAAATAGAGGAAGTGGTGGTCATGTTTTTGACCTTAATAACTGTATTCCTTCTAGCCAGCGTCGTTCCTCCTTTACTGTTAAACGGTAATAAATATGAGATTTTTTAAATAAATAATTCGTTTATATAAATTGTTTTATAAGTCTTCCGCTTATGTTTAGCATGCGTTTAATAGGAAGATAAAGCAAAGAAAGACACATATGGTTGTGTGTGTGTGTGTGTGTTATCAGATCACCAGTGGCCTCAGGTTTAGTCTATGTTTTTACTTCAAGATGTCGAAAAGAATAGTTTTATAATGTGATGCATGCTGTGTGCAACAAACCGAACTGACATCACAGCGTACAAGAATTTCAGCTCCAACCTGAAAAATACGTAGCGGTAATAAAACTCGAAATGATTTGCATTATTTGGCAGACGCCCTTATCCAGAGCGACTTACATGTATCTCACCTCATACATCTGGGGATTCAGGGCCTTGCTCAGGGGCCCAGCAGTAGTGGCTTTGTGATGCTGGGATTCAAACAGGTTGGTAGTCCAACACCTTAACTATGAGCCACCACTTCCCCTATTCAACTCCTATAAATAATAATTTGATATCTATGGGCACTTTGACCTTATTGTAGAACCTCATTTCACACACTGTCTGAATATTTTTCTTCATATGCGCGCTAGTGCAAGCAACACACACACACACACACACATTCATGAACAAATGTTTATTCTGAACATCTGCACATTTCACATCCAATGTAACTACATCAACTGAAAAACAAACTGGGACGTCATGCATTTCTACAAAAATCCAGACACCTCACTTAAGTTTTTTTGACACCTGATTAAGTGTAGAGAATCCACACAAACTCCAAACGGGGTTGTATTTTATTTTATTCCTACCTAAATAACGCATGTACATAAACCTAAAATGTGAAAATCAAGTTTGTTTTTACAGAAAGAAGAAGAAACTGCTCATAAATGGGAAATGGTAGTGCAGTGGTTAAGGTGCTGCTGGGCCCCTGAGCAAGGCCCTTAACCCCCAATTGCTCAGATGTATAAAAAAGAGAAATGTGAGTCGCTCTGGATAAAAAACATCTGTCAAATGATGTTAATGTAAATAAATGGTAGAAAATAAAGACGGAGTTACTGTTAGAAAAACATCTGTGTGTGTGTGTGTGTGTGTGTGTTTGAGATGTGATTGTAAATGACAGGTGATGGGATGTTAATGTCCATCACAGGACTGAGATTGAATTTACTTCACTTTAATTTTGTTTTATATAATTAGAACAGAGAGACTTTGGAGGAGACGGGATGTGAAAACACGCCAGGTAGTTTGAAATTCAGGGTTTTTTGCTTTGTGTCAATCCGATCAGAAGAAAACTAGTAACTAATTACTGGAGTCGGTTTTTCATCATATACTTTTTAACTCTTACCTGAGTAGCTATTTTCATAAGTACTTGTATTTTTTACTTGAGTACAGATTTTGGCTACTCTATCCACCTCCTGGTCTCAACCACCTATCTGCTTATTATCTGATCGGTGGCTTCCACCAATCTCCTAAGCATGCCAAAACTTGTACTTCTCCACGGAGCAGCTCTGTGGATCTACACTTCCTCTGCTGAAAGAAATCACAGCCTGAGCGCGACCCACAGAGCTTGCAGATGTGATATAAGGCAAGGCCCGTCTCATGCTATGAATTCATTTATTTTTAATGATATAAACGTGTATGTATATAAACATGTATATATACATATATATAAAAAAATGGCCATCGTTCTCAAGCATAGCCAGTTTTCTCAAATGCCCCCAATAAACTGTATAAATACGGAAAGCGCTAGCTGTGTTGTATCGCCTGCTGACAACGCATCGTTCTTGTGTATTTCTGGTGGGTGCAGTGTCTTCAGGGCTTATTCACGATCCTCCAAGCAACTGCAGGCAACTCCTTCTAGTGCTGCCATTTATGATTTAAACTCTTGCTTATAAACACATTACATTTTCTCATAAAAGTATGCACGAGTGTGATTAAAGCATTGAAAATGCATTTGTAATTAGACCATGCAAGAAGATACTAGGGACATCTGCTTTCTGCTAAGCTGTGTGTTCTCAATTCTTCTCATTATTGGCTGCTGGCTGTGAAGAATTAAGCTTTGCAAACATGCTGTGTCCAGGCACAGAGATTAGGTAAAGACCATTGGCTGTGACTGAATGCTTGCATGTTGTTGCTGTAATTACTTTCTGTGCCCACTCAGCTTGGCCTGAATACACCAAGCTGGGTGAGTAATGTGTAGACATGACACATTCAGGTGTTAAACAAAAAGGCGACATCAGCTTTTTAAATGCTCTTCGAACAGCTTGAACTGGAATTCTGCATCTGCGTGTATGTTGGGCTGAAATTGAAATTGTGAGAACGTGAGTAGATGAAATGTAAAAGTCCTGGAAAAACCTGGAAAACCTGGAAAGGAAAGAAATGTCTCTCCACACTTTCTCTTTTTTTATCCCATCTGTATCTCCGAAAAATATCCGATATGATATGTTTTAAAAATAGTAGTTCAAATTAATTTTGGCCTTTTTGTAATTTTGTAATTCGGACGTTGTTTTTCTTGAAAGCAACACCATCTAAAATTTCCTGTTTCCAGTGTCGGAGCAATAATTATTAACTGACTATAATTTATACATATTAAGAGTAGCACTAAAAGGAGAAATGAAAAGAAAGAAGCCGAACATGATGTAATAAAGGCAGATACAGATAGGAAGAAAAAATAGGGACAATGTGCTATCAAAATTTAATATATAGCAAAACACAGGTGTGTGTGTGTGTGTGTGTGTGTGTGTGTGTGAGACAAACAATAGTATAGGTACACTACAAAAATCACAATTAAGATGCAGTGGTACTAAGAAAAACATTTTTATTTAAAACCCCAAAGTTCAGTTAATTGGAATGACGTCATCCTTAGCATTAGGGCTAACGGGAGAAGATAAGGTGAAGGAAAGGCGAGAGAATAATGGATGGAAGTAAAGATTCGTCGTGGTGATAGTATAGGGGGAGGAGACACACACTGACCACAGTGTCGGTTTGAGCTCTGATTTGGTAGATTTGGAAATAATGGTAATTCATTGGTTAATAAATGGGAGGGACTAAATTCCACAGGTATAGAAGGACAGGATTTTTAAAGAATCGTCGCTTTTGCGATTACATTCTGCTTGGAGGTTTTGCTTTTTGCTTGCGCAGTTTATTGTTGGAAGTATTGCCTTCTGTTGGATCCTCTGGATGCTTTATCACTGCAATGAATTGGAGATTTTTGCTCTTCTCATCTTGGACTTTTTTTTTTTAGAAATTTATTATTTTCTTTAATAATATTGTAATTAGAACATGTAATATGTCAAGTCAAGTCTCCTTTATTTATTTAGTGCTTTTTAACAGTCTGGATTGTTTCAAAGGAGTTTTACAGAAATACATCAGAAAATACATCAGTAAACACGCATTAAAACACAATTTGATTGATATTTATAAATTAAGAGTCCCCAACCAAGCAAGCCAGAGGCGACGGTGGCAAGAAACCAAAACTCCATCAGTGACAAAATGGGGGGGGGGGGAAACCTTGAGAGAAACCAGGTTCAGTCGGGGGGTCGGTTCTCCTCTGACCAGATAAACCAGTAGGTTACTAATGCTGCAGTAAAGTTTTCGTGGTCTTGTCCGGATGGTCGTTTAGAAGACAAGATCATCACTGAACTTGTCCACAGTTGGGTTGTGAGTTCAGACAGGAAGTAATCGTAGTATGTAAGCCTAGCATTTTTTTGCTCACCTAGTCTGTATGTGGCATTGATGGCATAGGAAATCTGTATAATAGAATAAAAAAAAGTATCCATGCAATCATGTAGCCAAAAAGTTTATAATATCCTTTACATCGGAAACTGTCATAAGTTTATAAAGCTGTAAAGTAACAGACTCTGTAACCAAGTAACCATTCAGGTGGTCCGAAAACAAAAAGCATATTCTCTTCTTTACACTATAACTGTAGCTATTCGTTTAGAACAAAACCTTTCAATTCGAGGTATAAATAAATAAACTCAAGAAACAGAACAGTAAGTAAAAATGTACAAATAACACTTTCTAGATCAAATAGCAGAAAGGCTAAGTCTCTGTTCGTTTTTCAAGCCAATGCCTCTTGTAGCTCGCCCCACTGAGTGTAATCCCATCCGATATTGATTCATGTTCATGCTTCTGTCCGATTACTCTCCCTCTTTCTTTTCTACACCTCCTACATGCTCCCAGCTGGCTATATTTGATGAGGATGGCCAGTCACGGAGTCCCCAAGACTTTATATTGAGTAATTTACTTAAAACCTAAACCCTGGCAACCCTGCTGGTACAGTTTTACATCTAATTGTGTCTAAAGCAGTTGTGTGCTCTTTTTAGCTTAAATGTTTTTTTGGTTTTTTTTACCTGCCCAGAAAGAGAAAGAGAGAGAATGTGTGTTTGTGACTCATGATGTAGAAATACAATATTTTTTCATAACCTTTAGAACATTTATACTCCATCGCATTGCCTTTATGTTGCAACCGCTTCCTGATTAATGAGCCCAGAACGGAGCTTGTAACTTTTTATATATTTTTTTTATATCCATGTACATATATTGGCTTTTGCTGTTGCAATTAACAGTATACACAACATTGCTGCAGATTACTCTGGGCAAAGAGTTTATACAGGCATTAAATGAACAGGATGCACACAGAATAGGGGTTATTAGGGCTCAGGTTTTTAGCCCTGTCCTTAAAACACACTTGGCTGTAAATTGTGTAGATTCATTGTAGTGCTGCTTATGTCTAGGAATGAAATTGAATTTGTTCTTTTTAGCACTGTATCATTGCATCATTTTTTGCAAGAGTTGCATTTAACATAGAGTATATTTGTCATCCCTCTGTCTTTCTCTGTCTTTACATGTTTATCAAATTATTTACTTAGCGATCTCTAAATTATTACTGAAATAATCATTATAAATGTATATAAATGTATATATATACATTCTGTTGCCCAGAAGAAAACAAGAATGAATGATAGATAAGCTTCATTTTTTTACAGCTAATATTTCATGTAGTGATGTGTTGTTCATGAATAATTTCATCCTTTTAAATGAAACCTTACACCTGAGCATGTCGTTACTTCGTTCATTTTGTATTGACCTTTGGATGCAGAACATCCTAGAACAGAAGGACGAGGCGCTTTTATTTGAACAAACAAAAGAAATCGCTTTAGAAAATCCAAAACGTGAACATAGGAACAAGCCAACGGGAAACTCTTCACACTCTAGAGCAGTTAGCATTAACAGTAAGTTTAACATTTAACAGTAGTATAAGCGACAGGGATACCTCGGGAAATCACAGCAGACATGGTAATTAGCGTTTAGCTTTAACAATAGAGATGGCTCTACCTCAGGAAGGTCAGAGCAAGACTTGGTGATTAGCATTTAGCATTAACAATAGCATTAGCTTTAACAATAGAGACGGCTATTATATAAACAATATAATAGATGACAAGCTAAATTATGAGAAACACGATGAATGAAATGACGCGACTAGGGAAACATAAACAGGAATACAGACATAAAGCGGAACTGCTTTGAAACATAACCATTAGTCTTTTTTCACCATCTGGAGGACCTGAGGGGAAACTTTGTCCCACACAGAGTTGTTTGTTGTCAGCCACACAGGCTAAGACTATGCACTCACTAGCGCAGGCACAACCAGCCTTTTTTTCTGTAAGAGCCAATGTATTTATTTGTGTACTAATTCTTGATTAGTTGAATTAGTTATAGTTATATAGTTTCTGTTATTAGCATACAGACAAATGAAAACTATTTTCCAAGAGATATACAGAATATTAAAAGATAAAAGAATGATGATGCAATTTTATTTCTGAAAATTCTGAATCAACTTTTCATTTTTTCGGTCATTTTGTTGTCTGTTTAAATTCCCGAGCTGGCCGGCATGCAGTAGCACTCTCTCCATTACAATATCTGGCTGTAACACGTCCCAGTTTGCTGCTACTTGAAAGTAACAAAGGAACGCCGCCAAATGTAGCAGAGTAAAAGTAAAGTCTTTTCACTTAAAATATACTTGAGTAAGAGTAAAAGTACACATTATTAAATATACTCTAAAAGAAAAAGCCACCCAAAAAATTTACTCAAGAAAATGTAACAAAGTAAATGTAATTTGTTACTACCCATATTTGTGAAGCTCTTAGGTGGAGGTGATAGACCATTAAATGCATGGAAAATTGCGGTGCTGGTGTGCTGAGGATTTCATATGGGCTGAAAAAGGTCTCAGCATCTTCATGTATTCATTCTTTTGCACACGTCTCTGCTGTACTAAGAACAAGGTTATTTCATGGTGTATTAAAATGCGACTCTAGCAGCGTTGCTGCCAGATATAAGGTCTTGCCAGAATTTGTTGGCACATTTGCAGAAACTGTGACTGTTGGAACAAACGCAGTGTGCATCCTGGTTTGAAACAAGGTGGTTTGCAAGGCCATGCTGGTATAAACAGAGTTAATTTCTCTCTGTTCCTCGATCTATCTCTGTCTGTTTCTGTTTCTTCATGCCTGGGCGTGCATTAACCTTGGCAGGGGTGTTTGTTCTCAATAAAATAGGGACAGATATTTTGTTAGGAAAAAACACTAATTTGTTTTTATAACACTGTATTAATCCTGCTGATGAGCTCATTTTATACCAATTCCTTAATGAAAAGTGAGAATAGGTCAACGATTTGAAGACATCTGGGCATTAAGGTGATGAGTTTCTGAGGTTTTGGTGTTGGAATTTTGTCTTATCCCATTCATAGCTGCAATATGTGGTTTTGCAATGTTCTGCAATGGCCTAACCTGAAACATCATCTGGATGGAAGAATATGTTGCTCTAAAACCTAAACTGAACGCTAATAACATGCTGGAAGGTCCCCATACCCTTTAGCTCGGAGGACCTGGCATCTGTGATTTTTTAACAAACGAGTGTCATATGTGGACTTGTCTAACCATAGAACACATTTCCAGTCCATTTTAAATAAAACTCGACCGACAGGACACGATGGCGCTTTTGGACCATGTTTACATATGGCTTAATTTTTGCATGATAAACCTTTAGTTGGCATCTGCAGATTGTGTTTATCGACAGCGGTTTCTGGAAATATTCCTGGACCCATTTATTAATGTCAATTACAGAATCATGCCGTTGAGTGATGAGGTGTCAACTGAGGGCCTGAAGACTACAGCCATCTAACGAATGTCTTTGGCCTTTGTGCCTTACGCACAGAGATTTCTTAATCTTTTGATGATGTGAGGCACTGTAGATGATGAGATTTGCAAAGCCTTACAACTTGATGTCGAGGAACATTTTTTTTACGCACTCCTTCACAGATTGGAGAACTTCTGCCCATCTTTTTATCTATAAATGGGATGTCCTAAAGAGACTTTGTCTCTCTAAGACATCCCTTTTCTAGATAATTATGTTACAAACCTGATGTCAATAACTAAATTAGTTGCTAAATGTTCTTCCAGCTGAATCCTTTCTAAATGTATTGCTTTTTCAGTCCTTCGTTGCCCCCATCCTTACTTTTCAAGGTGTTCTCTCTGCATCACTCTGCACCACACCACCTCATCCATGTAGGCGGACTATTCCCACCGACAGATGGGTCCCGCCACCGTGATGTCTGTGGGGACATTAGATGCCAGTGCTGACGCTAAAAACCATAGATGTATTCACTCTAAATCTTTGGCTGTGACACCAAACAGGTTTTCAAAGTGAGTGCAACTGGCCGAAGTTGTTGATGCTGGAGATATGGGGTTTGTTGGGCAGAGGAATTATGGTGGAGGACTTTAGACTAGGTGGGACAGTAAACTGGGACAGGGACTGGAATCTGTAATATTATGACACTATGCTGTGTAGCCTCTTGGCTCAATATATACTTCCACACCGGATAAACAAAGCCAGGTTTCTGTGATTAGTAACGATTCCGACCTCCCACCACCAGATAGTGCCCTCAACTGAGTACTAGCTACTTCTGCTAGTACTTCCTGATGCTAGCTTTATAAGTTAGCAAGACTTTGACCAGATTGCAAAGTATTTTTTGCTAGTCAACATACCAAGCGTTTTCATGGCCGTGCTTATGTTTAAGTCTTTCTGGTTAACTGAACTTTTGGATTACGATTACTGACTAGTGTTTTGGATTTGTTTGTCTGTGTACATTCTCTGCATGTTTACTGGCCAAGTCTGTGGATTATTGTGAGTTCTTTAATAAAGCCTTACACTGCAAAATGGATTTTACTCAGACGTCTGCTTTACAGCAGCTATTCTTCATAATGTTGTTAGTCAACATTTGTAGCCGCAGTTCATCCATCTTATAAGTGAGGGATCTGGCATTCATGAGAAAAAGGCTGGGAAACACTGGTCTGAGTGGCAGTTTCCGTAGCCTAGCTAGCGCACCGGAAACTAAGAGTGATGATTCATTACAGCACACGGAGACTATTATAAGGCCTGAATTCAATTTTACGTGTAAGTTGTTACAAAGGGACATTTGTGGTTGTGTTAAACAGTCGTTTTCTAGAGTATTGATTTTAAATTAGAAATTTGGCTATGTACGGCCTTCCCTTATGCTGTAATCCCATTGTTATTTTTTTTAGCTAATAGCTCCCAGCGATATTCATCTGCAGGCCTCGGTTTACAAAAAAAATGTAAGCGGAATTTTATTGTATTTTGTTTTAGTCTGTTCCAAGACCTAAAACTCAATACTAATAAGACTGGCAATGATTCTGACTAAACGTCAAAGTGTCACCTTACAAAAAAAACCTAAAACTATGTATATTATTGCTGTGCTTGCTCACAAAGTCTATTGTTCAATTTAATTTCTAAATAGAGAGAATTTACTGATTACAAATATAAAGTAAACCATTTTAATATTTACCATGTTTTTATTAGAGAAATAAATTTGTCTACATAAAAGCACAGACTAAGAAATGCCAGTATATTAATCCACTTTAACTCTCTGGCTGTGACTCCAAACAGGTTTTCGAAGTGAGTTCAACTAGGCGAATTTGAGGATGGGGTTTGTTGGGCAGAGGAATTATGGACTTCAGAGTAGGTGGGACAGTGGAACTGGAACTTGGCCTGGAATCTGTACTATTATGACACTATGACGTGTAGCCTGTTAGCTCAATATATAAGTCCACAACGAATGAATGCCAGGTTTCTGTGATCAGTAATGGTTCCGGCCTTCCACCACCAGAGGGAGCTCTTATCTGAGAGCTAGCTACTCCTGATACTACCACCTGTTGCTAGCTTTATAAGTTAGCAGGACTTTAACCAGATTGCAATTATAAAGTAAACCATCTTAATATTTACCATGTATTTATTAGAGAAATAAATTTGTCTACATTAAGGCACAGACTAAGAAATGCCAGTAGATCTGTGTGTATCGACTGGTGTGTTTCCATCACCCTTTGTTATGCGTATTTTAATATACTGCAATAGAAACAGCAGATAAAAAAAAAGTTTTCTTACAAAAAAAGTGATTTGTGCTAAAAAGATAAACGCAAATAAATCTAAATAAAAACACATTCGTCAAAAAACCTCTGACATAGCAAATATTAAACCCAGGTGACTAATCGAATGTTTCCACTCCATTATGCGTGGCTTGTTTTATTTACTGTCGGTTATTAGGTCCTCTGCATGAACAACTTGAATAAAAACATTAAAAAGATGTTTGTCATGTTAGGATGGAAAGCCTGCTTATGTGTTCGTGCACATTTGGAAAAAAACCCTCAAAAAACCAAATACATAGCAACAAGCAGGAAATGTAGTTACTTTTCTTTTCCCCTTTTAAACCTACCCTTTACCCTTTTACCTCCCTGTAGTTGATATTGACAAGGTGCCATTACAGTGGAAGAATCAGTTTCATTGCTGACCTGCGTACATGCTGGGCCAGAAGAGTCAATTTAATGATTGAGGCTTTGTAAGGAAAAAAAAGTACCAGAATCATTAATGTCAAAACACTTTTTTGAAAGTCAACAGACCTATAAAATGTGAGCACAGATTCTACTCTGCACTTTTGACTTAAGAGACATAATAAGTGTGATTAATAAACAGTATGTATGTATATATATATATATATATATATATAGGATAGAGAGAGAGAGAGAGAGAGATGGAGAGAGAGAGAGAGATAGTATTAGATAGATAGAGAGAGAGAGAGAGAGAGAAAGAGGGAGAGAGACAAGAAGTAAACATAGTATGTATGTAAGGATAACTAAACTTGACATAGATGCCTTTATCAACATTCATTATACATTTATTCATTTTAGATTCATTCATTTATTCATCCATCTTCTATACCCTCTTATTCCCTAATTCACAGAGAGCCAGTCTATCCCAGTCATCTCTGAAAAAGTGAAAGACAGGTTACCAGTCTATCACAAGGCCAGACACACTCACTCACACTCACTCCTATGGGCAATTTAGAATCACCAATCAATCTAACATATATGTTTTTGGACTGTGGGAGGAAACCGGAGAACCCGGAGTAAACACACACAAGCACAGGGAGAACATACAAACTCCACACAGAAAGACCCCTGCAGGGGAATCGAACCCTGGGCCTTCTTGCTGTTCATGTTCAACAACATGTCATAACCGTCTATTACAAGTTGTCAATAAAAAGTTGATAGGCTTTATATTATATTATTGAGGTGTAATAGGTGATTGTCTTCAGAATTTTTTTTCTATTGAAAGTGTAGCCACATACCAACAGCGATCAGTAAATGACATTAAGTGGTCTACATTTAGTTAAATATTTTTTTGGAAGGCATTGGACTAAGAAATGTTGTCTAATCAATATTTTCAGTCTGAACTTTTCCTATCTGCCTGTCAAAATATGTCTGTGCACCCTGTTCATGCAGACACTATATGTCATCAGCGTGTTCATGTAATGCTCCAAAAAGCTGGGTCGAAATAGAGCGAAATCCCGAATTGGTGTGATTTGATGTATTTTTACAGCAATGTTAACACACAGCTTATGTAGTCTATATACAAATTAACTCAACTACAGTAACAGCATTCAATTGAGTACTATTTTCATGTTTGGTACTTTAGTGCTGTTACTAACTGTACGGTAAAGTTTTTTCACTGATGAATAATACATAATGTGTTAGAGTTATGTTTTCTCTGGTCATCTAGTCTGTGCACGTTCATGCATTTAGGAGACATAGCTTTGGACTGCATTTTGCACTAAGGGGGGGTTTATGGAACCAGACTCAAAGTAGATCTGACATTGTCAAATAAATCCCCTACAGCATTCCGGGGATCTGTCGAACTTGTCAGGAAATGCGAAGTGAATCGCCGCTGTTCCGGTGCTAATTGAGGTTTGAAGCTGCCGGGTGGGCTTCTGGTTAGCAGCCTGTAGCAGTGTTAGCTGAGCTTGAATGGTTTGCAGAGCTTGAGTGTGGTATTACGTGGTGGCTTGTAATCGCACTGAACGGTCTGGATTCGGAGGTGGTGAGGTATTTTGTAATGAACCAGACTGAGCAGGATCCATCTTGCAGGTAAAACATTTTATTAGCGCTAGCACACAGGCAAAACAAAGCCAGAATCATAATCTGTAAAACAGACGGAAGTCGGTACACGGTAAAACTGATTGTGGCAACAAACAAAACGAAACGCAAAGACGTAAACAGGCGGAGATCAAGAACCATAAAGACAATAGACATGTAGATGTTTAATATGTTAAGGCTGAAAGGCTAACAATATTTCGCAATAAGCGAAATAAGCAGCTAGCGCTAGCTTATAAAGCTGACCTCTGGAGGAGACACCGGAATTAAACTCGGGCGAGGGCGTCCTTTGATGTTCTCCAGATGGTGGCGTTAAAGGGTGGGACATACACTTTCAGTGATATCAGGCTACAGTCCTATAGCATCGATTTGATTAGGATTTGAGTGCAGTCCTATCAAACACCCAGTATTTTCAGGATAGGCACCAGATTCACTTCTTTTGTTTGCACTGCCGAAGCCGTTGCTTTTCCCGCCTGCACTCCAAAGCTGTCTATCCTCCCAACTGCACTGCCGAAGCCATTGCCTCTCCTATTTGTACTCTGGTGGAGGCCAATGCTCCAAGGATTCCACTTAGGCTGCAGATCCAGACAACATTCTTCATTCATCCTTGGGCGTCAACGGGTTCCTCGTCATCAGCCCTGTCTTGTTTGGCCCCTGGAAAAAACCAAATACAATATATAACATTTACTTTGGCATATAAACTAAACTAAGACATTCTAGCTCTGCCATCAGTCTGTCAATCAGCAGTATAAAAAAACTGGCACTATCATGTTGCCCACTATAAAGCAGTCAGCGCAAATGTACAGTAACATGACTCTTAAATGAGATGTAAAATGAAAAAATGTATAAATTAGCCTCAGTTATTATCCTAAACTAAATGAGCGGTTTTATATAGATTTTTTTTTACAGATCCAGTAGGAAAGTTAAAATGAATATTTTCTATTAGCATTTTACATTTCCTAATGCCAGAATTGTTACATCGGCAACCCATTTTCTCAAATTCCTGCCATTCAACCTATGAAATCTCACAAATTAATGTGCTGACAAGCATACAAGGGTTGCGAATAATACATTAAATGAGTAAATACTGACTAAGTAAAATACTTTATTTAGTTGTTAAATGGTGGTTTTATAAAGGGAATTTTTGTATATTAATATTTGACTCAAATAGTTTTGTAATACATATAAGAACCAAAATGCTTATTGTTAATATTATGATTAGATAAAGTGCTGGCACATCTGTTACGCTTCAGGCGACTCAGGCTTGATTCCGACTCAGGGCTTTTACAGATTTTTTTTAGGGATTTTCTCTCTCTCTCTCTCTCTCTCTCTCTCTCTCTCTTTCTTCTTCTTCTCTATTATATCCTATTAATAAAGGCTATAAAATGACTTCACTTTTATAGGCCTATACTTGCTGTAAAATTTGGGTAGAGTTGCAAAAAAAAAGAATATGCCCTTCCCCCTAACTTTTCCTAGCAGACAATGACTGGTAACAAACCAGACAGGGTTTTACTTGCCTTATGTCTTACTTACCAATTTACTTTATTTTCCTCTTTTACCCAAATTGTCTAAATATCTAAAAAATAATCAGTTCACATTTAGATTATAAATCATGGTTGTTAGCAGAACAAATTAAATATATGTGTCTTATATTTTGAATAATTAGCTGTAAATATCGACTCACATTTAGCTTTTTTTTTTTTTTTTTTTTTTTTGATCACCACCCACCTTAATACCAAGACAAGCACAACTGAAAAGGGAAGAAGTGCTTTACATTCGTGGCTCTCTGCCTGTCTGTAATGTGCCAATCAATGTGCTGCACTGCTCTGCTGTGCACCATGCATGCCTGCACGGAAACGCAGAGGGGAGGAAGGAACTCTACAGAGTTCTCTACAACTCTTAACGCTTTGATGTTTTATTTGTTTGACAGCGAAAGCTGTGCACAAACAGAAACACACACCTGCACACATACATTTATTTAACTTTTGAACAAATCAAAACTTATAGAAGAAAAAGACAGGTGCTCAGCCCAGCTAGCTGTGAATGGTTTTAAAACATTAGCTAATATTCTGTACGAGTTTGGTTAATGTTTTAGATAAAACAGTTGAATAAAATGTTTAAAGAATGTTTAAAAAAAGTTTCTTCATTTTAAATAACGCTCCTATAATGGTAAGTTTGTTCTTAATGAAACACTGGCGCAATGTTTTACGCTAACAAAGTAATTATTCAACAAAACCCAAACGTGAAGGTACTTCGTCTAATTGGTCATCCTGAATTCCTAAACACGCTCACTATACACTCGGCTTGTGTTTCTCTTGATGCTAATAACGACAGACACCAAAACTTATCAGGTGGTGCAGTGTGCTCACACTGGGACTCGTTTTCTTCCCAGAAGGCCTCAAAATCTCTATTTTAAGATGCTTATGGGTGACGACAATACGCTTTTGAGCAGTGCGGTACAAGGAGCTTTTGCTTGAAGTGGGATGCTCCCACCCAAAATCCCTTCGGACCTGAAAGCGCCGAGTCAAGTACCTCTGGAAAGCTGCCAATTGGTTTTATTTTCTGGAACCTCTCGATTACAGACTGTACAGCATCGACAAAGAGAACCGAGGAGGTAACCCTGGCATCCAGGACGTAAGCAAGGTCTCTGTCCCTCATCTCAGCCGACTGATGGCCCAGGCTATTTGTTTAGTGGCCCTGAGGGTCAGAATCAGACTCTTCCTTTTCATACCGGTCCCCCAGCAGGTCGGCCTGATATGTTTGGAGCATGCCCATAGTGTACAGGCATGCTCTGGCTCAGCCTGCTGCAGCATAAGATTTTCCTACCAAGGCAGATGGTGTTTTTAATGGCTTGGTGGGAAGCTTTGGGGCCTCCCAGTGATGATGTCTGATAGCCATACTCCCCAGCCTTAGCTATATTAGAATATGGCAGTCCGTACCTGCTAAACAGCCTAGTAAAGTACAGGTTCTTTCAGAAGTACAGGTTCTTTCAGAAGCTTGTCACCTCAGTGTGCATATGTGGATGGAGGCCCTTATGTGGAGGTTGGATCTCTGTGGGCATGAACCTGTCGACCAGTTTGTTACGAGGACGGACCTTCTGCAGCTCAAAAGCCCACTCTTTATTTAGCTTTGCTGCTGGTCTGCTTGCAACCCCAACTAGCTCCTCATACGCTGGCGGAAAATGTTGCCGCCTTCATGCCTCCCCCTTTTACACATAGACATCATCAAAACAGCAGTGAGTTGCACACATCAACACACACACACATACATTTTCTCTCTTGTCTTCAAATTTTAAAAAGAGTTACAGGGAGAGACAAGCTTAGAGAAATACGATTGGCATGCATACGTTAATTTGATTTGCTCTAATGGAAGTCCACTCTATGATATAAGGGCACTTTTTCTGTTTCAGATGCATTCCAGCATCAGAATGATAACAAGATGACAGCTGTTGTCATTGGAAAGGACAGACACAGGCACACACACACACAAACATATATAGACAACTGGTTGGTATAAGCAGCAGAATTCCTAAAAGTAATCACTTTTTACACAGTCTATAAGACAATTATGGAGAAATAAAAGGACACAGGAAGTTTTATGTATGTTAGTATAGCTCCCTTAGTACACACAACCTCAAATTTATTTATTACACACAGTTATTAAAAAGTTCCAGGTTTTGATGAGATACATCATAACCAGTTAAAAAAATACACCATATCCTAACCGCTTAAAGAAATTACCTATTTCTGTTTTTCTTTACTTTAATATTAGCCATTTTTACTTTGTATATCGGCTAAATGGCCTATATACTTTAGGGAGAAAATGTCTGTAAGAGGGCAGCACGCTGGCTTAGTGATTAGCACAGTTGCCTCACAGCAAGAAGGCCCAGGCTCGATTCCCGGGAGTTTGCATGTTCTCCCTGTGCTTGCGTGGGTTTACTCTGGGTTCTCCGGTTTCCTCCAACAGTCCAAAAACATGTATGTTAAATTGATTGGTAATTCTAAATTACCCATAGGAGTGAGTCTGTGTGTGGCCCTGTGATGGACTGGTGACCTGTTCAGGGTGTCCCCCTCCTGCCTTTTGCCTTTTCAGAGATGCAGAGTACACATTAACTTTATATATACACTGTTTATTTGTACAATTCACAGTATATTTTTATTATAATTTCTTTTATTAAATTTTTTTTATTGTATTTTTCATTCTATTTTTTCTCTGTATAGAATTTTATTTTAAAGAGTTATGAAAGCACCTTTTACTATATGTTGTACTGTGGTGTGTGTAATCATGTATGTGACAAAAATTCAAATTTGAAACAATCATGCTGTTTTTTCAGTCTGCTTTTATTAACAATGGCTTGAGGATGGCTTTTTATTACATATGCTTTAATCTCTGATGACCCTTTACACAAAGACAGAGAGAAAATCAAAGGCAGAGGAAAACCCGAGAGGTTGTTGGCGAGTGGGCAGTAAGGGCACACTGTAGCTCACTGAAGCTTGTTGAGAGGATTTTTTTTTTCATCATTTGCCATCTTTCCTTTTTCGACCCAGTGTTTTAATAATTTAAAGAAATCAGCAATCATTGGGAACATGCATTTACCAACTTGCATTGCTAGTCTTACAATCATAGCTAAGCTATATTTAGCTGCCAGCTTTTGACTATGTCATTGATACACAGGAAATGCTACAGTTGAAAAATATTACGCACACCATTGAACCGATATTTGCTAAATTTTGCTTAAATTGCTCTAAATTGCAATAGAATGTAATGGCTTTTGGTCCACTGCAATCCTAAGCAAGCCAAAATGTTTACAGATGACAAATTAAGTATTAATTATTAATTCAGTAAATAGGCTTTAACCTCTATAACAAGCATTGGATGTCTTTCTGCCCACAACAGAAGGTTTAGTAAAGGCAGAAGTTCTGATTCCCAATAAGAGCCCTAACAACACTCCAATTTTTCCAGTGAGAAGACCAAATTTAGATAAATGGCCTTTAGTGCGTGATTTAAGACCAGTAAATCAAGTGGTAGTGGCAGAAACTCCGGTGGTACTAGACCCACATACAATATTTTCAAATATGGTATACCGTGATAGATTTATGCTCAGTATTTTTTAGCATTCCATGGCATCCTAAGTCCCAATTTTGTTGGCATTCACTTATGAAGGAAAACAGTACAGCTATACCAGTTTACCACAAGGCTTTTGTCGAGGCAATTACTTTTTAATCAGGTGTTAGCTCAAGGCCTAGCTAATCTACATATTTCAGATCATCTTCTGCAGACAATCTTCTAATATGTAGTCAGACTAAAAAAAGTCCTTTAAAGATTCATTAATTGTTTTAACAAAAAACATTGGCACTAAATGGACATAAAGATAGCAAAGACCAACTTCAATCTGCAGAATATTTAGGACGAGTACTTGAAGAAACAATGTCCAAAATATCACCAACACATGTCAAAGCAATTCGAAATGCTCCAAAACCCCAAACTGTAAAACAGTTGTTGTTGTGTTTTGGCATGGCAGGATTAAGTAGACCATGGATATGTGATTTTGCATTAAAAGTACAACCACTAAGAGTCATAACAAAAGCAGCAGATCAGACTAAACCAACTAAAACTAAAAGGTGTAGTATAATTAATCCTGCTGATAGAATGGTATTTCCAGATGAAGGGACCCCACACAAGTATAACGAAGAGTCAGAAATGTATTTAAAAGCAAGAGTGAAAAAAACCCCAGAACCATTGGGAAAATGCTAAATATGTTATCTTTGTGGATGGTTCATGTTATTGCACGAGCAAGGGCAATAAAACAGTCATGGAATACATTGAAATACACAGACTTTTTTAATGTTGCACTGTGCACTGCGGTACCAAAATCATGTTCTGCAGAAATTGCATTTGGCATTAATAAAGGCCCTAACTGCAGTCGGTAATTTGATTCGGCATATAGAGTCTGTCAGCATTTGGAGCAATATGGGCACGAAGAGGTTTTAATGGCAGATGGATCAACCCATGGGCCAATAATAGGCGAATAATTGAGGGCTGAAATGTTACCTAAATTATTAGGCCAACCAACTTTGCTTAAATGAAGCATCAGCAAACTTATTATTAATGGACCTTGTTTTCTTTTCTGTTCTTTTTCTTTAATTGATCGATTTATATTTGCTGAGGTGACCTTGGTAAGAATACTCACTGTCACGCAAACTGCGGGCAGACCGAGAATTTTCTCTCATAATTGGCCTGACGCTTTTTAAGATATATATATTAGAGAAGTAGCACAAAAACAAGAAATAGAGCTGAACATGATTTAATTAGGGCAGATGAAAAGAAAATTAGGGACAGTGTGGCCAAAAAGGGGCACCAGCCAAAACCATAAGCAGACAGTTGGTGGAGGCCATTTATCCATCTTAGAACACACTCTACTAGGGGTATGGCGGCCTCCAAGGCACTATCTTTGCTGGATATTTGTACAGCAACAGGATGGTTCTTTCTGCACCCATTTGTTCAACTATATAATTTGGACTTTCCCGCTCTTTTTCTCACTTCAGTAAAAAAAATGGTTCTTGATAACCTGCCTTGCCAGCTCTGAATTCTCCAGGTGATGTCCCACTTAGCTTGTGTATCTGCCCATGCAAGGGGAAAGAATTTAATACCTTTTTAACTTTATTTTACTATTTTGGCATGGGTTTTAACAAGCTAGTAATCAATAGTGTTTTGTTTGTACAACTAAACAAGAGGAAACACTGGGGGAGGGGCAGCGGAGGATGGGTTTTATAAAACTAATACTAAAATTCCAACTACTACTCATTTTAATCTGGTCTTAGAGCACATCATTAAACACAGTTCACACATTCACATGCTTATCCACACCTTGGGGGCAATTTACTCAGTCCAGAAAAACGCACAGCAGCCCCAGCACAAAATGTGGTTCTTTGGGACCCCAATAGTACTAATTACACTACTACTACTATTACTATTACCACTACTACTACTAGTAAAAATAATAATAATAATAATAACAATAATAAAAAGAAAATAATTATATATAATAATAATAAAAATATTTATTATTATTGTTATTTTTCTCCCCTTTAATTTCTGCATCTGTATGTTGTTATACAGCTCGATGCATGTGTGTGGCTTGTGTGTGTGTTGAATAGGTGGAGTTGCAGATCTCGGTCGCCCACCACAGGACAGGCTTGAAAATAAAAGATCTGCTGGAGAGAGATCAGTGGGGAGACAGAGAGCCTTTCATGAGTTCAGCCTGCTGCAGAAAGATCGAAACCAGACAGACCAAAGGGGAAAGAGGGATTGTAAATAGCAGTGTATCCTTTTAAAATAAATAGCTAGGAATACAGATATACACACTCACACCAAGAAACCAGAATTTTATTCCTCCCTAATAAAACCCTACAAATATCTTTGCCTGGAAATATGATGTGCTGATCTACACCAAGTATATAACCATGCACAGAGCGAAAGAGAGAGAGAGAGAGAGAGAGAAAGAGAGGAGCAATAAAGAGAGAGAGGCTCCCTCATCCTCCTCCTTCGTTCAATCTCTCATCCTCCCTCCTGCTCGCTTTCCTTCAAGCTCATTTCACAGTGAGTTCTCATTCGATACCGATGTACCACATCCCCTCTGTGTGAATCCACACTAAGTTGATGCTGCTGCCTATTTACGGACTTGAATTAAGGTGTATCTCGGTTGCTACATCAGCTGAACTGCAACAATAACCCACCTAAAAAGGAGCGAGGAAAATAAGAGACATTGCATTCCAATCACGTCTCCGCTTCTCTTTGTTTGCCTGGAAAAAAGCAAAGAGAGCTAGAGAAAGACAAAAATCAACACCGGATGATAATGCTTAAGATGGAGAGATCGAACAAGCTTTAAACTCTTCAATGTCCTTTTTTTCGAGGAAAAGAGGTGAGTGTTGCTCTAGATCCTAACACACAAAAGGACTAACTCATCCCAGTCTCTATTTTTAATACAAACATGCTCTTTACCTTATTGATTTTTGCTGTCAAAAGGATCTTTTTATATATAATTGTTTCTCTACAAAAAAACTACATTACTTTGAATATCTTTAAGCAAAAAAATAAATTAATTAATGAAATCTATATATTACTATACTGCAAAGGTCTGATGTTATAGCCTTTATCGAAATTATAATGAATGTGCATATATAATATTAAAATATAGTGCAGTTGGTGGACGCTATAATAAGAAGACATATTTTTGTTTGTTTTTTCTTTCTTTCAGTGCATGTCTCCCCCCAGTCTTAAACCTCCAGAGCACCTGTCTCTGCATCCATCCGGGCACAGGAGATGTAAATTTGAAGTCTACTGAAAAAAAACCCAGAGTAGGTATATGCATTATGTATACAATTGTCGATTTTATTATATTTTCTATTAGGAAACAATTTAAATATTTGGGATTTGGGAATGCAGCTAAACACACACACACACAAACACAAACACACACATCTCCCCACATACAAATGCCGAGGCATAAGCTTTGCTTGGCACAAAGTGTGCTATTCATCTAAGGCAGCGGCTACCATTTTCCCCTATTATGCTTGGTTGCTTAATAGAAGTCTTTCATTCCTTCTGAGAGCACATTACTGATCAAAAGTCTAGGACTGTAACATATTTAGCAGATCTAAATCAATCATCAATTTACCAATAACTAGTTTTGTGTGTTTAGTTTGGAGAAGCAAAGAGACTATATAGTATATCCGATAGGAGATCGTTTTGGGGAGTAACTGCATGCCTCTCTTTTGCTCTCTCTTGCTATCCCTCTCTCTATCTGTCAAATTTAATGATCATTGTCAGATATCAGAAGGATCCTTCTGCCGTAAAGTCAGAAAAGTAGAAGGCCGAATCACTGGCCGAGGTGTTAAGTCGCTAAATGTCCGCGCCGTCATACTAACCGTTTGTGAAGGTGGGTGGATGAGAGAGAATAAGTGAAGGAAGATGAGAATCTGATAGATGTGAAGACCAGCATGATTAATTAAAGGAACAGTTGTGCTTTGAAAATATGCATTGTCACTGGAAAACCAAATAACTCGCATGACCTTTCTAAAAAATGATTGGCTGTAAACATGGGTGTGTACTTTTCCTAGCAAAAATAGAATGTTGCATCATCATGACACTAATCTTAATTGTCTACTGAATTACATGTAACGGAGGTGCTTTAAATAGGTTCTATGAACAGAAAAAAAAAAATTCTATGCATTTTATATTTTCCTAATAATAATACAAGCTCCACCAATTTCTGCATGCCATGTACCTGTGTTTTTATCTATGTCTCTCATTCTTTTATGTCCTCTGTGTCTTCTTAGTGCAGTAAAGCGGCACTCAGCCAGACCTTCATCAGGTTTTGGAGGAAGGATGCTGTGGTTAACCCTGCTAAGCACAATAGCTTTAGGGTGGACTACACCAATTCCCTTGCTGGATGAGTCTGAGGAAATAGATGAACCTTGCTTTGACCCTTGCTACTGTGAAGTCAAGGAGGGCATTTTTCATGTGCACTGCGACAACAAAGGATTTACAAATGTTAGCCAGATATCTCAGTCTTGGACAAGGCCTTTTAAGCTCAATTTGCAAAGGAACTCCATGCGCAAGCTATATTTTAACAGCTTTTTGCACCTTAACAATACTGTGTCACTCAATTTAGGAAACAATGCACTGCAGGACATTCAGGCCGGTGCATTTAATGGGCTAAGCATTTTAAAAAAGCTCTTTCTTCATGAGAATAAGCTAGAAGTGTTTAGAAATGACACTTTTCTTGGACTAGAGAGCCTTGAATATCTTCAAGCAGATTACAATGTCATAAAAAAAATAGAAAGTGGTGCTTTTCGAAACCTGCACAAACTCAGAGTGCTTATTTTGAATGACAATTTAATACCGATGCTCCCCAATTTCTTATTCAGGTCTGTATCATTAACACACCTTGATTTGCGTGGCAATCGTTTAAAGACTCTTCGTTACAAGGGAACTTTGGAGTATGTGGGTCGTAGTCTGATGGAGATTCAGCTTGAAGAAAATCCATGGAACTGCATGTGTGAAATTGTACAGCTCAAAACATGGCTGGAGAGAATACCATACACAGCTCTGGTGGGTGATATCACTTGTGAATATCCATTTCATTTTCATGGAAAAGATCTCCGCGAAATTAAAAGGAGTGAGCTATGCCCACTGCTATCTGAAGCTGAGATAGAGGTAAAACTTGGCATACCCGGGCTACATTTTAGTAATGAAAACATGTGGCCAACCAAACCCTCATCCATGTTGTCATCTTTCCATAACACTGCCTCTTCGGTAGAGTACAAAGAGAGATATCCTAAGCCAACAAAACGTCCCAGACCGACAAAAACACCGCCAACTCCACGAAGCCTTTATCCTGGTCCTAACCAACCCCCTGTACCTGGCTATCAAACGAGACCACCAATTCCAATCATCTGCCCGGCAGGATGTATATGTAATTTACATATCAATGACTTGGGACTGACTGTAAATTGTAAAGAAAAAGGCTTTCATAACATCTCTGAGCTCCTGCCCCGACCACTGAATGCCAAAAAACTCTATCTCAGTGGAAATTTAATTCAAAAAATATATCGGTCAGATTTTTGGAATTTCTCTAGTTTGGATTTACTCCATTTGGGTAACAATCGGATATCATATGTTCAAGAAGGTGCCTTTATTAACTTGCCTAATTTAAAAAGTTTATACTTGAATGGCAACGATATTGAAAAATTGACTCCAGGCATGTTCCGTGGCTTGCAGATGCTCAGCTACCTTTATTTAGAGTACAATGTTATTCGAGAGATTCAACCAGCTGCTTTCAGCCTGATGACAAACTTACAACTAGTTTTTTTGAATGACAACCTGCTGCGCACACTTCCTGTAGATGCATTTGCTGGCACCTCCCTGTCCAGACTGAATCTACGCAACAACTATTTTTTGTATCTGCCTGTGAGTGGAGTGCTGGAACACCTTGACTCTATTGTACAGATTGACCTTCACCAAAACCCATGGGAATGCTCTTGTGACATTGTTCCACTCAAGCAGTGGATTGAAAAACTTAGCTCTGTCATTGTGGTTGGAGAGGTAATTTGCAAGTCTCCAGAGTTTGCTTTTGGTAAGGACCTTCGCACCCTAGAACTCGAGGCTATTTGCCCAGAGATGAAAATTTTCCCTGCTTCTCCAGGACTTGCTAATGATGTTACTTCCACTAGCGACTCTGGATTAGGATATTCCTCTTCCACTGGAGCCATACCACTTTCGGTTCTTATCCTCAGTCTCTTGATTTTGTTTATTTCTGCTGTTTTTGTCGCTGCTGCCCTGTTCGCATTTGTTCTAAAAAGAAGAAAGAAAATCCCATTTAAAAAGCGCCAGGAAGTGGTGGATTTGGCTGGGATCCAAATGCAGTGCCGGATATTTGAGGAAAAACAGACCTCAGCTGAAAAACCTGCTTCTAGCCATGTTTACGCTTATATCCCACACCCTGTTACTCAAATGTGTAACAATCCTATTTACAAACCACGTGAAGGTGAAGTAGACGCAGAGCAGTTTTCAGAGAGAAAGGAAAATACCAGTAATTACCAAACTCTGTTGGAGAAAGAGAAGGAGTGGACTATATCGTCTGTATCAAATTCTCAACTTAACAGCATTGTCACATTCAATCAGTCTGAAAATGTGGCTGGATTACATGAGAATGGCATTCTTTGCACTACAATGATTGACAGTCAGAGACCAACTCCAACCGTTGGGTTTGTAGACTGCCTTTATGGTACCGTTCCGAAATTGAAGGACATGCATGTTGCACATGCACATCCCCCAGGAATGCAATACCCTGACCTGCAGCAAGATGCCAGATTAAAAGAAACTCTCCTTTTTACTGGAAAAGCATTTCCAGAGCAAAATGAATACCTTGAGTTAAGGGCAAAACTTCAAACCAAGCCGGATTACCTCGAAGTCTTGGAAAAATCATATAGGTTCTAATGACAGATACTAGGCTCCTCTTCCATATATATAGCAACCCACAACCACTACAAAAGTATAGAAAAAGATTATATATATTTTCCCCAAATTATCTTGGAGGAAAGGCCATACTCAGATATTCAATTAAGTGCCTTTTTTTTCAAAGTAACCAGCAATGTATTACCCTTATTTTTATATGGAACAGATTTGTTTGTGCCATGGGTGGCATGGAGAGAGCGTGACACAGCATTCAATCCGCATGACTGCGGGGGAAACATTACATCTTCAACTTTTTTTTCTTTTCTCATGCGTATTCGGATATTTTGCCCAAAGGCTTGGCACAGTTTTTAGAATATTGCAGCTTGCTGCATGCAATCAACTGCAGGGGTGGGTACTACCGAAAATAACAGATGCTTCACCTTTAGTGGAGATACTGTGCAATGCATTGTTGTTTGGTGGTCTATTTATTTTATATATTATTAAAAACAGACAGAAAGAGAAGTCCTCTTTCAAAGATGCACCCAAGAGTCAATGTTTGTGAATACATAACGACGCTCGAAATTTTTTGGAATTTGCCGCACTTTCATAAGACAACCACGCTTCTGGATATAACCACTAACGGCTTTGTAGGAAACACTTTTATTGTTTTCTCTCTCAAAAAAGATTTAAAAATAAAATGTGCATATATTTATTCTGTAATTTCAGTGACAATTTAATTGTAAAGGCAATGTTAAATCTATGTATAGTGATTATGCGTCTGGTATAGCCTTTTTAATAAAACAAGGGGGTACAAACCCTCGTAAATCAAATGAAAAATGGTATTGATTAATATAATTTCGGGAAAAAAGTACAATTCAAGTAGTGCTACGATGATAGCTTATGCTGCTGCATTATATATTTATTTACAGTTTCTTTTTGCTGTATACAAACCTTATGTGGTGTGCTGTTATGCATCAAAACTTACTGTTTCTATTTAATTTTAAGGAAACAGTAGGGCAGTATGGGCCCATGTTTTTTCTTTCTTTCTTTCTTTCTTCCTATCTTTCTTCCTATCTATCTATCTATCTATCTATCTATCTATCTATCTATCTATCTATCTATCTATCTATCTATCTATCTATCTATCTAGGACAGACAGACAGACAATAGATAGATAGATAGATAGATAGATAGATAGATAGATAGATAGATAGATAGATTGACTGATTTTAGATGGCACATTATGATGAAATCACCAGCTTGGGGAATAAAAACTAGTCCAACCTGGAAGATTTTCAGCTAGTTGTCACTTCCGATGTTGTCCACGGGAGGGCACCATCACTGCAGTTTACAGGATATAATAAGAAATAAGAAAAAGGAAATATAGGAGCTTTTCTTTCTTCTTTTTTTCCTCATTCTTTCTTTCTTTTACACAAACAAACACATATATGTTATTCAGATATGAGTATTATTGCAGGTTCTTCAAACTTACCTTGGGGACTTCAGTAAAAATTTGGAGAAAACCTTTATAAAACCTTTAAAAATTTATTTTAGATATCAAAATGAGAAGCAAATTACTACAAAAATGCATATTGCTTTTTTCTGCAGTCTCTTTGATGCAGTGGATCAGAAAGTCAAGTGTCGTAGCATGTAATAGCTTATAATGGTGACTTGTCTTTCAAGATGTTTTGCAACATACCAGAGGCAGTGAATTACCACATAATATGATGTGTTTCGTCATAATAGTCAGACTATTGTTAACTAGTAGTCAGACTACTATGTTATCTTTCCAATCAGTTATCTTCTCTGCTTACTGAATACATATATTTATTTATCTATTCTCAAAAGGGAGTTCTTCCTTTGTCTTCATTTATGACACATATACAAAGTTGTTTTGTATTTCAGTGTAGAGGTTTGTGCATTTTGCATGTTATGCTACTCTGTCCGCTTTTACTGCAGATTGTTTGGATTGCCTCAGAACCAAGATAACCATTCTTCTCGAGTTACTATAGTGAGACCTTTAGGATCCCACAAATGGGTAATAGCCTAATAAATTGTAATACATTTATAATAAAATAAAGCCTAATTAATTAATCAGTGATAAAGTAATCAAAAAGCTAAAAAAAAAAAATGTTGAATCACAAATGTTGAATTGATTCCAATCCAAATATAATCAGGCTTTTCCAGTTTTGACGCTTCTCGAATATCCACCATGACGATTTAAATTCTATAATGTGAAATAACTATTTTGCATTTTGTTTAAAACGGCCAAATTGGATGATTCTCCACATTGTTGTCACATACACAGACACACACACACAGACAATCTTGCCAGGTCACACGGAAAGGGTCTGTTTATATGCATTTTTATTGTCTGAGGTTAAAGCACTTCGCCTGCATAATTTGATTTTGTTGTTAAAGAAACAAAACAGCTGTCTAAATTGTGCTGCTGTACAAAACGAATACACAGCTTCTTAAGCTTCAAAAATCTAATTACTGTGTTATAGTTCAATATTCTTTGTTTAAAATACATTGTATGATTCTACTTGTAAAACTCAGAAAGATACTAAACTAAATTAAATGTATATATTTCGGTATATATTTTTGTTTTTTATTTTTTCATATAGACTTGGCAGTTCTGGAGAAACTAGAGAATTTATTAGTATTATTAACTTGCACTGGGCAGCACGGTGGCTT
Source organism: Bagarius yarrelli (assembly GCA_005784505.1). NCBI lineage: Eukaryota > Metazoa > Chordata > Actinopteri > Siluriformes > Sisoridae > Bagarius > Bagarius yarrelli. The sequence goes on along the minus strand of VCAZ01000097.1, from coordinate 1,335,971 downwards.
AGTGGTTAGCACTGTTGCTATACAGCTAGAAGGTCCTGGGTTCGATTCCCCTGCAGGGGTCTTTCTGCGTGGAGTTTCTATGTTCTCCCTGTGCTTGTGTGGGTTTTGCTCCGGGTTCTCCGGTTTAGGAGTGAGAGTGTATGTGGCTCTGTGATGGTCAGTATAGAAGATAAATGAATGAATGAACTTGCATTTTCACTCAGTCCTGACATAGAACAGTGTCAACCAAGGGCAGTTCTGGACCCTTTTAAAGGGGCTTTAGACCCTCCGTCTGTCATTTCACCCATATCAACTAGCAAACTACCAACTTTTATTGATTTATTTTTAAATAAAAATAATTAAGAAATTCAATACATTTTGATAAATTGACCAGAAATTTTATTTTAATAGTCTTTGCTATTCTGTGTATGCATGGCAACCCTTCGTTAGAGATACGGTTTGTGCTCGGTTTGTGAGTAGAGTAGAAAAGGTATTTTCCATAATTTTTTTTTTTATTGTTTAGTCTGCATTAATGCATTCCAAGTTTTTTTTTATTTAGCTAACTAACGATAACACTGGTTGATGATGATGGTGACTAACAGTAGTGATGGGTAATCCATCCTAAGGATGAAACACACCAGGTGTCAACCTATAAATGTGTTCTGTTGTTGGCATAAATGTGTGTGTGTGTGTATGTTTGTATCTCTTTCTCTTGCTGTTTCTTTTCGATCTTTCCTCTGTAGGTGTAACTTGGCTTGCTGGGTTGATCGTTGGTCGTGACTGCTTGCTGTTTATATAATATATTCTTGGCTGATCTGCTGTAGCCATGACTTTTCTATGTTGGTGTGAGCTGCAGTCCCCAGATGGACATACTGACATTAGCCTTTTGGAGTTTTTGTCACTCTGTTGTGAATCATTCTTGTCCATGTTTTCACTTGTTGATTTCAGTTCCTAATTTATGATTGCCAATTGTTTCCTTTCTCACATTCTTTCATAAGTCTCTATCATAAGACCTAATTTTAGTATATGTTTAACAGCGGTACGTTTAGGAGTAAGAGGAGATAGGAGTAGCATGTGTAGCTTTAATAAAAAATACTGGCCTTAATTAATGTAGGCCTTAATATTTTATATGTGCTTTAAAAATACACGTTTAAAAAAATTCTGGCATTAAAACTTTTGTTGTTGCATTAACATTTTTTACAGATTTAATATTGACTTGTTGTTTGAAATCAAAATGGTAGTATGTGCTGGAAACAATCACTACTTTAAGTTGTATTTAATAATCCAGCATTAAATTCATTTTCGGCCCCAGCTCCACCAAGCCACCGCTACTGGGTCCTTGAGCAAGGCCCTTAACCCTCAGTTACTGTATATGTACAGTATGTATACCCTCATACTGTAAATGTAAGGCAGAGTCACAATTTTTGTGGGAAGTGGTGGCTCAGTGTTTAAGGCCGGGGTTCAATTTCCAGTACCACCAAGCCACCGCTGCTGGGCTCCTGAGCAAGGCCCCCCAAACCCCTAATTGCTCAGTTGTATGAATAAGATAAATGTAAGTTGCTTTGGATAAGGACGTCTGCCAAAATGCTGTGAATGTAAACAATTAGCTATGTTTCTAACCAAAGATTTCTTTACACTGAAATGTGCATGGTATAGGGGTGGAGGTTTTAGGAAAAGAGAATGATTCTACAAACAAAAGTATCATTGGTTCTTAGTAGATTATAAATAATATTGTATCACTAAAAGGTGACACTTGTGCAAGAATAACCTTTGTTTCAGTTTTTCTGTTCTGTTTCTCCATGTCAAAACAGCTCCCTCACTGGCGGACTTAACAACGTTTTAACATGTTTCTAAACTACCTAAACTAGAACAATTCTTTTTCTTTTTTTTTTTTTAATAATTTTACTATGATTGTTATTTTAATATTTTACAATGTTGTTAATGTTTTTTAAATGTATTTTTGGATGTTTTTGTTGTTATTCTATCTCTCATTGTTTTTATTAACCTACAATTAAATTATCATCATTTCTTTGTCAAGGGTCAAAGAAGTAATGTTAGCAGTGGTGTGAGTCAGCATACCAATCAAATTACAGCACACTGGGGTAAAGAGCAGATCTCTGGGAGGACAATTTAATTTTTTTTTTTTTATTCCAAACTTGCCAAGTCACGTCTTGGACATAGCTCTGTGCACTAGTACGGTGGAACATGTTTAAACCTCTTACTTCCAGTAAGGAAAAATTTTGATGTGCTACAACACATACAAAGACAATATCTAAAATTGTGTGTTTCCAACTTTATTGAAACAGTTGGTGTGCTTGCTTTAGAACCTATGGGCCATATCTTGCATGTCCAATATATGATTCTAGATTTTATGAAACAGAAAAAATTCGATGAAGTGGTATTTGCATTTTTCACATCATGTAAAGTCTAAGGAAACACAGTGTGTTCAGCACTTAGCATAATGAAAGAGTAAAAATATCCCCCAGGACACAAGGTCGGTCTACCACAAGACTTTCCTCTGTTCTGGCACCAAGATGGTGGAATGAACTTCCTATCAAATGATGATGTGATGTGACTCAAAGCACTTTTGTATGTCGCTCATGGTCAAGAACCTGTGCTAAATGCCGAAAATCTAAATGAAATGTAAATGTAATTGAACTTGACAGTGAAGAATTCTAGCTGACTTGCAGGTGTACCTTTTTTTTGCTGAAGCAGGATAATAGTACTCCTAACAGAAAATGCAAAGCCTGCTATTCACCTGCTTAGGGGAGAAAAATGTCTTATTATTATCTTTTACCCCTGAAGTCTGGGAAGGGAAAATCAAGGAAGGAAATGTAAATTGTGATGATCTCGTCTACACTGATTTAGAACAAACGTTCAAATGCTTGTGCCATCTTGTATTTGTATAATATCTGTATACCTTATTCTGAACACAAGTTAGTTTCCCTGTGCTCCCTGCTGTTTCTTTCCTACAGTGTGGCACACACACACACACACACACTGTTGGAAGTATTGATCATCTTTAAACTGACAGGCGGTGCACTGAGAAATACATAATTTCAGTTTATATGACCTTGGGATGAGCTTATGTGTCTAATCACATGCACATCTAACGTTAAATGATGATGTTTTAACAGAGACTAATGGACTGTATGTGCAAATGTGGAGGTCACAAACCTTAATAACTGTGTTTCTGACACTTACTGGGTTTTTTTTCTAATAGTGTAGTAAATTACTACACTTATAGTGTTTACACAGCATAAGGAGGGTGTATTTTTTACTAAATTATACATAGAGGCCGTATGCTTAAATGGAAAAAAGAGAAAGATTGTTTGAAAGTTCAGCATGTACATATGTTTTTGGTTTTGAGTAAGCATTAAATATTGAGTAAAGTGTTAAGTATATTGTGTATAGAAAGTTAGCTGCAATGATAGAATCAAAAACTAAAAACTGTGGTGAGTCTTAAATATTTTTCAATGCTGTGAAAATGAGTTTGTAGCAAAGAGACTGCATATTTTGTACCAGTCATGTAGTAATTTTCACATTTCCTGATTTTGTAATGAGCAAGCAGTATGCAGCATTTCAGTGTGAATGCATCATTGCTTAATTTGTTATTTGCCATGTTCTCTGTTCATTTTTTTAACAATGTGCTTTGATAGGGGTGGTTCTGGGATTTCATTCTAAAGGAGGTTTAGCCCTCGCTACTGTTACTGATACCACTACTTCGTGTTGTGGCCGTGTATTGCAGAATGTTGAAAGTTCTAATTTAATTGCAAACAATCACATAAACTATCATAATTTCTTTTCATTGCATGCTGCAGTTACAATATGAAACCACATCCTATGTTTAGCTCTATATACCCAGCAAACATGTCGTTTTGGGGCCCATTTCGGGCCAATGCAGACAAGCGGGGCCCACACTATGGGGCCTATGTAAAGCACTCAGCGGGCTGTCTGCATTAACTAGAACGAGGGCTCCACATTTAGCCTGAAATGTGTGGGAATTGTGGGCTGCCCACAGGAAGTACAGTTGAACTTTTATATTTAAAAAGAAGAGATACAGAGGTACAAAATTACAATTCTGCACTTTCTACTGAGTGTTTACACAAGCTGTGTAATTCATGGCCTCATACATTTGCATAATAAGTATACAGTATATCAACATCTTTTCTTCTCTCTCTCTCTCTCTCTCTCTCTCTAAAACATCTATCCGCTTTTTAGGGTCAGCCAAACACTAGTCGTACTGTACTTAGGTTACATGGACACACTTGAACTATTACATTTACATATAAGTGTGAGCTGTGGGCTCAGTAATAAAAAAAGAAAAGAAGAAAAAAGTTATTTTTCCGACACCAAGTTTCACAAATACAGAAGTTTTTGTCCGATCATTATATCATGAAGTCTTATTGTTCAGTGATCAAGCTTTACAATGTGCAAAGATCAAAGTCAAGGTGCACTCTTTTAGAACAGTTAGAAGCTATTGGAGGATAAGATAAGTTTGCAGGGCAAATGCCACGGGAAGTGTAAAATTGACTGCTGTAGCGTGAGGAGCTAAAACATAAAACTTTAACTCTAGCCCCAGTTGTATAAAATCTCTACCTTGACCCTCTGTGGCAGTATTTCGGCCGTTGCAAAATTTGAAGCAACCATAAGGATATCTGAACCGAAATTTCAGAAAGCAGTTTACTTTTAAACGAGAGAAGTTCAGAAAGAGAATCAAGATAAGGTTGTTAGACAGATGCGCATGTTAGCAGCACTAAATCGAGCAGGTTACAACAAGTAATATATCCAAGCACATCAACACACAGCACTACAAAGGGAGTACACGGTCCAGGACACAAAGTGAAGTCTAGCTCTATTCAAACTCACAATACAGAGAGCACCAATGCAGCATCCATGAATAACGACAAGCCATGGTTTAGGCGGAAAAAACACCACAACCTTACAAACAGTAAAATCCAAGGTCACAAATTGGCTAGTGTTGAACACGGAAATGCAAAATGCTAAAAAATTAAAATAAAACAAAAACTGTGCTCCTGGCTGTGTATTTGCTCCTATTTAATTCACTGTTAATCAGGCTATTTGAACAAATATTCTGAGAATTTCTATGTTTTGGTTTGGATCAGGAGACAGACACAAACTCTATATGGTCAGTTTAGCCTGTTTGTCTGCTTCATGGCCCTGGCTCTGGATCGTCACCATTCAACTAGTCTTGTTTTGAGACCATGTCCTATATTACAAGAAATGACAGCAGAACCTTTCAGAATGGCACAGATTCTGTCCCAATCTAACAGACCAGTCTTGCTCTCAAAATTGATACAATAATACTCTTTTTTTATATAAAACATTCAATAACCTTTTATTTTCTTTTGTTAACTTTTACTTTTTTATTACTACTTTACTTAAAATGTGGGCTTCTGTCACCACTGGAGGCTTCTGTTACCAAAACAAATTTTCTTGTAAGTGCAAACCTACTTGGCAATAAAGCTCTTTCTGATTCTGATTCTGATCATCAAAATACTAATCAGCCACACCTGAACCAAATTACTTAATCACTTCTGTGCACTCTTTAAAAGCACTCTCCACACACTCAGTCACCATCTGGTCTCATCTATGTTACGCACAGTCTTATCCACTTGGTTCGCTACCTTAGCATTAGGCTAGCTTACAGACTCATACCTTTCTTTAGCATTCTTGTGGCTTTTTTGCGTTCCTACCAACCTCTTGCTTCTCTCAGTCTGTCACTTTCTCCCTTCTGGCTCCAAACTGGTTATTCCCTGAAAGAAGACCAGACCTCAAAATCATGGACCCAACAGGCACCAACCTCTTACAGAGCCTGTACAGGAGTATATCTGTCTATCTGTAGAAACCTCCCTGGCCAATTCCAGCTTCTTCTTTGTCACGAAGAAGGAAGAAGTATCTGACCCTGTATTGACTACTGGACCAATTCTTTAAAGGATGTTGGCTTATTCGCCTCAAGAAACCGACCAACTTGAGCCCAGCCTGGTATAAGGGTCTGGCTCTTTACAAGGGACAGTCATTTCTGACCCCCTAGTAAGAAACTGAGTCCAAAGTACGTTGATACATTGATCCATCATTAAACAGATACTCTGGGTATTCCGGTTTCCTCCCACAGTCCAAAAACATGTATGTTAAGTTGATTGGTGATTCTAAATTGCCCATAGGAGTAAGTGTGTGTGGCCCTGTAATGGACTGGCGACCTGTCCAGGGTGTGCCCGTCCTGCCTTTTGCCTTTTCAGAGATGGCTGAAATAGGCTCCAGCAGATTCCCGTAACCCTGAATTAGGAAATAAGTGGGTATAGAAGATAAATGAATTAATAAGCATTTTATAATGCATGCAGACATCTCATTCACCACAATAGGCTGCAAAACATTGTTGGTAATATTTAAGTTAAACAGCTGTTATTTAAGTTATCATTGTTAGTTTGTAAATGTAAATTGTGACATTTCTGTGCATACTAAAGGTCTGTGTTTCTTGTCTTGACTTTACTGTGTCTTCCCCATCCAGGATGTCTTTTGCCTTGTTGTGTTATTCCCCTGAAATAGGCTCTATGTCACCTTTTGTAAGATAACCAATACAGATAATGGATGGATGGATGGATGGATGGATGAACAGTCTGCTTTCTCATTTGTCTTCTGGGCTGGATTTTATATCCCTGTTATAGTAGACATAGAGCCTTTATACATGGATATTGCCCTTTGACTAACTATTATTTATGCTGCATTCCATAGCTAACAAGGGGTGCATCATAAAGATAAGACTAGTACAATTATCCTAAGGATGAAATAAAACAATGCCTGTGCCAATAAATAAATCTCAATAATTGTGGTATGAGGTGAATTATTACTCCAGCATGTAAATTATTAATAAAATGAAAGTGATTTCGGAATATTAGGTAAGATTTTTTCTTGCACATGTTGATAATTAGAGACACTGTAATGCGTAATAGCTATAAAGGGGCAGAAATTATGTGTGAAGAATTTATATTTGGCCATTTAAAGGTTTATCCACAACTAATGATAAAATTCCGATGGTAAACTGTAATTTTTTAATACACAATTTTGTTATGAAATGGAAATTCTTTCTACAATTGCCCATGAACATTTGATTCTGTCCTTTTAAGCAGTGAATAGGAATAAAAAAAATTTACACAGAAGCTACTTTCTAGATTTACTGTGTGTTTACACTTGTAGCTTAGTTTGTTGTACTCTGTGGTATGATCCCACTTCCAGGGTGGGGTATCCTCTAAGGCCCAACTCTCTCGATGTCAGGGCTTCTTCCCAGAGACCTTCTTGGAAAGCGTGACAGTCCTCGAACTTGTCTTCTTCCCTCTCAGGGCTCTGTTTGCTGTCATTGCCTTGACATCTCTATCCTTAGGAAGGTGCAAGTACCGATGCTGTGTTTCTGAACCATGCGATATGACTAGCTTTTGTGGGGTGCTTCCACCCAGCATCCTCTGGGACCTGATAGCGGCAAGATATGTGCCTCTGGAACGCTGCTGATTATTTCTTTGCCCTCTGGAACCTCTCTACAACTGACTGTACTGTTTTACCAAAGAGGCCTGAAGAGGCAAGATAAGCATCCAGAAGGTGAGCCCTGTCCCTATTGCCTATGCTTGAGAGGCTCAACCACAAGTATAGCCGTTTGGTATGGCTATTTCTTTAATAAATATGAGGGCAAGATCTGCAGTTCTTCATCATGATCTGCCTCTCCCCTTTCATCCTGGTCAATCTATTTTTAGTTTCGCGGGGACCCTGGTTATAATCTCCACCAGATCCTCATACGCTGGTGAGCATGGTGGCAACTCCCAAAGGAAGAATCTGCAGAGCAGGCTTCCTCTGCCAGTTCCAGGTCCACAGAGCTAGCAGTTGGGGAGTGAGATAGAGCTAGGTCCATCTCGAGCTATGCCGCTAAGTCTATGTAGTATCCCCAGGGCATTAGCCTGCGCTGTGCCTTGACGACTGTGGGTCCTGAGCCTCTGGGACTCTCCATCTGACCCTTCTCTTTACTAGAGAGAGCCAGGAGCAAGAACAGGAGCAGAGCACAGGCATTGGCAATTTCTTGCAATGCTCACAATTAGTGCTCAAAAAGCACTAAAAGAGCTTACAGACGCACACTGCTGCTCGTGTTTATATGTGTTACTTCCTCGTTGATGACCTTTTTATGCCTGTAACATATTGCTTTCTGATTGGTCAGATTACACACTTGCTTTAAGTCGAATGTTATCAACACGTTTCAGTGCAGCCTAAGTTAACGAAGGGGAGCCTAGCTTAGTAGTGGCATATCCCATTTCAAAGCAAGATGCCTTCTCTTGAAGCAGCCTCATGTTTTACATTTACACTCCCTTATCCAGAGCGACATACATTTATCTCATTTATACAACTAAGCAATTTAGGGGTTAAGAGCCTTGCTTAGGGGCCCAGCAGTATCTTGGTGGAGCTGGGAATTGAACCCAATCTTTTAATTGGTAGTCCAACACCTTAACCACGAACCACCACTTCCCCCTTTTCAAAGTTTTATGTTTATATTTTGTTTGTTTTATGTTCTGATTCTGTCTTATGTTTTAGTTTAATTATGTTTTTGAGTTCATGTTGTTCATTTTTGTGTCTTTTGTTTACTTCCTGTCTTGTCCTGTGTTATGTGATCTTTGTTCCTCATGTGCTCCTTATCATCTGATAGTTAATATGCAGTTAATACACAGTATTACTAGTATATCATGTAATAATTATTGATCTTGCTAGACATTTTGATAATAAATGTTTACCTACACATTGGAGCTCAGCTTGCTGCTTAATTTACAGTATTTTTAGTGTTTTTGTCAGTATCCTACGTTGGTGCCGTTGCTCTTTTCGTTACTTCTGTTATCTTTTCAGCACAATGGTTTGGTTTTTTTTACATCGTGTAGTTTTCAACAATTTGCACTGATAGCACAAATATTCCATATTCAATCTTACCATAAAAAATGTTTCGTTGCAGAGGTTTTTTTTAATCCATGATGGATTTCTTTTTTTCTTGGAGATTTACACACTTCAAGAGAAAATGAAAACTACGAATTACTTTTCAAGATTATATAAATCAAAAAGATTTAATAAAACAAACTATCCAGTACACCACATCACCTCACAGTAATTCATACTTCTCTGTTCCTTTTAGTAGTGGGTAATATTATGGATAATGAATGCTCAATTTGTAGCTCAAATGATTTTTTTTGTGGGTAATGCTTGCAGCACTTACATAATTATTTTGTAATATGAGCTTTTTGTAGCCTACAAGATATTGCAATGAAAATGTTGGCAAGCATTTTCCTTATGCTAGTCTATTCCACCTCCTCTATTAAAATAACGTGTTTTGTAATCTACTGGCCTGAAAAATGTTCCCTACGAAGATATTTTTAGAACAACATTTCTAAACAAAGCTGAAAAATGTTTTCCTGCAAAATATCCCAACATCTGTGTAAGGTTTTAAGAGTTTCTGAGCAACGTTAAAACCTTGAAATAATAATAAAAACAATAACAATAATAATCATCATCATCATCAGTCATCATTAAGGGAATAATAGAGTGCAGTTTGTTATAGAGTATGTTTGGTTCGTCCATACCACCGTATCTGTACCCTGATCTGAAGCTGAAGAATTGAACATCGTGATCACATAACTACAGTGGTGCAATCGTCCAGTGGGAGTGTAGGGTTTAAATCCCACAATATATTTTCACATTAAAGGCGTGCATTACAATGCTTGTGTAAAAGATACACAAATTACTTTGTGCAACACTATTTTCTTTTATGCTAAACTGGAACAGAAATGCAATTATTAAAAAAAAAAAAAAAGTTTATTTACTTTATAATTCTTAGACAGTCAGAAAATCATCTCAGGCCAAAGGTCAATCTTCAGATCATAAATTTACAAGGCATTGTAAAAGTTTCCAAAGGGTTGTGTAATCATACCAAAGAAATATTTATTGTAATGTAAAGTCATATTTTTTCCAAGATTAAATATTTTGATGTTATCTACAGTCACTTCAGCCGGCGATCTCTGGAAAGCATTATATTACATTTCTTCCTTTAAAGCATTACATTCTTGTTATATGTATTTGATTTTAAAACAATTACTTTAGTCTTGACTTAAAATTAGCAGCTTTTCAAAGCTAATAAAACACAAAGAAGAAGAACCTTTAGAACAGCTGGTTATCATTTCGTATAACTGTTGATTTATTGCTGCACTCATACATAAACGGACCCACAAATACCCGACCCACACAATAACCAAAGATTATTACATCAGTTTTATAAGTCCAGGGGGAAGGCTCAAAAAGTGCTCTCTTCTTGTGTGGATTCCTTCAATGTGTTTACAAGCAGAGGAAAGGAAACAGCAAAGGTAGGACAAAAGAATCAGCCCTGAATCTTAATAGCTCTTCTACATTTCTTTAATAAAGGTTAACTATGAGTACAAATAAAATAAACTTAATTATTCAAAAATTAAATTACAGCTTGGTTTAGCTGAAATTTATCTATAAGCAAGAATAAAATATATATTTTTTAGCAGATTTATGATTGAAAAATTTACTATATGCAAACATTTTATTGGTGTTAGGATGTTTTTGGGTAGCTTTAGCACCGTGTTTTTTTGTTCACTCTCTTATCACGCGATTGTTTTTTAGTTAAAATGCAGAAGATTTTATATTTTGTTTACCTTGTAACATAGTTTTTTTGTGGGGGGTTTTATGTGTTGCCAGACCACGGTGGCTTAGGTTAGCACTGTTGCCTTACAGCAAGAAAGTCCCAGGTTCGATACCTGCGCCTTTCTGTGTGGAGTTTGCATGTTCCCCCTGTGCTTGTGTGTGCTTACTCCAGGTTCTCCGGTTTCCTCCCACAGGTCGAAAACATGTATGTTAGATTGATTGGTGATTCTAAATTGCCCATAGGAGTGAGTGTAAATGTGTGTGTGGCCCTATGATGGACTGGTGACCTGTCCATGGTGTCCCCCTCCTGCCTTTCATCCTATCAGAGACGGCTGGGATAGACTCCAGCAGATCCCTGTGACCCCAAATTAGGGAATAAGTGTGTATAGAAGATGAATAAATAAATAAATGAATAAAAAAATGTGTTGCTAGTTTATTAGATACATTATAATTATGTCAGTTTTCTTGGTGTGGATATGCGAAGAAACAAATTTCCCTCTGCTGTCAAAAGTCTTTGTGACAAAATAAAGACGTTTAAATAATGTGTGCTGAATGAGGTGAATTCAAAATGGCATTTTTATACTACAAATATTTATTTTAGATTATTCAGTTTTCTCATTTCTCATCTAATTGATAGCTTGAACACACAGAAAGACATAAATCTGAGATTTGACTTTCAGCGGGTAAAAGTACTACTCATGATTTTAGAGTAGTTTACAGGCTTACAGAGTTTTCCAGCATTCATTGTGTATTTCCCTCTCTAGCAAATGCGCCCTTTTGGGGCCACAGCTGGGGAGTTCCCCTAAGGTTGGTGGCATCACGCTTGGTGGTCACAACAGAGGCATTAACTCAGGGTTGGGGTTAAAGGGCATGCTGTTTTTAGAGAAACGGTCAGATTAACAGACCTAGTCAGATCAATAAATAAATGAATGAATAAAAAAATGTGTTGCTAGTTTTTTAGATACATTATAATTATGTCAGTTTTCTCGGTGTGCATTTTAGATTATGCAAATTATCTTTTTTCTGTGCTTGACACATTTCTTTTTTCAGCAACAGGTTACATTTTACAAGACTTTTTTTTCTAGGCCAAAGCTTTTAAAAATGACCTCAAACCTATAATAAATCCGAAAAAGAGAAAATATAAAAGGTGATATAAACATAAGAATTTGGTTATTTTGATACATAAAGCAGCATAAAAAGTGCTGATAAAATACAGTGCGGTACATTTTTTGTGTATAAATAATAAACCTGTTGACTTGTCCATATAAATATAAATATTTAATAAGCCGTATTTTGTTATTCATTATGAAACATTGCCATTGGTTATGATTAAAAGGTCTGAGCTGAAGCCTGAGCACTGCTAAGATAGCCGTGCTTTGCCCTGCAGCAAAGCTCTTAACCCTTTTCTCTGCTCATTAAATAATAGTAATGAGAATCTGGTCGGAGCTTAAATAAAATGTGTTTTTTATTATAGGAGAAAAAAATCTCTATAGTTAGGAATAATGTGATTTCACTAATAGGGTGAGTGAGAAGTGATACATTATACTGCAAATTATATAGTTTATTTTCTTAAATACAGCTTTCCAACTTTTAACGACACACGACACTACATAGTAACACCAGAAATATGCAATAGGCTAAAATTCATTTATTAAATATTGTATCATATCAATAGAAGGTTTTCTAGGTAGAAAAAAATGTCAAGTGAATGTCTTTTTCATCGAGAAAGATATTATGTTCAACCTTGTAGCGTGAAATTCTTGACCTTTAACTAGAAAATTTGAATTTGGCCACATAAAAACAAATTGATGTGGGGAAGTGGTGGCTCAAATGGTTAGGAAGACCAGGGTTCAAGCCCCACCACTGGCAGCCAGCCACTGTTGGGTCCTTGAGCAAGACCCTTAACCCTTCCTGCTCCAGGGGCTCCTGTATCATAGGTGACCCTGCGCTCTGACCCCCAACTTACTAAGATGGGACATGCGAAGAAACAAATTTCCCTCTGCTGTCAAAAGTCTTTGTGACAAAATAAAGACGTTTAAATAATGTGTGCTGAATGAGGTGAATTCAAAATGGCACTTTTTATACTACAAGTATTTATTTTAGATCAATCAGTTTTCTCATTAATTGATAGCTTGAACACACAGAAAGACATAAATCTGAGATTTGACTTTCTGCTCTAATGTCATTGAAAGACAAATGCAGATTTTAAACAAAAGAATCTGTAAATAGAACCACCAAAAAATATAACCTTCGATTAGGACGGTGAGACAATGTTCTGTAGACAGAAAACTATTTTATTTTCAAGAGTGCAATTTGTCCATTAAAACAAGGACACTATAATTTCGTTTACCAACAGGAATGGCGGCTTTTTAAATATACCACAAAAAATACATTTATTATTAATATATGCATTTTTTATAACTCATCAGCTTTTTAATGCCTTTTGCATTTGTGTTTATGTATGTTTGTGTGTGTGTGTGTGTGTGTGTGTGTGTGTTTTAGATGGGGAAAAGAAAGTTTTCTGGGTTAGAGATAACCCTGCTGGTGATGTTTGCTATAATAGGGATTGTTTGTTTGTCACTGATTGCAGTGCTGGCCACAAGAACGAATGAGACAAAAAGTAAGTGATGCAAATTTTCTCAACACCAATGAACAAATTTTGCTCAACTCGATAGTTTAATAAGTATCTATGGGTAGATTAATAATCAGCGGGTAAAAGTACTACTCAGAGTTTTCCAGCATTCATTGTGTATTTCCCTCTCTAGCAAATGCGCCCTTTTGGGGCCACAGCTGGGGAGTTCCCCTAAGGTTGGTGGCATCACGCTTGGTGGTCACAACAGAGGCATTAACTCAGGGTTGAGGTTAAAGGGCATGCTGTTTTTAGAGAAACGGTCAGATTAACAGACCTAGTGGCACAGCATGAAGCTGGAAGTGGTGTTTTTTAGCCCTAGTAGCCTTTCTGCCAAAAGTGGAGCAGCAAAATATATTGATTTGAACATGTCGGTGGTTGATTGAACAGCAAGTCTTGTCATGATTCGTCACGCAATCAAAATTTTACGCCTTGATGCCACTCTGTTTGATGCTACCAAAAACTGGGAAGGCTGTTTTACACCACATGGTTTGCATATTCATGTAATAGACATTCTTAAGTCTGGGTGCCAACTAGCTTTTTAAAAGAAAACTAACTATTATTACACAATTAATATATTAAAGATTTAATTGCACTGCAAGTAAACATTAGACTTTTTTTACTGTGGAATTTTTACTATTGATAAAGTGATACTTTCTTATTATACATTTGTTTTATGCAACTAACTTATTATGATGATTGTTTTTCTTATTTTTATTGTTACCTATTATCAATATTCTTAGTAGTAACAGTAGTTTTCCTTACTTTTAATCTGATGGGAATGTTTTCCAGCAACAACAACAATATTAATAATGTTTCATGGGGTTTTTTTTTTAAATACATTTAATATTAATGTTAAAATTAAGAACTGGACTGCATCATCATTGTCATTTGATATTGTAGACACCGATTTTGTAGCGCAGTGTCCAGTTATTCCCCTGGCTGAAAGAGTGGACTGTTTTCCAGATGCAGGTGCCTCTCAGGTAAGATGTGTATTGTATGTTTTGTTGTTAATTAAAAAAAGAAATCCTTAGTGATGTCTCTTAACGTCCAACTGGGTCTCCTGCGGAAAAATGAGTGCATTGTGGGTAAACTTTCTTATCTACACGGATAGATTTCTGACCCTAAGACTGTTAAACATTGTTATAATGAGTTACATAGAATATAATATTAATAGTTTTTGTTTCCTGTTTCTTCAGCAAAGCTGTCAGGCACGTGGCTGCTGCTGGGGCCCACATGACCAACAGCATGTCCCATGGTGCTTCTTTTCTAAAAATCATGGCTACACTGTGGTCAGTGAAAAACAGCTAAGTAGTACAAGTGGGTACTATTATTACTTTTCTGAATATTATTTTCGATATGTATTAGCCACTAGAATGGTTTAAACATTTAAAATTAAGTAACTTTTACATATTTTTTGTAGATTGATGAAAAGTCAGTACTCATTAAGAGTCATTAAGTCATTAAGAATGTGATCTGCAGCCAATTACGTGCCATAGAAGGTGGTCCAGGTAGCAAGATAGGCCTAAGTTTTATCCTATGGCCTTGGTTTGGTCAGAAGATAAGGGACAATGTAAGCCTCTTAGCAGCTCTGGGTCACAGATTGAGAATTTGCTCTTTTTCTTCTTACCCCCATTAATTTTTATTAAGCCTTAAGAGTGCATTCTAGACTTTAATGCGCCACTTTATTTTGGAAGGAATGAATTAAAAAGAAGATGGCAGAACTGTCTGCATTAGTGTAGGTATTTTTACTTGATGCAGCATGCTGAAAACACGCCGCACGGTGGTCCGGAAGCTGGTCAGCAGCAGCAAGGTCATCCTTGTCATCTGTCTGTTGTGCCTAAAAAAGCCTTTATCCTTTGTTAGTGCTTCATCTGGATGGTGAAAAGATTTGGCTCGAGCTCTAATTGCCTCCTCACTTGCTCACTGAACTGCAAGCTTTCTGTGTCATTACTGAACATTTGCGGTGGAAGTATGTGGCGTGAAATATCAATACTTCGAGGTTGCTCTGTTCTTAAAGCTACAGAACAAAAAGACTTTCTTTATGTGTGTGTGCTTCTAACAGTTCAGATACTCGCATATGGGTTATACTGGTCAAATGTCAAAACATATATATTTTTTAAAAACAGGTACTTTTTAAAGGCTAAATACTGAAAAAGCATAAATAAATCTGCCCTATAAGTATTAAACTGCACACCACAGCACACATTCTAAAATGAATCGGTTTCTCTATAAAATAATAATAATGTGTAAGGGTTGATGCTAAGATGGTAAAATTTTATTTTTCAGAATCGGAGGCCAGACTGAAAAAACAGGACTCACCCTCTTTGTTTGGTTCTGACATTCCCGAGCTATCTTTCATAGCAGAAATGCAAACAGAAAACCGTCTGCACTTTAAGGTATGCTTATTGTATACATTTTGGACACATTTTGGACACAGGCCTGCATCCACAAAGATGTTTTTTTTTGCTCAGAACTAGTCCATATTGCTAACAAATGATTTACTATCAATATATACTGTGAAATATACTTACTTTGAAATATACTTACGCAATTTTAAAAGAAATATATACAAACCCCAACCCTCTTACAACTCTCTAGTCTAGAACATTAACACCTGTCCCTGAATAATGCAATATGCAACCCCCTAATATTTCTAAACATTCACATGTGTCCTTGATTGTCCATTCTTAAACGCATTCCACCGACAGTGTTTGTCTTGCACCAAGAAGATATTTGGACAAACAAACAACGACCAGAAAAAAATATACAGTTAACTACATATTTACAGTCAACATACAACAACTGACTTCCATACACTCTTCCGGTTGTAACTACAGATATAAGTTAAAAATCTAATTCGATGCATACGATCCATAATAACCATGTATTTAGATCACAATGACAAAACAAATCATTTCAGGGGTTTATTTACTTTAATGTTGAGATATCCTGTTTAATAACACGAGAAGAGTCCACAGGTCATGTGAGCCTTGTGGCATGACATATATATACACATTTAATATCCAATGACATTGCAGGGCTGAACAGTATGATATGGCGTCGGATACCACACTGTAAATGTGTAAGGTGTTTTTTAGAAAGCGAAAAGTGATGTAATTTTACAACCAGAGGTCTAAGTCTTTTTCATGCCTCGTTCAACAGATCACCGATGCAAATAAAGCCAGGTTTGAAGTACCTCATGAACACATCCAGTCGCTTTCCAGCTCTGTAAATGGACCACTGAAATATCAGTTTGAGCTTCTTAAAAGTCCATTTGGAGTTCGAGTGCTTAGAGTATCTAACAAAAAAGTCCTGTAAGTATTTCTTCTGTTCGCTCCTGTTCATCCTAATTCTACTCGAATGTTTGTTCAGAAAACCATATGCCCATTTTCAAGATCCTCAGTCTAACAAAGAATTACACTAGGTTACATAAGAAGCCTCAGAATCCATATTTCATTTAGGTTTTTGAAGGAATTCCACATTTTTCCACTCATACACACCTGAAAAAAATCTCTAGGTTATGTATGTTACCATGGGGAACCAGATGCTAGTTCGAAGCGCTTTGGGAACGTCCTTGGCCCTGAAACATGTGCATAATTTGTCTAATCAGAAAGCCTTACATCATGAGTGGGTTAAGTCATCACCCAGGAAGTAACGCTTTATAAACTCATGTGACTGCATGCTTTGGTAAACTTATGTTCAGAGAGCAAATTTTTTTTGTTGTTGACCCGAGCCTAGGGTTAGGGTCAGATTAGGGTTTGTTTTCAGAGAACACCCTTTTTTTTTTTGTTGTTGACCCCAGCTTCTGTGCTCAGATATGTGCAAGAATGTCATCTCGATGTCAAACCGCCTGCTGATGTGACGGCACCAGGATTAACTAGTCGTCTATTTAGTTTAACATGTGGTTTCCCTAGAGTCCCATAGGAGCCAGCACAGCATCCATACCTCTGTCTGTCTCTGACCATTTTTATGAAATAATGCCAGACAAGAGCACACGCATAAGCAGAGTCCTGCCTTTTTTCAGCGCGACTTTTTGGCATTTCTTTTTTTCGCACTGATGTAAAAAGAGCTTCCAGAGGAGCTCTGTCAGTCGTGCTTATATAGCATTACCTTCTGGTTGATTCATGTAAATTGATGCTTTCTTATTGATTAAGTAATTAATGTTTTCTGATTGGTCAGACTGCTTCGGAGCTAAGGTTATGAAAGATGTTCCCAAAGTGATTTAATGCAGCTTAAATTCCTGAAAAGAAACCCTGGAGCTTGTTTACCCTGATTCAATAGCACTGACCTTTCTTCTGAATTGCACGCGTTGGTAACACACACAGTTTAGCATTTGTCAGGTTTCATTTTATGCAGGACAACAAACATGCAGTGTGAGGAACAGCTTTAAATCATTGCTTACGGTACAAATATTCCATGTCAGTAGTTGTATACCATAATGACAGTATTGAAATTTGTTAGTAATGACAAAGCTCTTTATTTTACAACTGGACTGGTTTAATTAACTTTAATGCTTCAAGCTTATTATTATGTGTTGGTTAATGATGCTGTATTACTAAAGATATTTTACAACAATTTTACAATGGCGGTTCTTTGAAGACTTATCAGCCACATTTGTCAGACATTTGTCTGCAATAATGGTGACATATTTGTATAATTAATAATACTTCGTATCAACATTTCACATTATTTTAATGGCAGTTTTAGAATGTAGAGTCCAAATATCTAAAGTTACAGCACAAAAACCTTTTTTTATAAGTTATCAATTGATAATATTTATCCAAAGATCTATTATTTAAAACTGACTTGTATGTTTTTTTTATTTTGTTAGTTATTTTATTAAATAAAATGTATGTTTTAATAAAGCTTCATTTAAGAATTTTTTACACAGCATAAAATAGTTAGTACATTTTATTTTATTCTAAAATATTTATAGAAAATACCCATGCTTTCTCTTTCATATCTCATGTTTCACTATCCAGTTCTGATGATCATAAAGAGGTTGTAATAAAGCAGCGTTTAGTTGGAAAATCAGGTTGCCTCTATATAACTTTGATCTGGTAGCCTATATAACACTTGATCATCCTCTTTAAACACAGCTAGCCTGGGGATGTTTTTAATTGCAGGAACAGACAGGTTGATTAGTTTATCGATATTCTATAGTGTCAGTATTTTTGGGCAGAAATTCGCCCAAAAAAAAGGAACATAAGTAAGACAAAGTAAGAAAAGCAGAAGAATTTTTGTTCAGAACAATTTGTTATAAAATATAGAACATTTTTTTTGATACTACTGGCAATATACGTTTAATTTAGCTTCAGATTCCTGTTCTTGGATGACAGAAGGTGAAACCTAATATAATCCTTTGCTGTTGTATAGGCTCACCGCAATAAATATAGATTTTAGAGAGGTTAAACATTTCTTTTTGCTTTTCACAGTTGAAACCAGTTAAAACTACAGTCTGGTCATTTTTAAGCCATTGTGTAAACCCTAAAAACTGCTGTGTGTGAAAGTCCTAGAAGTTTTTAGAATTTACATTTACAGCATTTGGCGGACGCCCTTATCCAGAGCGACTTACATTATACCCTGTTATACAGCTAAGCAATCGGGGCCTAAGGGCCTTGCTCAGGGGCCCAGAAGTGGTGGCTTGGTGGTGCTGGGAATCGAACCCCGGTCTTCTGTTGGTAGTCCAACACCTTAACCACTGCGCTACCACTTCCCCTATAATAATACAACCAGTCCCATATGACAGTCATAGGGATAAGGATTTTAGTCCTATTATAATAATTGATATACATTTTAAACTGAAGGTCTTGACTTGTATTTACGTTATTTTGGAGGTTTGGATAAATATTACTCATTTGATTTTTCTCTCAGCTTTGATACCAGTATTGGACCGCTGGTTTTTGCTGATCAGTACCTGCAGATCTCTGCCAAACTCCCCTCAAGTAACATCTATGGACTAGGTGAACACGTTCACCAGCAATTTCGCCATGATTTAAATTGGAGGACGTGGCCAATATTTACAAGAGATGCATTTCCTAATGGTGTAAGTAAATTACACGCCTTATTAAGTATGAAACTGAAATCAATACAATTTTCTTCACTGACATGATTTTCTTCCATTTAATCTATAGGGCACTCACAACCTGTATGGTCACTACCCCTTTTTCATGTGCCTGGAGGATGAAAGTGGCAAATCCTTTGGTGTTTTTCTTATGAACAGCAATGCTATGGGTAACAATATTCCAAAACTCAATCAGTTTAAAAGCCTAGAATATCTATAAAATTATAAAGAGTATAGAAAAAGTTCTCACAGAAATAGTTACTGTTTTAAATTCCTGCCACTGTATTTTAATTTTTAAATTTCAATGTATGAAATCGCTGTATGTTAATATTATTAGTTGGATAAATATATTATACCTCACCACCACCTGAAGTCAACCCCAAGCGGTTGCTCTCCCGCTACCATTAGCTGCTTTGCTTCCTACCGTTGCCTGCTCTGGATTTACCGGAAGCCAGCCTTGAGAGTGAAAGCTTCTACCAAATGTCTCATGGTGTCCTTGAACACTATCGGTGAGGCGCTTTACTCAAACATGACCATGGAGCAGGCACCGGTTATGGAACTAGTAATAGGAAAGGTCCCAAGTGCAGTTTAGCCTTGTATCCAGCACTTCATATTTCCAAGAAGGTTGGGGGGACACGTCCGATCTTAGACCTATGAAAGTTAAACCAGACCATCAGGTGCCTCCAGTTCAAAGTCCAATGACTATTTTTTCATAAGAAATCCAGCACATTTCCATCCTTCCCCAATACCCAGAGGTGATGGAGCGCCAAAGGAAACACTTTGGCAGAGCTGCTCCTGGGAATTTCAGAGAAAGTACACCAGGATGGTGTCAGACTACTTCTAATAGCCCAGTTCTGGCTGACCCAAGCATATTTCTCGGATGTCCCTTATAGCTGGTCATCCCTTCCATAATAATATCTGTCAAACGGGACCACCTCAAGCAAAGCAGGGGGGCCCTCTTGCACCCCATCCAGATTTCTAAAAACTCTATCTAACTAAATCTATTTTATTTGGTGGTATGTGTTTATAGAGGTAACTCTACAGCCAGCACCTGCTGTGACCTACAGGACAATAGGAGGAGTCCTGGACTTTTATATTCTGCTTGGAGAAACACCAGAGGATATCGTACAGGAGTTTACACAGGTCAGAGTCATTACTATTTAAAGCTTACCTGACTATGATCTACTAAAAAAAAAAAAAAAAAAAAAAAAAAAAAAAAAAATGTTGAATAATTTATAATAATAATAATACAACTTTTTCAAAAATGGTGTGTGTATAACACTTTTGATGCTTTTTTATGCAATAATAGAGAAAAAACATTATTAAGCTATAGTTATTATTATTATTAAATACTAAATCTAAAATATTTATTTAAATAATTTTAATGAGACAATTTAGCATGCTAGCAGCCCTAGGACTTATAAACTGGGAAACGAAATTGCAAAAAAGTGCTTTATCAGTCATGGAAGTAATCATAATTAGTATAAGGGCTGGAGTGCAAAAAGAGATTCATCTTTAGAAGGCAAATATAAGCATCTGGTTAATAAGCTTTTGCCCCATGGGATGGTGTCCATGTGATAGTAGGCAGTAAACACACCCTTATTTTAGTTGTTTTAATCTGAGTTAGAAAATAAGATAATAAAATGAATTTTTCAATAAGTACTTATTTAAGTACAGATTTTGGTTACTTTACCCACTTCTGCTCTTTAGACATGGAGATAGGTCATCGGGCAGAGGTACGAAATTTGGGATCGGTTTGGCGGTTTTAACACAAGCACATTTTATACACATGGACAATATCTAGCAACACTGTCA
This sequence comes from Bagarius yarrelli, assembly GCA_005784505.1. Classification (NCBI taxonomy): domain Eukaryota; kingdom Metazoa; phylum Chordata; class Actinopteri; order Siluriformes; family Sisoridae; genus Bagarius; species Bagarius yarrelli. The sequence continues at coordinate 1,314,780 of VCAZ01000097.1, read as the reverse complement.
TAAGAACATAAAAAAATAGATAAAAGCAGAGCAAAAACCTAAAGTAAAAATAGCACAATAGTGTGTGTTCTAAGTGTGTGTGGGTTTATATATTTCTCTAGCTGGTTGGCAGGCCAACTATTCCTCCGTATTGGGCTTTGGGTTTCCAGCTCTCTCGGTGGGACTATGGCAGCTTAGATGAAGTGAAGAGGACAGTGGAGAGAAACCGAGCAATTGACCTTCCTTATGTAAGTTTCTCATTCATTCCTTTTTCTGTTCTAATTCATCTCAATTTGATTAGCAAATGAAAGAAGTTCGCTTTTAAGACCTTGTTTTATTGAATAAAAACAACCATATTTATAGTATATAATGAAACAAATAATCACGCCATGCACAATGTCTGCAGCACTTAATGTATCACCTAGAATTGCAGTAAGACACCCTGAAGGACAATGTTTTGGTTTGATGGCAAAGTTAGTACTGCAGCCTACAATGTCTCCATATGATTAGCATTTGCAAAAACCTGGCGGGAGCAACTCACCATCTGCTGAGGCTTTATGGAAGACTGAATATGCCAATGAAATGAAAAGCAATAGGCAATGGTGCAGCTAACACATGGGCATGAGCAACAGGCTTTGACTGGGTACATTCATCAGCTAGTGAATGCTAATGATGGGGAAAACTTATTTGCCAAACTATACTTCAGAACCTGCGTGAAGGTCATGTGCTTCTACTTTGAGTCTTGTCTTGTTACATACGTATGTTTTTTATCATTTTAATTCCTAACATAATAAGCAATGGATCTAATATCTGCAGCATCTGCAAGTGGATGCTAATGGTAGTGAAGAGCTTAGAAATCATGCGGTCTAGAAGTCTTTTACCTTCGAAGATAAATTATAAAAATAATACCTTATACACTAGATCGTAACAACGTTGAAAAACATACTCTTAAGCTTTAAAAACCTAGAAGTTAAAATTCAGAAACTTTAATTTGTAATAATATAAAAAAAAAAGGAATAATAATAATTGTGCAGTTTTGATATCTTCAGAAACGGAATGCTAACATATGCTTGATAACATTAAAATGACTACCTATTAAAAAATGATTAAATAATGTCCAAATCCAGCAGTTGCAAGTTATGCAACACATCAGCAGCCACATATTAATGTTAATGTGTGTGATTGTGTGTTGGTGCGGGTGGTTGTATGAAAATGAGTTAATACGATCCCTGCAGGTTCCTTATTCAAAATATTTTAAACATGTTTTACAACCTTAAAAAAGAAACATAATTAAAGGTATAGACACACGACACTAGACATACATATATACACTCCACATACACTATATTTGTGAGCACCTTACCAGCACAGCCTGTATTCCCCTGTTTAATTTGGCAGAGAATGAAATTTTTGAGATAATGAGAACTAAAATTTTTAATGTATTTTCCTGCATAACCTGTTCCAGGATGTGCAGTACACAGATATAGACTACATGGAGGACAAAAAAGACTTCACCTACGACATGGTGAGGTTTCGAGACCTGCCCGAGTTTGCTGACTACATGCATGCACATGGGCAAAAATATATTCTCATATTGGTGAGTCATATTTTATTTACCTGCATTTTGGATGGTCAACTAAATTTTACTCTTCTTTGTGAAAATGTTATTTGTAGCAGAGATGTTTTGCCAACTATGTATCATGACCTAGGGGTGGTTCGGTGAATTACTAGCAGACATTATGATTTAGTCTAAAATCAGTTGTTGTTTTTTTTTTTTGTTTGTTTTGCTGAAAGGATCCCGCCATAGCCACCAGCAAGAGAATTAATGGCACATATGAGTCATATGACAGAGGCACACAAGCTGAGGCATGGATCACGGAGGCAGATGGAAATACTCCACTATTTGGAGAGGTAAATAATGATAACTATAAAAAATAAATAGGGTACTAAAATCAGATATCAGTTCTTTCCTGTTCTGACCATTTAGCCAAGACTTAATACAGCAGATCCGTAAAATATGCTTTCCTGTGGATGAAGAACAGATTCATACATTTGTTTTCTAAAATAAATTGCAGCATGTCCGAAATTCAGCTGCTAGAATTCCAACAGGGACTTGAACAACTTACTCCTTTTTTTAAATCTCTATATTTGCTTCTTGTTAGGTTTTATATATTTTAAAATCAATATATATGATTACATATGAGGCCCTGCATGGTTTGGCACCTCATTATTTAGTGTTTACTTTTTGTTACTGTCGCGGTTGCTTTCTTAGCATGGCTTGGACATAGAACAGCATAGAGACAGAAGAAATCCAAACGCAGGCTTTAATAGAGAGTCAGGCAGGCAGAGGTCAACAGTAGCAAACAGGTATATAAAAGGGCAAGGCAAAAGGGGTAATCCAGAAAACAAGCAAGGGTCAAGGCAGGAAGCAAACAATCAAACATGGAGACAGTCCTTGGTCAAAACACTTGAAAACCATAAATCTGGAAACAGAACGTGAATCTTGAAAGGCTTGCTGGCAAGCAACAACAAACCATGTCATCATCAATACTTAGCAACCAGTCTGAGCTAGTGTGTCCCTTAAATAGTCCTCCAGGAGGAAACAGGGAGGAGTTTGAGATAGGTTCCCAGGCAATGGCTCCTGGGAACTGTAGTTCTGTGGGGAGTGGGCCGAATACCATACACTGTTCTAGGAGTGAGCGCCATTCATCTGATTTTATTTTAAGTGTAAACGCTTTAAAAATGAATTGCATGAAATAAAATTTATAACCCTAATATAATTATGGTTTATTGTTGTGTATTGTCTAATAATTACTTTTTACAACTTCTAGAACACAAGCTCAAAATAGTATTTGATTAGTTTGAAAAACAGTTTATACAGTGAGGGACCTGAGGAAGCATTTGAAAAAAAAAACATCCTAACCACCGACCACCGGTGTACCAGATATATACAAGGCTCTCGACATATAGCAAAGATTAAAACATGGTAAAGCAAGCAAGGGCAGCATCAGCACCAAAGCCCAAGGGAATTCAATACAGAATATAAAAAAATTCTCCTGGCCTTTTAAAAGTACCTCTGGCACCAAATTAAAGCGGTTTAGAAAAAGGTCATCATAGCATTTTCGTTTCTGTTGAGAATGAGCAAAGTGGCAGCCACTTTTTTCTTCGCTTTCCTTTTAATCGCTTTTGTTGTTTGGTTTGTGAACTCTTTTCCTATTTTCTTCTATGTTAATTTGTCAAACACCTCGCACCAGCGCAAGCCCTCTGTCGGGATCAATGGTGTGCCTGTACCGCCATCAAATGACATTTTATCATTGACTTGTTGTGCTTGGTAGTTTCTTGTTCCTCGGCTTTCCATAAAGTGGTGTTACACAGCTACACTTCACATCTTTTTACGAGACCTCAGCGTGTCTCTAACTCAGTGTGGTTTTTCTGGGCACTGCTGACAAGTGGGTTTCCACCTCCTTCCCATGCTCTGCCCTGTTTACCAGTGTTTGGTCTCGCTACTGTAGTGTTTGTGTTTCCTGTTTAATGTGGTGGTGAGAGTTGTTCTATTAGTCATGTATGAAATATTCTTTTCAAATACAACTCAGTTGGCTGTTTGAGACACTTTGAGTTTTTTGACTCATTCGTTTCATTGTCAGTTAGCAAATATACAAAATCAGCAATATAACCAAAACCATGCACAAAAATTGACGGGATAAGCTCCAGGATAACATCAACTTAGCATTAATGAAGATTAAACCCAGCAGGTCCCACAGCAGCTCCATTGTTAAAGGTCACCTTGCTATTGAGAGGATCTCCATCAGTGGGGAGCTAATATGAACCAACCTGGAGAAACTTATCAAAATCCTGCTACTGCAATATAGTGCAGCTCTCAACGACACCAAACAGGTGGAACAACTCAGGCAGGACAAAATTAGAGGCCTCAAACAGATATTAGGGAAAAGCGGTGGCTCAGTGGTTAAGGTGTTGGACTGATACCTGGAGTCCTGGGTTCGATTTCCAGCAGCTTAGAAGTGGCATATGAAGAAATAAAGAAACTTAATATTAAATCTAAACATCAAAGCTCCAAGTTGTAGTTGTGAAGTTCAGTGTAGGGCTACATGTGAAGGGAGTTCTTTCTATGCTTAGCTCAAGTCTGGTTAAAAGTTAAAATGTCCTAAAGCACAGCTGCAAAAGAAACTCATGGAGTCCCTGCAGGAAAGGAAAGCTGATTGGAGCAGTAGCAAAGACTGACCTTAGACACTGGGATACATTGGACCTGATTTTAACTAGTTTTGTGGTTTTACTGCCGTGTCTTCATTGTTGAGCTAAGAATCCCCTGAGAAGATGCCATCAAAGGAGAATGTGGAAGGAAAAAGCTGCACTACCCCAATCTGAAAGCAGAGACAGAGGAAAAGGGGTTGGAGTGTGAAAGTGTGTGCAATGGAGGTGGGCTGGATATGCTTTGCTGCTATTTCTTCTCCAAGGCTTCTGAAAAAAGTTGGCTTTAGAGGACAGGCTTAGAGAAAGACATCACAGTTGTTCAAAAGTGCCGTCTAGCTATAAATGAGAAGAAAAGAGATAGCATATGGAATTAAATGGCCACTCAACCCACTTGTGGCAAACATCCAGGTCTGCTCAGCCTGTGGTGGGCCTGCCTTAGCAAAGGGTGTCTTGTGGCTGAAACCCCTAATGAAGCCAAGGTACATAACTAAAGATGTGTCATAAAGGAGGAAACATCACCAAGTTGTCAGCAGTAGAAACTCCCCAAACAGGATAATGCCTTAAAACCCACTCATGACAAGTACCAAACTAAATCATTAGTGATTGTAACAACTAGTCCTATTGTGTAAAATTATATTTATATTCTTATTAAAGATAAATTAAGGGTTAAAGGGATAAATTAATCTACGTCACAACGATTGAACCTTTTCGAGCTTTAAACCTAGACTTAAAACTAGCCAAATGACAATCAGAAATATTACAATACACAAAGTTACACAAAGGAGTACAAATCAACTCAAATCGGGACTTTTTTCAAACATTATATATTCTATATATATATATGAAGTGGCTCAAGCTTTGATTTAGTGAATTGGATGTGTATTTAAGAGCCTAAACTCTAGTTCAGTTATTAGATATATAAAAGGGAGAAGTAATAAAGAGAAGTGTTTCCTGGGAACTAATAAAAGTCATGCAGTAACGTGCCGGCTCATCCTTTATCTTAACATTAAACAAATATTAAAATCACAACAGAAGCGTCATAACTTTAAATAAAAGTTATTATCAGCTATATCGTAGCGTATTTTTAATTAGTTCTTTCAAAATAGCTTAGGCAATTTTTTTTTACTTACATTTATTGATTTACTTACATTTATCGATTGGGAAAAATTTGTCGTATATGGTGTGTTTTGTGTTACATGCAGGTTTGGCCCGGAGAAACTGTATTTCCCGACTACACCAAGCAATCCTGCATCAAATGGTGGGTAGAAGAAATACAGCAGTTCCATAAACAAGTGAAACACGACGCCTTGTGGATTGTGAGTATTTTTGTGTAATGCGACATTTTATGAAAAAAAGCAGCTCACACTTTAATAGTGTATAGGTATAGATACGAGGCAACATTCGAAGTGATGCAAAACCCTTCGGAAAAGTTATCCAGAAACCAAAACAATACCCATTTCTGTCTTAGGACAACTTTAATTAAATGTTTTGATCCATTTTAAATGTTGACTCTAACATAAACCACAGTGAAAAGGCAATTGCAGTGTGGCTTTTGAGAAAATTTGGATGGAAAGCAGTAATGCACTTCACGTAGAAAATAAATAAAAGCATTGTGTAACGGATAATGGGAGCGGTTCCCCACCAGGCCACCAGAGAGCAACCTCAAAACTTTAGGCCTTTGTAAATATATGTGTTCATGCGCTCTGCTTGATTTATGTTTGCCGCGTGTTGTTTGTTCTTGTGATTCTCCCTGGTCTCAACATTGATTGCTCTCATATCTCCCTGGTTCTATGATATGTAAATATATGTATATCTGTGTGTATGAATGTATGTATGTAGGTATGTAGGTATGGAGTATAAGTAACAACAGGACACAAAGAGAGAACAATCAATCAATGACGAGATCAGAAGACAATAAATATACATATACATATGTGTGTGTGTGTGTGTGTGTGTGTGTGTGTGTGGCAGCATGCATTCATTCATAGGGAGGTTTTAAAAGTGATTCTATTGTTTGCTTTATATAGAGAATTATTGAAAGTATGAAGTTTCTTTTTACGAATCATTTAGAGTCTCACTGCCGATGAACTAGTCCTTAATTTATTTGTTATGTTGTGCTCACAAAAGACCCAACACATTTCATAAAGTCTTGCATTTATAAAATACACTAAGATAAACTTAGTGGTGAGATTTAATATTCGTGTAACTACATACATTATAGTTGTGTCTAATTTCTGTTTAAATCCCCGATAATGTGAAGTATAATGTTTGTGTTTGTGTGTGTGTGCGTGTGTGTTTGCGTGCACCTTTAGCCGATGATGTATGCTAAAATCAATAGCTTTGTAAATACCTTCGATAAAATTCTCTGTTTTAATGTGTTAACAATGATCTCCGCATGGATAACAGAGCTGAACTAATTATTGTTCATTTATAAGGACATGAACGAGGTGGCCAGCTTTGTGCCAGGCTCCAGCAAAGGATGCGCCGATAACACACTCAACTACCCACCGTTCACTCCAAGTACGACACACACAACTCTTTATGTCATTACAAAGTTTTAAGCCAATGCCTTATGCATTCTTCTTTCATTTATTCTATTGTCTTACCTGCTACGTTAATGAACATCGGATAATTCTAGGATTCTTAAATAGGCCCCATCAATGGACCATTCATTTATTGTCCTTGCACCCAAAAAGCAAACAAAGTCATTGGACTGATAGTTTAAATCTACAGCCCAGTAGAGAAGATTCTGTTAGCCATTTCTATGACACGCGTTTAGTTTTTCTGTTGACACCGCAAAATGGACATGTACAGAGGAGGGATAGTGAATATGTTGGTAGAAGGACGTTAGAAATGAAGCTACCAGGCGGAAGGTAAAGAGGAAGACCAAAGAGGAGGTATATGGATGTGAGTGAAGAGGATGTAGAGAATAGAGTTAGGGGGAGACAGATGATTCGCTTTGACCACACCTAAAAGGGTGAAGAAGAAAAAGTGTCTTCAAGATACACTCGACCCCACCAACGAGTGGGAAAGGCTTCAACAGGAAGTGTTTTAAATATTGGGCTACTGATTATGAGGTTGAGTTCTAAAATCACAAATCTGTATTGGTAAGGCTTTCAACCCTTAATTATATTAAATCATGTAGGTTAGGGTGCTCAATGTGATAAATTATACACACAAGTCCTAAAAGTGATCTGCCACCTTCCTGACTGACGTGATTACCATAGATTGTCAAACTTTGCTAAATTTTGACCATTGTTTCATCAGCTGTGTTAAAATCCTTGTATATAAAATTTTTTCTCAGTGTAATAAGCAGCGTGGATATTTTGACAAAGTGGGGAGAGACTTGAAAACCCCCTGGGACATTTTAACAACTTTCTGAGAAACAAATTCATTTGTAAGGCATGTGGCTATATTCCTTTTTTGTGCTAGAAGATATGCTATAAAGCGACGCATGTCAATTTTATAGTCCTTTATAATCTTTCTCTCTCTCTTTTATGTGTTTAGCTTTTTTTTCCAGGCATTAAATCCAATAATCTGTTTAGGAAAATACACACACACACACACACACACACAATCACTATCATTTTTTAGGACCATACATCCTATTAAGCTATGTGTGCACATTACTCCAAAGTTAGTGGCCACAATAATCTTTTACCAAACAAATAAAAATATTCTTAATCTTATGGCCTCGATCAGATACACGATGTTCTATTTTTAGTATTTTTAGTATTTTCCTTTGTCTTTCTCTCTGTAGAAATCCTTGATAATTTGATGTACAGCAAGACGTTATGTATGGATGCCAAGCAGGCGTGGGGGAATCACTATGATGTACACAGTCTTTATGGATATTCCATGGTGCTGGCAACCGAAGAGTGAGTTTCTCAATGTGCCATCCAATTGGACACGAATATTTCACACCATCACTTTACATGTTATCAGTGATCAAGAACTAATATATTTCGGTAATAAAATGTCCTATAAATTTAAAACCTACTTATAAAATTATTTAAGCTAAAGCAAAATATGCTTATTTTCCTGATTAACTGTTGTGCGGCATATCATTTTAGTGGAGGGCAAAACACTACATGTCACTTAGATTATTATTATATTAAGTCATTTAGAATCAATATATGCAACTTAATAATACATTCGCATGTCTAGATGTCATTTTTTTTTACAATTCTGCCGCCCAGCATCCCTTTGGACCTGAAGGTGGTGAGGTAGGTATCTCTGGAACGCCGCTGATTGTTTCTTTGCCTCTTGGAACCTTTCTACTATTCACTGCACCAGGTTCAAAGAGGCGACAGGGGCGTCTCAGTGACCACCACTGAGATGATGGTGTACATGCATTGCACTTTTTTCGCACTGCTTGCAGTCCTAGGTAGCTGCAGTCCTGCAACACACTGCAGATGAATCTTCATACCAAAATGAATTGAGGACCCAAATTCACACACAGCCCAAAGCCCTGCTTCTGTTTTGCTTTATTTATCTTTTTTTGTCATACCTATTTTCTCATACACACACGATGAAGAAAAAGAGCTTACAGAGTTGCGCTGCAGCTCATGGTTATATAGCCTTCCTTCCTGGTCGATGACATCACCAGCCTATGAAGTAACTTCAGAGGGAAAATTATAAAAGGCATTTTGACACAGCTCGAGTTCCTGAAGGGGAACTACGTTCCTCAGTGTCAAATTTCAAAGCCAATAGCAAATCTTATTATCTACAGTTCATAACATCATCAAATGTAATGCGTCTAAATAAGGATAGCAATAAACACAGCAATGAACACTAGTAAATACTAATCACTTTTTGGATCTTAATGCTCTGTACCTTCCCTGTTGCTTTCTAACACTTCAATTATTCTAATACTTGGGGTTTTTTTTTTCTTTTTATTCGCTAGGGCTTCTAGGCAAGTCTTTGGCAGCAATCGCTCATTTATTCTTACTCGCTCCTCTTTCCCTGGAGTTGGGAAGTATTCAGGCCACTGGCTGGGTGATAACGCTGCCACTTGGAATGACATTAAATGGGCAATAACTGGCATGTTGGAGTTTAACCTATTCGGAGTGCCCTATGTAAGTAGAAACCTTCTACGCCTTCTAGGGTTCATAATATGTTTCATCCCATTAGTTATAGAAGAAATACCACCAAAAGTGAACTTTGTCCTTTTCAACAACATAAAGTCAGTAAATTAAAATCATCAGACTCAAATGCTTATACAAGAAACACAAACATACTATCAAGCATGCACATTTTCAACAGTAAAATCTATTGCCAATGTTGCTATTTTTAGCATTTCGAAGCCTTGAGGATAAAAACGCTTATTGTTCCCTATCATGGTGACTGTAGCATGTGGTAAAGCACATTCTTAGCTGCTTCAACATAATATCTTAGGGTTTAAACCTATTTTTTGTTAACCAAGGCTCTGTGCTTTTCTTAAGCTAATAGCAAGCTAGTTAGATACTCTGTATTTTGGGTTCTGTAGTCAGTACAAAAATGACTAAAATGTAGAACCTAGTATTATACAGCATACACCTCATATAACTCAGTTATGCCAATCAGAACATGTTAAACAAGTCTACATTATTCATAGAGCCCTTACCAGAAGACTGTATAGAACCACAATAATACAAAGATACTAAACAATTAAGTAAACTAAAATAAAAAATCAACAACTGAAAACTCTAGAAAACACAACGCTAAAGAATGAATCCTGTATCCTTACACCACTATAATTTTAGAATCAGGATTCAGTACCTTGATTGGCCACTTGTCACCATGTAGTCAGGCTTCTTTAAAGTCTTAGCTGCTGATGATGGTTAATGTATCTGAAATAGTTTATGACTCATGCATACAAAATTCCTCCTGATTCCAATCTAAGACCTGTGATACAAGTTGCCAAGCTGAGTACACAGTACTGAGTCTCCGCTCGATTTTTGAGACTTGGCCAAGGACAAAAGAGATATTTAAACATACATCTTAATTTAATTTATAGACTGAAGAGAAGATGTGGCCAGTCAGATTCAATATTCTGTATAGATTGCATTAAAATATATAAATACTTCGACTAAGCACTGAAACAAAAGCTGAAACAGCTCTAAGAGTTTGTAAACATTTACTGTGGGTTTTATAGGTGTGTTAAATGGCATAAGAAATGTTGTAATTATTTGTGAAAAAAAATCACCTTCGTTTACATTCCCTCACAATAGAAATTGATAAAAGGTCGTTTTTTTTATTTAGATTGGTGCAGATATTTGTGGATTTTTTGACAACGTAGACGAGGAGCTATGTACACGCTGGATGCAAGTTGGAGCCTTTTATCCTTTTAGTCGTAATCACAATGCTCAACACTACAGAGTAAGTATACACACTAAATCTACCACTTATATGCAAAGTAAAATACCCAGTGTTAAAGAATTACATTTCCAAATTACACTTATAATGCTCAAATAACACATACTATCCCAGCCGTCTCTGAGAAGCATCAGTCCATCAGAGTCAGGGGGACACCCTGAACAGGTCATCAGTCCATCAGAGGGACACACACACACTCACACTCACTCCTATGGGCAATTTAGAATCACCAGTCAATCTAACATACATTTGGACTGTGGGAGGAAACCGGAGAACCCGAAGTAAACCCATGCAAGCACGGGAAGCAACATGTAAACTCCGCACAGAAAGACCCCTGCAGGGGAATCAAACCCAGGTCCTTGTTGCTGTGAGGCAACAGTGCTAATCACTGAGCCACCGTGCTGCCCAAAGGTTTATTACTATTATTATTATCATTAATAATCATAATAATTGCAGGCAAATTCATTTCTACATTAACGCCTACAAAAACCGGAAGTGTCAATAACGGCTTTAGTGTGTGTTCCTCTTCTAACTCTTCATGTCTTCATGGTTTATTCCCTAGTTATAACTGTAAGATTAGAGAAAGAGTGAGAGGAAGTCACAGAATGTGTTATGAGCTTTTGGTACTGGGTCAAATGAGAATGAATAAAAAATGATTTCCATCGCAAAGTGAGATGAATAAGGCGTGACCTTTTACTGGGTGAGTAATCAGTCCTCAAATACTTCTCTGTCAAGATCAACATTTAAACACATAACTGACCGAAATCCTTCAGCGTTCATAGATGTTTTTAGCTACATTGCTTTCTAAAAGCTCAGTTCCCATAACATTCTACTTTCTACAGTCTTTGACCATTTAAATTGACAATTGGACTATATGGGATCTAGTGAGAGGCATTATGAGGGCATCTTGTGCTGAAACTGTGTTTTTTATTACCACAGTATAACGTCAACAGCAAGAAATAATTTAGAATCAGTGTATCTTCTTATGTAATTAAGTGGCTGTGTCACACCTATATACACAGTATGCAAGCTATACTTTGCAGGTGAGACTTATTGAGGCACTGCCTAATTAGAGGAAGTGGTGGCTTAGTGGTGGACTGATACCAGAAAGACCAAGCTTCGATTTCCAGCACCACTAAGCCACCACCATGGGCCCCTGAGCAAATTAATCAAGACGGAGAGTAACACATCACTGGCGAGTGACATAAGCAACCAGCAATTACAAAAAGGAAGCATCCGGCAACACTAAACACTTAAGCTTTGATCTAAAGACATGGATTTTGGTTTTATGGGTAAGAGACGAAGAGTCTCATTCCTTCTGTGTCCTGTTGCATTGCCAGTTCTAAATAGTAGTAACATCACATTTTTACCAAGAGAGGGGGGGCTCAGACCCCAGCTTCAGAGAACAGCACTGTTGTCATAGCGTCAACATTGCCCTATATTTATGTGCACAGTCAGGACAAAGAGAACCTTGGTGTACTGCCAGGTCTAAAATAGAAGTGCGCTGAGAGAAATAACCTGCAGAATCACCCGTCCTCTGAGGGTGGGCCTCCAGAGCCCAGCCATGAAGACATAGCCACTGTTTCTTGGATTGTACCATAATTGGGATGAAGGATCCTAAATGCCGGTGCCTTCGCCTGGTCTAGAAGCAGAAAAATGTGTGTTTGGATGACAGTCCTGCTGCTTTGCAAATAGCTGCCAAGATGGCTCTTAGCATTCAAGCCTTCCGGACAGCCATACTTATGGTAGGATGCACCCTGAGTCTCTCAGGAATCAGGAGTTACCACCCACCTGTTCATCGTCTGCTACTATCTTCCTAATGTTTGGATGCTCTGGCTTAACGCTCGGCTTTACTTTGCTCCTTGTTTCTGTACTTTCCATAGGGACTACCATCTACTAAGCTGGTCGGGATTTGCCTTAGTTCTTCAAACAACAGAGTGTTCTTATTATAATCACGCTTTTATTCTTCTCATGTGTGTTGCCTCTACTAGAAGATTAAAGTTCTAATGACATAGTGTTTCCACAGTATAGAATCTTAATTAATATGTTAATAATAATAATAATAATATTTATAATTTTCTGAATGTTTAAAGCCTCAGGATCCTGCAGCTTTTGGCGCTGACTCTTTGCTGGTAAAAAGTTCTAAACACTATCTGACCATCCGCTACAAACTCCTGCCATACCTCTACACACTCTTCTATAGAGCCTACATAAGTGGGGACACTGTGGTGAGACCCGTCATGCATGAGTAAGTTATATACTATGAAGATACTTTTCACTTTCACTACAAGATAATTTTTTTTTCCTAATCAACAATCAGGTTTTTAAGCAGTAACAAACAATATATCCTGCTCTATTAATTAAGCTGACATAATAACATGGCAGCTAAGTGGTTAAGGTGTTGGACTGCTAATTTCCAGCACCACCAAGTTATCACTGCTGGGCCCCTGAGCAAGGCCCTTAACCCCAATTGTTCAGCTGTATAAATGAGATAAAAGCAAGTCCCTCTGCCTTTTATTATATTATATTATATTACAGTGGTGTGCAGTCAGTAAGTCCTTCTCTGCTGCCTAAACACTATTAATATCTGACCTACATTTACAACCTAAATTCTAATAGTGTTTCTCTTGTTGCACTGCTTCAGTATGTGTATGTGAATGGTAGATTTTTTGTCCAATCAGATTTCAGTTTCTATGTGCTGCCATGTTAATCTAATCTGCCTTCAGAATCAGGAGCGCTGCCCATTGAACTTAAACTATATTAGCAGTGGCAGATTAATCATTGGTTTGAGACTGTTTCTTTAACCAATCAGATTTCAAGTTCACTATGAAAAGGCCAGCTAGCTGCCATTTGTGATTGGTTGATCAGAGTAAAACTGTTGCAGCCCAGCACAAACTAGCGAATCGTATCTGTACGGTTGAATTAGAATTTTTGCCCCCACAATGGCTGACGGCGGAGGAGAAATTAACTTGGCCTCGGACAAACGTAAAAATCTGTTTTAAGGCGGATTTTTTCGGTAAAGTTGTAGAGGGTGATGGGAGTTCGGTACCCTGAAAATAACTAGCTTGTCTCAGCGCAGGAAAGAGTTTATTCCCCACTTTCAGACCAGTGCCGCCGACCGGTAACACTGACTAACAGCCTTTAAATGTCTGATAGATTTTATTGATGTCTTGATTATGTCAATATTAAGATAAATATTGATTCTGAACTGCTCCAGATGTTGTAGGTGGTACAGATGTGGTTGTAGTGTAGAGGTTTGGAGTTGTGTATTAACGGGTTTCTTGCTTTAATAAAAATGGTTTTTACCCGTAATATGTGAAATGTCTCTCTGTCTGTAATTCAACGCTGTGATGTATTTTTCTTTGTATAGTATTGATGGTTTTTTAATTGCGACATGATAATGATAGCATTAAGTGGTGTATCAGTCGGGTAAATCCACACTGAAGGCCTAAGTACCAAATGCACCGCCATCGAATTATATTATATAGTAGTAATTGTACCAGTTTGTAGCATTTAGAAAAAATCATATGATGAATCTTGAGCAGAGGCTGAGAACAAGGTAGGATATTGCAAAACATGATGCTTGTTGCCATGAAAACCACAACAGACAGGATTCCTGGAGAGGATAATTATTGCTTAGTTTTACAAATGCCATCAAAAGGTCAGCCTGCTAAGTGTGGTATGCTTGGCTTTACATATAAACATACTGTACAAAACCAGGGCTCAAACCCTATGGATGATCTCAGCATGCTTAGTATGCGAAGTGACACTAGTTAAACGAGTATGGGTTTACCTAATTCTCAGACTATTTGAGGGCTTCTTGTAAACAATTAGTGGATATGAATATAAATGGCCTTAAGAGGATGTAGAGAATACGGTTAGGTGAAGACAGATAATTCGCTGTGGCGACCCCGTAAAAGGGAACAGCCGAAAGGAGAAGAAGAAGAAGAAGAAGAAGAAGACCTTATAATTAACAGAATAGAATAATCATGGCTGATATTAGGGGTTGTTTCTATTTGTTGTTGAAGTTTCTGCATCCCCAACAGTTTCTCCGACAGTCTAAGAACGCTTGTGATTAAACGATACCTTTTTCAAAGCTCATTATCATCAAATGGTTCTATGATGTATGGGTCAGAGACAGTCAGGGAAGCCAGATTGAGGTGGTTTGGACATGTCCAGAGGAGGGATAGTGAATATATCGGTAGGAGGATGTTAGAAATGAAGCTACCAGGCAGAAGGTAAAGAGGAAGACCAGAGAGGAGGTATATGGATGCGATAAACAAGGACATGATGTAAGTGTGTGTAAGTGAAGAGGATGTAGAGAATAGGGGTAGGGGGGGAGACAGATGATTCGCTGTGGCGACCCCTAAAAGGGAGCAGCTGAAAGGAGAAGAAGATTATCATCAAATTGTTCTAAAATGTTTAGGTTCTGAGGCAGACTGCAATTGAGAAACAGACATTTTAGGATAGTTTGTGACTTAAAAGTGCTTTTAATTATTTCCAATGTTTCACATAATTTTCTAGATAATTTTAGTGCTAAAAACGCTTTAAAATTTAGGTCTGGCTTGCCCGTTGAGTTATGAGCTAGTTTTAGCCTTATAAAGATGAATAAAAGCTGTCTAACTGCAGCAATTGGTACATTTAATCAAACAACCTTTTGTTTCAGATTCTACTCAGACCCTGCGACATGGACCGTGGATCGTCAGTTCTTATGGGGAGCACATTTACTTATCACACCTGTACTGGATTCTGTAAGACACACAGGACTTATACTGCATGTTCCTACTATACAGAACCAGTTTACTCGATCTTTTCTTTATACATGCTTTATACATCTGCTTACAAAAACACAGCGATATCTGTCTGTCATACACACTCAGCGTGGCCATGTTCCTTTACTCTCATCTGTTCTATCTGTGGGTGTGACCGTGACCTCCATTGGGACTTTTTGCCAAAAAAAAAAAAAAAAAAAGAGAGAGAGAGAGATTACATTTTTTTTAATTTTCCTTCCTTTCCTAATGAGTGCGCAGACCTCATTACCGTGAAATTAGAGCAACAGCCAGATTATAGTCACGTTCAAATGAGTGAATAATTGCTAAATCTTTTACTTGTTCTAAAAATATTTAAAATATATTTGCCTCATAATAAATGAATCATTTTGGATCCTAAATCCAACATAGCTTTAATAATTTTTCCTTACTATAATAATAGTATATACAGTATAATAGTATAATTCCTGAAAAGGAATGTTCCAGCATCCCCCTATAGTTATTATATTTTAGGCTTAGTTTGCTGCACATCACTGTTCTGTTGCCACTGTTTGTTGAGAGAGAAAACAAAAATTGGTTACTGTGAACTGTGTCGGAGGTTTCTCAAATTAAAACCTCAAACAAAACACAACCTAAACATCTTACGGATTGAATGTTGTAGATAACTACACAAGTTGTGTTATTTCAATTCAACAGTTTTACAAAGAAGTTGAGCAAGTGAGCAAGTGACCTTTTCTACGTGGCCTAAACAAATGTTTTTTTGTTTTTTTTGCTAGTGAAAAAATTGCAATCACTTTAAAGTCGGCTAACTTGCTAGCTAGCTTAATACCGCTTTGAAAATTTCAATGTGCTTCGAGTAAAACTAGACTCCTTTCTGCATTTTTTTGTTTAACTTACAGTCGTATATACGAGTGCATCTTAAAAAAATTAGAATATCATGGAAAAGTCCAACTATTTTTGCGAGTTACTTCAGAAAATGAGAAGCGTATATATATTTTAGACTCATTACATGTAAGCTAAAATGTTACAAGCATTATTTATTTTAGTTTTAATAATTGTGGCCTACGGCCCAGTATCACTGAAAAAGAGTGTCTCAAAACATTAGCGCAATTTCATTAAGTCTAAATGCAGTGGACACCATTTTGTCACTAAATATTTTGTTATAGTAGCATTTCCATATGTAGGCACTTTTAAGCAACTTGGTATTAAAATTGTTGGGCAGCGGCTGTTATTAGGTAATTTGATAGTCTAAGATACTGCAATGTTTATTAATTAAACATACATTGCATAAAATATAGTGTTAAATTTGGGCATAATGTCTTAATAAGACTCTCAGCCTCAAAAACCCTGATTAAATTCAATTTTATGTGTGTTAAACCACACCGGACTATGCAAATTGTCAAAAACGCATTTCCTTTAGTTAAAGACAGTTTTATTATTTTCATGAACAAAACATTGTCTTCAACTAATCAGAATGTCCTTTAAAATGATTGTTTCTTGCTGCTATAAACTTGGTATATTTTAGGCATTAGGTATTTACGGCACATTGACATGCCTAAACACACAAACACTTTTATTACCATGAAAAATCGTGTCTATATGCTTGCGCTTTAAATTTATTACATTTTAATGTATATGAAGACGTATGTAAATTTTCATAAATTATATAATCATATGTTCTTTTTTCACACATATATATTATAATGTATAAGTTGCTGTTATTTAATTCTATGAGTTATTAAATTAATTAATGAATGATTTCTCGTTGCAGGGTAAGGACACAGTGGAGGCATACATTCCTGATGCTGTGTGGTACAACTATGAGACGGTATGACAAATTTCTATCTTAATTATTATTTTTAATAAGCTGCTTTTAAATGAATCTAATTTTGATCTGATTCTTTAGGGTTATTAGGGTACTCATTTTACCTCTGCTCACCCCACCTCTTTATTCTGTGGGGCATTGCAGAACAACAACTGCTCCTAAACTATTTCAAATAAAATTTTTAGTTCACTGACTTATTAATCATTAATAAGTCGTTCTGCTTTGAAAAATCAATGCAACTCAGTACGAGAAATTAATAAATTAATAATGTGGGTTTTATTATTTAAATAAAAGTATTGAGGCAATTGATGCCTGGAAATGCGAGTGTGCAAACTCTAATTGGCTGTCTGTGTTTACTTGCTTGCCCAGCGTACCCAACAGCCATGTGTCCCTTTGCTGTTTAAAACAGTGGTTCTGAACTGGGACTGTCTGATAAGCACTCGAGCGTTGGGACAAGAAGCGAAAAAACTTTATTACTGTGTTGTATTAACCTGTATTATTGTCTATATCACAAACTTATTGTATTTGCTTGTGTTAAAGCCCAGAGTAAGATACACTATACACTTTTTCTAATAAGAAAAGATAATGATGACAGCGGTGATGATGACAATGACATGGTCAGTGAAGATGATTAGGAAAGTTATGGTTCAAGGGGGAAAGGATGGATGATGAAAATAATCCTAAAATTGTACATTTTGATTTGGCAGGAATTAAAAATAAAGGAGCGTAAACAGCTTGTTAACATGTACCTCCCTCTGGATAAGATGGGTCTTCACATCAGGGGCGGTGCCATTCTGCCAATACAGAGACCTGCAGTCACTACCGTATATAGGTGACTCAAAAATACACGCCTTTCCACTCAAACACACATAATAAAGTGTTTATGGTTTAAACATTAATACTAAAGAAAGTCTAGACAATTTTAGAAAAGGCTAAAAAATAAAATATAGTCGTTCAACACAATTAAAAAAATCGGTGTTAAACTATTTGCCCTGGCAAATTTTAAACTCATCACCACACACGTCCTTTTTTAGAGATGACAGAGTCATTTTTTGGTTTTT
Organism: Bagarius yarrelli; assembly: GCA_005784505.1. Taxonomy (NCBI): domain Eukaryota; kingdom Metazoa; phylum Chordata; class Actinopteri; order Siluriformes; family Sisoridae; genus Bagarius; species Bagarius yarrelli. The sequence continues at coordinate 1,296,580 of VCAZ01000097.1, read as the reverse complement.
TGTATTTATTTTCACACTTGTAATTAGTTTGTTCTAGTTAAGAATAAAAAAAAACACAACAACAGTAGTAACAGTTAGTAAATGGTGTAAATGATATCCTGATAAACATAATGGCTCTTTGTCTCAAATTTCATATATACCTAAAACTATATAACTGAACTCTGTACTCCGAAGAGACACAGTTGTCTAGTTTGTCTGATTGTGTCTCTAATAAAAGGAATGTGTGATTAAGAAAGTGTATGTGTTCCTGCAGTCGGCGTTCTGCTATGGGTTTGATTATTGCGCTTGATGACAACAACCAGGCCTCGGGCGAGCTGTTCTGGGATGATGGAGAGTCTCGAGGTATTTATTAAAAGACGAAAAAGATATATTTTTGCTCTCTTTTTATTTGCGTATTTGGCTATGTTTGTATGCAAATCATATCTTTTCTTATAACATCGATAATTATTCTTGTTAGTCCTGCTGCTGTACAAATTCTGTCTTTGTTGTTATCGGCTTTAGTGTAATTTAATATTTTATTCCATTATAACTAATGCAGTAACAAAAACAACGAAAACAGCCCAATCTGTTCATGTGTAATGCATTCGTTTCTGTTTAAAAGATTACAAGTTAATAAGTGTAGTAACATCTTGGTGCAATTAAATTCAGCCATGGGCTGAGCATTTCTGATTAAGCACTGTTATCATCATTTTACTCTGTGATCTTTGTGTACAATATGTGAAAACTTCTCTCTCTTTCTCTCTCTCTTTCCCACTCTCTCATTCTCTCAGATACAATTTCGTCTGGGGCCTACATCCATTACCAGTTCTCTGTTGTTCAAGTAGGTTTTCCAAATTTTTTGTCTTGTATCTTGTATTAATTGTTGTTAATACTGTCATATTGAATAACCAGTAACAAGATCATTACTCCCTAATTCGGGGTCATCTTGGTCTGAAGAAACCTCAACATGCCTGCCCATTTCCTGCCCATTTCCAATCGTAAAAAGTGGGAGCTTTGGAGTGTAGTCCTTACAATCTTGGCCAAGAGACCTTCTGCTAAGAGTTGTGCCATCTCAGGGGCCACACCCAAAGCTTTTACAGTTGTATGAGGGCCCCCCCCCCAATTGTAATAGGAGGTTCCCTTCTAACTGGTATTTTGAAAGGATAGGCATCTACGAATGACACCAGGTCTGGGACCAATGCTCAGCTTGACCAAAACAGGGGTAAATTTGGGGTTAAAACGTTGGAGATGAAACCCCAAATTGGATTCTCTACCACTATGTACTGAATGCAGGACCCGTTGTGTGACATTTGGCAGAAGTTGCCAGATTTACTAAGGAAATCAGCCCCTGAAGCGGACCCCCAGCAGGGGGCAAAGGAGCTGGCCACCGAGTTCTTTCTGAGCTCTCTAATTGTCATGGGGTGACTGACGGGTCATACATAGTCAAAGCCTTTGTAGGAGATCTTACGCCCTGAAGGCACCACTGGTAGCAGGGGTAGTAAAATGTCTACCTGAGGACACTAGAGGAGTACTGTGGTATCCCCCCTAATTCCCCCAGGGTGTGTGTCTCCAGTGGGGTGCAGGTAGTGATATTGCCAATCTGCGCCATGTAGGTACCTCTAGAACGCCACTGACTGTCTTTTTGCCTCCTGGAACCTCTCTACAACAGATTGTGCCGCTTTACCGAAGAGGCGACAAGGGCTTATAAACTATTGTTTAGCATTTACTCGGTTTACTCAGTTGGATTGAGGCGGGTTTGGTCACATACACTGGTTCCATCATATGGTTATGATTCGTTGATTGAAAAAATGGATTCAGGATTAACATAGGATGGTAATCCAGGATCACATCCTACTTGACAAAATCGTGTCCACAAGTGTGAATAGTGTCTATGCAATATTTAGTTTGTACACTTACCAGGCCAGCTTTAATTTTTATTACATTTTTATTTTTTTTCACCTTGATAACTACAACGAATTGTTGTACTAGATTTACTTCTTATCAATAATCGTACATAATTAACTAAAATTGCTGTGATTTTTATTTAGATTTACACAACATACAAAAAGGGGTTAATTAAGTCTGTGTGTTTCTTTTAGGGAGTGCTGACCATGCAGGTTATTCATAATGGCTATGCTGACCCAAACAATCTGGTTTTTGAGAACATCACAGTTTTAGGTCTAATCAGCCCCCCCATGACTGTAAGCATCAAAGATGGCAACATGGTCACTACTTTACCAGAGTCTAATATTCAGTACGATTCAGTAAAAAGGGTGAGTGCATTTTGGTTTTTTTCATGCTGTTATAACATGAATTCAAGTGTGTAGTACACGTACTGTCAAACTTTTAAAAAATGTGCTGCAAAAAGAACTGTAACCATAATTAAAATAAAGTTTAGTACCATGTAGTCTTAGTTTAAAATAATAATATTATGTTTATTAACATGCTGAATTTATACATTCATTGTCTTTGCTTGTTTGGCCTAAAAAAAGTGTGTTTAAAATTCCGTTTTGCAGGTACTGCAACTAAGAAACTTACAACTACAGCTGGGAAAAAGTTACACCCTTACCTGGTCTTCGACTGTGGAGGAATTACAGCGGTTTGACTGTTATCCTGACGAAATGGCCACTGAAGAGTCCTGCATAATCAGAGGCTGCATATGGGAGGTAAGTTTACCTTAAGGAAATTAACTCTATGATCTTCTAATACATCATTTTATAAATAATGTTTAATGTTCAGTGGTGTCAAGGATTTATTTATTTATATAATCAAATACTACAATGATTTTTATCAATTTTAACATACAGAATAAGCGGGAAAATTAACTGAACTTCTGCAAATTTTGTACATTTGCCTATTGAAAAAAATGATCAGTCTATAATTTTAATGGTTGATTTATACTAAGACAGAATAACAACATAAAACATTCAGTAAAAACTAATTTCGTAAAATGTATTTATCGATTTGCGTTGGCCACCAGGTTCACACACATCGCAGGAAGGAGTTTCGTCCTACTCGATCAATCAGAAACTACATTTTCTCCTTAATGTACTTCCCATAAATACTGATCTGCTTTTGCCTGTTAACTGTATTCTATATTACCTACAATGTCATCACATCTAGTCGCTAAACTAAGGAGACCAAAACAATAGTGCTTTAGTGGTATAATCTGTCCTTAGCCTGCTTAGATATAGTCATAGAAGCTAATAGTAAAACCTAAAAAAATTGTAGACCACTAAAGAGCCAACTTAGTTGCTAGATTCCACTGCTCTGTTGCATATATAGAAGACAGACATACAGTAATACCGCATTATAGCTACAAAGAACAGTATGTCATGTGCTTTTGGTTTTATAGATTAATGTTTCCCATTTTAAATGTTGAGCCTCTCTATATTTTAACAATTTCTGTGTATAGCTGCATTCTTTCTCGAACCTGGAGCCGAACATTTTTAATTGTCTCATGATCAGTTAACAATATTTGATGTGAGACCATTCTATTGTTTCATGTCAATTGGTTTTAATTAGTTTTTTGGGTCAGTGTTAGCTCCTCTGGTCACTTTTACTTAACCAACAAATTTAAAAGAAAAAGAAAAAATAATAATCATTTACATTTACAGCATTTGGCAGACGCCGTTATTCAGAGCGACTTACATTTATCTCTTTTATACAACTGAGCAATTGGGGGTTAGTTGCTCAGGGAAGTGGTGGGGAAGTGGTGGCTCATGGTAAAGGGTTGGGTTACCAATCTGAAGATTGTAGGTTTGATTCCCAGCTTCACCAAGCCACCACCTCTGGGCCCCTGAGCAAGACCCTTAACCCCCAATTGCTCACTTGTATGAATGAGATAAATGTAAGTCGCTCTGGATAAGAACGTCTGCCAAATGCTGCAAATGTAAATGTATATATATATATATATATATATACAACTAAAAAAGGTAAAGGTAAAAGAGCAGTTTTTAACAATTAAGGTGTTAGAAAACATCTATTTATTGTAATTATATTGTCATTTATTCTAAATTCTTGGATATCAAATCAATTATAATCCCTTTTCCCCTTCAATTGTCTTCAGCCCTCAACTCTGAATGGTGTGCCATGGTGTTATTTCCCTATGGATTATGGCTATATAGCCGATCCGGCAGAGGAAACGGGAGGTGGATTGAGGTTTACTATCAAGCGAAATAATAAATACCCTGTTCCACGTGCTTTATCCAGAAATATTGACACACTGCAGGTGGAAATCACCTATCTGAGTGGACACTCCCTACGATTTAAGGTACAGACCAGTACCTGCCAGAGATCAGGAAATAGATTAGGTTGTAGGTTATAGCATTGCTAATTTCAGAGTAATATATAATGAAAATAAAATATAGAGACAAGTTAAATAAATTGTCTGTTGAAAAATTTGGTTTATTAACCCTAGTTACAAAATACATCCTACATTCTGGCTACTGTTTGTCTCTTTCAGATCTTTGATCCAGCTAATAAGCGTTATGAAGTTCCTGTTCCTCTTGATTTACCACCCATGCCAGAGGAACAGGAGAATATGAGGATGTACACAGTAAATATCACTAGGCAACCGTTTGGCATTCAGGTGATCAGGAAAAGCACAGGAACTGTGATGTAAGTTTTTGGCTTAAAAAAGTTCCTGAGTGAGATCATAGTGATTTTAATTTTAGGGCCAGTGTGTGAAATTATGGAATGCAATGAGTAAAGTCATGATTTTCATGTAGGATAAAAATAAAAATCATGCGCATGAATAAATGAAACTTTGTGTACAACCTGAAAAAAAGTGCTTTTTAAAATGTGAATAAAATAAAAACTAAGAGACTTTTAAATCACACGAGCCAATATTTCAATCACAGTAGAACACAAATAACATAAAGGGCCGAAGATCTTCGTTGGATGTCCACAGTCTTCAGGCCCTCAGACGAAACTGGATCACTCATCTGTAAAATATACTGTAATTGACTTTGCTATATGGGCCTAGGAATACTTCCAGAAACCACTGTCGGTAAACGCAATCCTCTGTGCCACCTGCAGATGCCAACTAAAGCTTGATTATGCAAAAAGGAATTCATATGTGAACCTGGTCCAGAAGTGGGAAAGTGTTCTATAGTCCAAATTTGACATTTTTGTTGGAAATTATCAATGCCGTGTCCTCCGGGCTAAAGAGAAGAGAGACCTTTCAGCGTGTCTTATCAGCATTCCGTTCAAAAGCAAGCATCTCTGATGGTAAAGGAATGCATAAGTGCAGTCGGCGTGGGCAGCAAGTATGTTTTAAAAGGCATTATTTCAGGATGGACCTTGTGTATTCATGAAACTGTTTTGAAACCTGTAGCAGGCATCAAATTTGAAATGAAGAATTCAATGCTGGTTCAAGTAGAAATGTGTCGGCTCACACAGTGCATCGTAAGTTTGTTGTGTGTGGATCTGCGTAGAAACAGAACAGTCCGAGTCAGAGTGTCCATGCTGTCCTGGGTCCATTGCTGAAAGCGCCAACAATGAGAATGTGTATTGTTCAGGACAGTTTAGAAAAGAGTCCGGGTGCTGAATTGGCCTGTCTGAATTCCGGAGCTTCCACCCATAAAAAACATTTGGAACGTTATTAAACGAAAAATACGTCAAGAACGACCACAAATTCTTCAGCAGCTGGAAACCTGAATCAGGTTTACCCAAATTCCTGAATCAGGTTTACCCAAATTCCAACACTGAAACTTTAGAAACTTATAACCTCGATGCCCAGAAGTCTTAACACTGTTTTAAAAAAAAAAAAAGTTACACAATAGTAAACATGCCCTAATAAGGCACATTTTGGTCATCATTTTAAAATAAATTTATATTATTATATTATATGAATGTTTATAATTTTTATGTTTTCGTTTTTCTCAAAGATGGAATTCGTCTCTTCCGGGGTTCATTTTCTCTGACATGTTCATACAAATATCAACTCTGCTTCCTTCTCAATATATCTTTGGCTTTGGTGAGACAGAACACACAAGCTTTAGACATGACATGAACTGGCACACATGGGGCATGTTCAGCAAGGACCAACCTCCGGGCGTGAGTTAATCAAGCACACCTGTACTCTCTCTCTCTCTCTCTTTCTCCCTCTCTCTCTAACACACACACAAATACACACATTATTTATTATTATATATATATATATATATATATATATAATATATATACACACACTTTCTCTATTATGCTATTTCTACTTTAATCCAGTTGTGTTGTAGCTGAGCTGTTGCCACAGGGATTTTTAGATGTTTGTAGGCTTGTAAGTTGTGCATTTATAGTCCTTAAGAGTCTCATTCACTATTTTGTAATTTTGGCAACCAAATGAAAAAGGTAGGCGTGTATAACTACAGGACGGAGAAACTAAGCACGCCATTTTATTAGGAAGTCATACTTTTGGTTTTAATTTCCAGATTGATTTTGAATTAATTTAAATTTTTCGTTAAGTGTTAGTTAATTAAGCAAAATGTGTGTCAGTACAGATGAAAACAACGTTATTTACTTTAGTCACTTTTTTTTTACTCTCTGTAGTATAAAATGAACTGTTATGGTGTGCATCCTTTCTACATGGGCCTGGAGCCAAGTGCTCATGCTTATGGAGTCCTGCTACTTAACAGCAATGCCATGGGTGAGACACAAATACAATTCTGTAGGAGTTTCATGCACATCACTTATCTCATGTATCGGAATATAAAAGTCATATACCGAACATCTGCCTTATCGACATTTTGTATAAAAAAAACATACAAAATATGTTTGTGATCAAAAATCAATACATTCTTACGGTTGAATGTTATTTTCTGTGACCGTAATTAACATCCAGTTTCAATATCAATCTTGACGGTAAACACTTTAAAATATTGTTCCGTCATTTGCCTTTATTTTGTCACATATACTTTTTTACAGCACAGTGAAATTCTTTCTTCGCATATCCCATCTTAGTAAGTTGGGGGTCAGAGCACAGGGTCAGCTATGATACAGCGCCCCTGGAGCAGGAAGGGTTAAGGGTCTTGATCAAGGTGGTGGGGCTTGAACCCAGGTCTTCAGATTAGCAACTCAGTGCCTTAACCATTTGAGCCACCACTGCCCCCTTTAGTCAGTAACAACACAGAAACAAATGTAGTAACTACTGCTATCTAATGCTAAACACTTATTAACAGATTAGGAAAGAGGAAGCGCACAGATGATGCTAGTAGTTCACAATTAACTAAACAATAACTACTTATTTTTATTACACCCATGGAACTAAAGAAAAAGTTTCATAGGTCATTCAGGACATAGAATGATAAAAGAAAGAAAGACAAAGAGGTATATATACAGTACAGACTATCAAGGGGAAAATTGAACCCTCAAAAAATAAGACAATATAGTGAATGTTATATGTTGATACTCATTTTGTCACATATATACATACAGCATGTAAAAATACTGGTGTTAGAGCACAGGATATGGAATCTTTGGAGCTTTGCTTTTGAAGAACCTACAATATCAGCTTGGCAGTGCTTTGGACCAAAAACTTTTGAGGACAACCTTCTGTGGACAACATGTAAACATAAAAATGCTTTGCAATCAAGTCGTTTTTAAAGGACGCAACAAGAGAAACTTGGCAGATCAGAAACCCATCAGCTTAACCTGTTTATCCACGTTCGCTTCTATAGACGATAAACGAGTAAAAAGGCTACAAAACGTTGAAATAATATATTTAGTCATTTATACTGTATAAAGGGACAAATCAATGAAGAGTATCATCACTTTGTAAATATTGATTTGTTTTAGATGTAACCGTTCAGCCAACACCAGCTCTTACGTACCGCACTATTGGTGGGATCCTTGACTTTTACATGGTGATGGGACCCACTCCAGAACTGGTGGTACAAGAGTATACTGCGGTATGTGTGTGTGTTCATCTGTTAATTTGCAAACCCCGGTCTTGTAAACCAAACGTTTTGAAAGTTATAATATGTTCTAATTTCCTTCACATGATAAAATAATTGAACATTATTCCTGCTTATGTGTAACCTTTTTTAAATAACAATAATGTGATCAAATCTGTTAAAAAATGTATTTTCTATGTAATTTTATTAGTTTATAATCTTTCGCATTTACACTTGACTGAATTATCGTGTTTATTATTTATTAATCATTGGTTAATTATCATTTATTTATTATTATACACTAATTAACCAAAGACTATAATAATATTACATATTACGTATAATATATTATTATTGTTATTTATTTATTTATTTATTTTGACAGATGATTGGCCGTCCAGTTCTCCCAGCTTATTGGTCTCTAGGATTCCAGCTGTGTCGCTATGGCTATGCTAACGATGCTGAAATTGAAGCTCTTTATCACGATATGCTGAGTGCCAGTATTCCTTATGTAAAATATTTATCGTCCAAATTTTCATCTTTATTTTCTTTTTAAAATATTCACATCATGACGAATGTAAAATCTCAAGTTTATGTATGTGTGTTAGATGCACAGTAACACATCAACACCACTAAGGATATAGGAATGCTTGCTATGTGTGTTTCCTCACAGGATGTGCAGTATGCAGATATAGACTACATGGAAAGGCAACTAGACTTTGTGCTTGATAAGGACTTTGTCAACCTTCCGAATCTGGTCAGGAAAATGAAGGGGGAGGGCATGCGCTTCATCTTCATCCTGGTACTGGTCTTTTTTTTTTCTTTTTTTTTACCTGTTCTAGGGTCAGAAATAGTCCATTAGCATGTACTGTTTTTGCTTATATTATAATGTACAGTGTTAACATTATAATATGTAAATTTGGTTAGGAGTTTGACATTTTATAAAAATAGAACGTCTCCAGCCTACATATGTAAACCTACATGTTCCCTAAGGAAACAAGATGCTGCATCAAGACTTTTGCCCTTTTTTAACCTTTGACATGAAGCATGTGTGTAATCTGTCCATATGAAAAGCATGAATTCACAGGCGGGTGACATAATCAACCAGGACGTGGAATGCTATGTAAATTGCTGTATATAACTCTGAGAGAACAGGGTTACAAACGTAAGACATTCCCCTTAGTGCCAGCCTTAGCACCACATCACTCATCACTGTGTGGGACCTAATTTGACGTGAGAACCCTAGCCCCTGGGGTTTCGGCCAGGTTTAAATTATTAGAACTCAACAAATGTGTGCGGAGAGCACTGTTCTGCCACCATACAAATATCAGGCAAACATACCCCTAAGGCCAGTGCCTTGAAGGCTGCCCTACCCCTAGTAGATGTTTGCTTTGGCTTTCTCTTAGACGCTTTGGTATTTTTTCTTAATTTTCTCATACACATACACTTGAAAAAAAAAGATCTCACCACGGCGCAGTGCAACGTGATGCAGAGCTTCTCAGTTGGACGAATTACACACATGCTTCAGGTCAAAAGTTATAAAAGTTATTAAAAAAAGATCCAAGATGAAGCTTTCTATAAACATAGATGCTAAATAAAAATTAAAGGTAAAGATAGATTTAATAAAAATGAAATACGCTGTGCTGTGATAACCCGATTCTGCCTTTTCTTGAAAAAAATTGTTGACTTCTAGAAACTTGTAAATGGCCCATGATTTCGTATAATCAAATGTCTAATAATTTCTATTCTTTATCAATTTTTTTCTGCCTTTTTCAGGATCCTGCAATTTCAGGCAATGAGACCAATTATCCTGCTTTTGATCGAGGTGTTGAAAATGATGTTTTTATTAAATGGCCAGCTGAGTTGTCTGATGGGATCGTCTGGGGAAAAGTAGAGCATCAACATTTAGAAATTATTACATTATAGAGCTTTTTAATAGAGCAGATTTAAATATGTTCAACGTTCTATTTTTAGGTGTGGCCTGACCTTCCAAATGTCACTGTTGATGAATCTCTGGATTGGGACACTCAAGTTAAAGTAAGCAGTTCCAACCTTGAATTTGGGGGGTTTTTTTTACAGTATCTGGCACTTTTACCTCTTTAATACAAATTAGAACCACTGATGTTCGTAATTGTGTAGTTGAGAAAGTAAACAGCAGTGATTTGGGATGTGTATCATAGCTGACCCTTTGCACACATTAATAACAATCAGTTTGTGTGTGATTTGTTCATCTAACTCAGATATACAGAGCTTATACAGCATTTCCTGACTTCTTCCGGAACCGTACAGCAGATTGGTGGCAGAAAGAAATCAGTGACTTCTATGCAAACTTAACTTTTGATGGCCTGTGGATTGTAAGTCCATTTAGAATGCTTAATAATGGATTTTATTTACTTAAAACTATTAAAAATGCAGGAGGAACGGTAGCACAGAGGGTATGCTAGCATTGCTACGAGGAATAAAACGATTACACTATGAATAGCAACCCTAAAAAAGGGTATTAATGCCGACTACGCCACCACTTTAACGTAAGGGGAACTAAAAAAGGACACAGGTTTGTTATTATGGAGGGCAGAGACACAGATATCAATATAGCAAAAATGTATTTTCTGCAAATAAATATATATGTATATTTAATTAGCGAATCCGCTATTTTGATAGGCTATCACTCTAAGTACAGGGGAGGGACCTACCCTTGGCCACACTCACCTCTAAAAGAAATTGCTTGTGTGTTTTGTTTGTATGTTCTAATATTATTCTATTATAGTCAAAAATACTCATTGTCTTCACTGTAAAACATATACTGTAATATGTACGTTTACATTTTTTTAAATAAAACCGTGTGGTATTTTTCTGAATAATTAGCCAAAAAAAAGCTAGGCATAGTATGCATAGTGCAAAGATAACTGATCCCAGGTCTGCTAATAATGTTACAGTTGGAGTTAAACTCTGCTGTTATATAAAATGTACTCACACGACTATTAGAGTTTCAACTATATTGTGGGTATAGAATAATAGATTGGTATACAGCGCATGCTTCGCTTCATTTTATTTTTATATAGTCTTATTTATTTATGTTTAAAAATGTATAACTTTGTTATTGTGTATGAAGGACATGAATGAGCCTGTCAGTTTTGTTGATGGAACTGTTGACGGAAAGTGTCTAGGACCATCAATCTATGATCATCCGCCCTACATGCCGCGTAAGACAAGATTTCTATCTTACTTTAAAGGCTACAAAAGTTTTCTGTAACTTTTAAAATTCGCTTTTAGTAAAAAAAAAAAAAAAAAAAGTGCTTTTTAATAGACTAAAAATTGTTTTGTAATATTTATTCTAAAGCATTTCATGGATCTTGATTGATGAATTCTATCACTATTCAATTTTACTTTTAAAAGTATTAAGTAAGAATTTATGTATAGTTACATGTAATGTTATGGACTGCTCACCTCTAATTATTTATGCTGTAGCAATTATAACGAGTTGTACCGTCACCATGCAAATGTTGCATCTTTTGTGTTAACAAATAAAACGAATCTCGTCCTCAGGAACAGAACAATGCACCTGTTTTGAGACACGAAAAACTATTAAAACTATTGTTTGGCTATTATAATAATAATAATTATTATTATTATTATTATTCATAACGAGTAATAGTAATAGTAGTATTGTTATTAATGTTATTAGTAGTAGGGTTAGATTTGTACACTATTTATATTTGATGATACAAATAGTTTTAAATGAAACAAATATTTGCAGCACTGGAGTCTAAAGAACGGGGGCTGATCCACAAAACCCTTTGTATGAACAGTGAGCAATTTCTTCCCGACGGCACATCCGTTAAACACTATGACGTGCACAGCTTGTATGGCTGGTCCCACACCAAACCAACGTATGAGTAAGTAAAACTGATTACATTTACATTTACAGCATTTGGCAGACGTTCTTATCCAGAGCGACTTACATTTTACTCATTTATACAACTGAGCAATTAAGGGTTAAGGGCCTTAATCAGGGGCCCAACAGTGGTGTCTTGGTGGAGCTGGGAATCCAACCTAAGATTAAGAAGTTTGCAGTTACTAGTTGCATTGATATATCTGCTAATCCAATTCGCTGGTATTTGTGACTCTGTGTGTGTATACGTGGTCTGTGATGTATTGACATCCCATTCAGGATATATAGGGAACGCTGTCATGTGTGTCTATCTAAAGCACCCGTGAAATCTAATTGTTGCCATGTTTTATCGGTGGCATGTTAGCATAACCTGCAGAAATGAAATGCAGCCACGTGCATGCTAAGCATAGCGAGCGGTTTGATGTGTTAGTATCTCCTTTCTCGTGGTTTATCTGCTGAAATGACACAAATAACATGTCGTTTTAATGCTCGGTTGTGAATCATGCATGCACAGCTCACATGGGAGCTAAATGCTACATTGCAGGTGGTTTCTGGCCAATTAAATATCAAATGGCCTGCTGAAAACCATGAAGTGTGGCATAGTAAGCTAGATGAGGGATTCCTGCAGCAAAGAGGACAACCTCCGTATTGGGGCTTGCCTTTTTTCCAACCTCCACAATGAGTCGTGGTTATGGAACAAGACATCTTCATACAAAATTATTCATTAATCATTATGTGTAAAAGTTGGAATGGCTTCCAGGGTCCAGGCACTGCACATGCTGAGATAGTTTGGACGAGTGCCGGTAAGGAGGTATATAGATGTGATGAATAAGTAGATGAAGTTAGTGGGTGTGAGGAAAATGGATGCAGAGGATAAAGAAAGATGATTTGCTGTGAAGAAAGAAAGAAAGAAAGAAAGAAAGAAGAACATTGAACCTATTCCCTTTTTGGGGATTTAAATTTAGACTTAATATGTATGTATGTTTGGTTGTTTACAGGAAATATGTAAATGTCTGTGTGTGTGTGTGTGTGTGTGTGTGTGTGTAGTGCCTTGCTGAAAGTAACAGGGAAAAGAGGAATAATAGTGACTCGCTCGACGTACCCAAGCAGCGGCCGATGGGCAGGACACTGGCTAGGGGATAACACGGCTGCCTGGGATCAACTCTACAAGTCTATAATAGGTGTGTGTGTGTGTGTGTGTGTGTAAGGGTGTGTGAGAAAGATACAAAAGCATGTAATGTTGTAGGTGTAGGTATGTGTATTTTTGTCTTATTTGGAGTGGGGGGTGTTGGGTTTTAGTAAATATAAGAGACACACATACATATAAGACATTGTTGTTTTTTTATATACTGACCTAATAACTTTGTGCCTCTTCCTTCTTTCGCAGGAATGATGGAGTTCAGTTTGTTTGGAATTTCTTATGTAAGTGGTTTACATCACATATTTGTGTTCAGACTCAATATTCAGTGTGTTCGGTTAAGTTAATTTATTAACTAGGGCATGATAATGATTCTGCTTTAACATCCTTTTTGTTGCTAACTTATTCAGACTGGAGCTGATATTTGTGGGTTCTTTAACCAAGCCGAGTATGAAATGTGCCTTCGCTGGATGCAGCTGGGAGCGTTTTACCCATACTCCAGGAATCATAATGGCAAGGGCAACCCGGTGAGCTTGACACTGCATAGAATATGAATGAACAAGACATTGACAGTAATTAGAATAGGCAGAAAATAGATTTTTACATCACTGAACTTTTTATAAGCAGTTTTTCCCCCTCACACCATCTGGATATGATTGTATTTATTTATAAATGTGCTTGAGAGGATGATTGCACTAGTCACCCCAACCGCGTATTAAACAATTAGGTGGAAAGATTTTAAAAATAATTTTATTTTTGTTAACAAATTAATAGTTTACATTTACAGCATTTGGCAGACGTCCTTATTCAAAACAACTAACATTTATCTCATTTATATAACTCAAGGGTCCAACAGTGGTAGGGTGGTGCAGCTGGGAATCAAACCCACAATCTTTGGATTGGTGATCCAACACCTTAACCATGAGCTAAGTTAAAAGTGATATCACAGCAAGACCTAAAAACCTGTAACCAACAGGAAAACTTGACATGCTGATAAAGCAGTGCAAATAGATTCATGCGTTGAAATATCGTCTCTTCATCCATGTTACCACTGAAACGAGACTTAAATGTAGGTAACTGTAACTACACTATATGAAATCAAATGCCTTTGATTAAATGTCATGTACTGCTGTGTCAGTGAGACAGAATTGGTGTGTGTGTGTGTGTGTGTCGGGTTTTCACCATGACATTCGTTTAAAAAGTGACCTTTGAGTGCAAAAATCCAATGAAACCCTGATTGTGTGGGATCAATACAATGTGGCTAAATTTCCTCATTGAGCAACAGCATAGTTCTGTCGCAACCGCGAGACACGTAATTAAAATGGCAAGATTGGCTACCTGGATCAACTTAAAAAATTTAATTATTTAGTAATGCAGTGCAAATAATGTTTAACCAAAAAAAAAAAAAACAGTTGAAACAAAAAGTATAGTTGATCAGACAGAAGTGCATTTGGTGTATGTGGGTGGGAGACAACCACATAACTGACGATGATTAGCTTAGGTGGAGTTCATTTGCTTTATTTTGAGTCAGAGGCAGATAGTAGCGCAGGTGGCTCAAAACCAAGGGTGGGGCAATCCACTCCGCAAAATCAAGGTCTCGCGGCGGTGCCTGCAACCATAGATATATTAAGGGACCCCTGGTTCCTGGTGCAAGGTCTGATAAGAACATATAGTTTCTAAAACTGTCCACTGTGAATAATTGTTGCTATTCTATTGTTAATCTGTTAAAACTTTACAAATTGTAATGTGTAACAGAGACAAGACCCAGTGGCATGGGATGCTGAATTTGCTGAGGCATCTCGGCATGTGTTGAACATCCGTTATACACTTCTCCCTTACCTGTACACACTAATGTTCGAGGCTCACACTAAAGGCAGTACTGTGGTCCGGCCTTTGCTTCATGAGTAAGTATCTATACATCATCATCCAGGAAGTACAAAGACAAGTATTCAAATATTAGGGTTCTTTACCTCAAAATGTGGGGGGGGGGGGGTAGTTTCACACACATATGGTTCATGTTATTAATAATTTTTTATTCTCCGCTTTAGATTTGTGGACGATAAAGTGACATGGGACATTGACAAACAGTTCATGTGGGGTCCAGCACTGCTCATCACTCCTGCTCTGGAAAAGGTCCGTCATCATTTTCTTTTCACACTACTCTTGTCTTCAAAACAAGATTTAATTGGCTCATACTGGATAAATTAAATTATAATGTATATTTTGTATCTGTTGTTATTTGGCATCTGTTAGAATACGAAGATGATAGTTTTGTTGATGCTGATTGTTTTTTATCTTTTTTTAATGCCTCCTTTAGGGAGTAACTGAGGTCATCGGCTACATCCCTAATGCCCGCTGGTACGATTACCACACGGTATGTTTAACTTCATCACCTAAAATTACACTTTATACCATTTATTTATCCATATGTTTTATCATTTTATATTACATTTTGAGATATTGTAGAGATGGTAGGTTAAATTACCTACCTATTTGTGTGTATCGTTGACAAAACAACTAAAAATAATAGGGCAGCCATAAAGACAGGCTGTTATGATTGGGGTAAAAGTACTCTGTGGGCTAGTAAGAGCCCTGGTCTTAACCCACTAAACATATTTTG
Source organism: Bagarius yarrelli (assembly GCA_005784505.1). Taxonomy (NCBI): domain Eukaryota; kingdom Metazoa; phylum Chordata; class Actinopteri; order Siluriformes; family Sisoridae; genus Bagarius; species Bagarius yarrelli. The sequence goes on along the minus strand of VCAZ01000097.1, from coordinate 1,281,059 downwards.
AATGAGTTGTAATGCTGAGTAAACACAGACGACCCTGAAAAAGGTGAAAGAAACTTTATTATTCGTTTGTCTTATATTCCTCAATATCTCTACATTTACACACCTGCACCAGTAGCATCCTCATAAATTAAGCATGCTTTAATGGTTTGTTCCCACCAAAACGTTTTATATCCCATCATTTAGACAAATGTTACTTTTAAAAAAAATCCTGATATCAAGACGAAGTTTTAAGTCAATAATTTTTCTTCTTTTTTTTTTTTTGTTTTAGGCAAAGTTGGTTAATGTAAGAGGCAATTTTTTTACCATGCCCACTCCTCTTAACCACATTAACCTACATGTAAGAGGAGGACACATCCTACCATGGCAGAAACCAGAAAACAACACACAGTACAGGTATAAAATTTCAAGTGTAATTTTAGAATAATTTTAAGACTTGGTTGTAGTCTAATTGGTTATTTTTTCGTACAACGATATAAAAAATGTCTGCTTTTGTGAAAATAATCAGAATAAAACATTTATATTGTGTATACAGTCGCAAAAATCCTCTTGGTCTGATTGTTGCTCTGGATGACCATGGAACAGCTTCTGGTTCTTTGTTCTGGGATGATGGTGAGGGAATAGGTGGGTTTTTCAGCTGTGCATATCCAACATTACACCATTTCTACACAAAACATTAGGCATCTAATTCACTGTATTGTAGAGTAACATATAGTGTGTAATAGTCAGGGCTAATATTGGGCTGGGGCTGTCCAGGGCTAAGCTTTACCCTGCTATTTTATTTACAACTTTCTTACTCTTAATTATATATAGACTTTGTATACAAATTGCCACCACTTATCAAATCCCGGATGATAGTGCGTCATATATGTGCTGCTTATTCAGAACAACATTCAGTGTTGGTCAGTGCGGGTCAGTAAGTTTTTCTCTGCTGTCTAAACACTATCAGAATCACTGCCCTACATTACAATCACAGTATATGCTACCTCATATTGGGCTGGGGCATTTCATCTACTAAGCTTTACCCTGCTATTTTATTTACAACTTTCTTACTCTTAATTATATATAGACTTTGTATACAAATTGCCACCACTTATCAAATCCCGGATGATAGTGCGTCATATATGTGCTGCTTATTCAGAACAACATTCAGTGTTGGTCAGTGCGGGTCAGTAAGTTTTTCTCTGCTGTCTAAACACTATCAGAATCACTGACCTACATTTACAACCTCAATTCTAATATTTGTTATATTAAATTGTATTAATTTATTGTCAACAGTTTATTCTCTCAACTGCGTTGTGTTTCTCTGATTTTAAAACCCGCCTTTCGAAGCCCGCTAGCTGGCGCACGATGACATCAATATCTTTCCGTCCTCCGATTGGTTAATCAGAGTAAATTCTTACAGCCCTGCACAGACTACTGCAAGGCGTCTGTACAGTTGAATTAGAATTTTTACGCCAACATTGGCTAACAGAGGAGGAGACATTAGCTTGGTCTTGGACATCCTTGAAAAAAATGTTTTTAAGGTGGATTTTTTTCAGAAAAGTTAGACGTCATGGGGAGTTTGGCACCCCGAAGCTAACTAGTATAGTTAGTTAGTTGCGGTTGTAGTATAAAAGGTTGGGAGTTTCTTTAACAGGGTTTTTTGCTCCAATATGTAAAATGTCTCTTTCTCTTTGTAATTCCACGCCGTGTTATATTGCGTTTTGTATAGTATTGATGGTTTCTATAATTGCAACATGATACCGGGGGTATTAAGAGGTGTATCAGTCCCCACTGAAGCCCCAGCTACCAAATGCACCACCCGCTACTGTTTAGAATACCATGTCAAAAAAAGTGTTTGATTACATTAAACTGCCAAAAATATTCATTTTAAATGACTATTTTTCTATTTCTTTTTATCCTTTCCTTCCAGACACGTATGCAAATAATGCATATTTCCTGACATACTTTAGCGTGATTAGGGTAAGTATAAAATTATCAAACAATGTGTTTCTTACTATTTTTATGTACATCTTGTCATTTTTCTGTTACTATATTCATGTAATCGGATCATATAGCTTAGCTTCCTGGTTGTATTTCATATCAAAACCTAGCATAATATGTTCCTAAATTTATGCCAGTATATAGTTATATAGTGGCACACCGGGGATCGTATGGACTTGATAAATTATGTTATATAAACACTTTGCAATTTAAAACTGTTGATAATTGATTATTATGTATAAATGTAATTTTATATACAATATAATTTTAGTCAGCAACATTTATATCTTTCTGTGTGTTTCAGAACAATCTTGCAAACTTAGTTATACATAATGGTGTAGCTCCAGTTGATCAGCTCAAACTTGGCCAAGTGAAAGTTTGGGGTGCCGGAGGTGTTCCCATCACTAAGGTGACCATGAGGACAGGTGGAACTGACACAGCTCTGGAATTTGTCCATAATGTAGTCACAGAGGTAAGACACCGCTATAATACTGATACTGCAGTAGGAAATTTTGTGTTTGTTTGTGGTTTGTGCATTTTATAATTATACAACAGTTAAAAAACAACTGATTTTATTAGTGTATATGCATTTTATTATATAGCTCTTCAAATTCAAAAAAAAGTAAAGTTTGGTGTAAAATAATAAAATAAATCGTTTTATGGTCTGTATTTGAATGTGTAGCATCTGAATAAGTTATTTATAGTATTTTTCCCTTTAATTTATAATATTATGTTCTTATTGAGGTCTAATTTTAACAATCAGGTCAGTTTAACTGTATTATAGAAATTAAACTGTATTATGTTTTAACACAATTGGTTCTTTTTTTTTTTTTTTTTAGGAGCTCATTATAGATGCAACGAACAAATCACATTCCATAGGAAATGATTTCTCCATCAGTTGGAGTACAGGATTTTAATGTAAAAATGCACAAATTAATCTCTTTACTTATTACTTAAAACGTATTCTGACATTCATGCATTGTTCATAAATAGCATGTTTTTTTTATAATTATAATTTTTATATAATATAATTTTCGAACAAAATGAGCTTCTGTTCCAGAGAACATTTTAATACTATTAATACTATTATAAATTGTAATAATTAAAGCAGAAAAGATACCTCATGTGGTCTGTTCGTACTTTCTTGGGAAACTGTGTGCACCATAGGAAGATGATAATAATAACCCCTAATTATCAACAATCACATTTTCGTCCGACAACCTGCCAGGCCGACTTTATGCACCATTAGGTCTTAGATATAATAATATGATCATCAATTATTCATTCCACACTAAACATAATGATATCAATTTAGCAATAGGGATTGCAAATTGATTTCTGCTCTAATTGGCAATCAGCGTGTGGCATGTGAGGTACAGGTTTTGGTTTCGGAGGAGGGTGAAGGTGTCTTAGGTAGTCACTAATGACGATTATACTAAAGACTTCTTTCCAAGATAGTAAAGTTCTAACTGTATGAATAATTATTTGGTGAGATAATGCAATTAAAGTAACTATTTAATTGGTATAAAACACCATATCTGTTTTACGTGCACACACACACACACACACACACACAATTAAACATACACCTGCTTGTTGGCAAAAAACTTTAAAGCAAAACTCAATAAAAAACAGTAAAGGACATTTCAAAGTGCATAATATTTATTATGTGACTGTGTGTGTGTGTGTGTGTGTGTGTGTGTGTCTGTACACTGCAATTTATTGGTAGCAGTTGAAGTTGAAGTGTTGAAGATATCAGTGAAGACATCTGCTAGTTGTCACAAGACTAACCAATGGGAACAAGACACATAGACAAAGGAATCTCGTGACAGGAACATATGGGGGAACAAAGATCACATGACAAGGACAAAACAGGAAATAACCAAAGGCATTAACAATGAACATGAACTCAAAACATAAACGCAATATAAACAAAAAACAAGAACATGGAACTTGAAACAAGAACATGAACCTTATAGATATCTGCAGTTTGTAAATACAAGTTTAACGATCTGTAAATAAATAAGACAACATAATGTATGGCGTGGGGGCTGTTTTTTACAGAGACAGGATTCCCCCCTCACATATTCCCCCTACATACCTGCAATTTTTAACCCCGCAAGGTAAGCAGAGCAAAACGACGACGTGGAAAGCAAAAAACTGTTAGCTATCCAAGTGGACTTTTAGAAAATGCTTATTGGTGACCAGACCACTGTAAGGATGTTGAGAACTTGCAACATTTCTGCTCAATCTAAAACCCCACGGCACCTAGGATGGGGGGTCCCACCACCTAGCCCCCACTTAGTACTTCCACCACCTAGCCCCCACGTAGTACTTCTGGTGTCACTTTTAGTTTAGCGGACTACTTAAGTTAGCTGTTTGCTATACTTGTTTGCTCACTGGATTTATGAGTACTGTTTATCTACTTCTGCCTGCCTCTTGACCACATCTTTGAATTGCCCCAGGTAGTTTAATAAAGCTGCTTTCTGCAACATGGATCTGGGAGGAAACAATGGCCACTAAATCACATACCTCCGAATATGTAGTAGGCAAAACTAAGAATGTGAGGCCAGTAGTATGTCCAAATCTTTAGTATGTAAATTACAGAATGTGAAAAGTTCCCAGATGACCTACTACCCCTGCCAGGATTTTTAAGTATATATACGATGTACACCATGATGCTGCGGTAGAATTATCGTATGCGGAAGTGGCGGAAAACGCTGACATGACATTTTTCAAGCGTATTAAATATGCATTCCAATATGGCCGCACATCATAGTAACTGAACAAAATGTCAATTATATACATGAAGCTTTAATGAAGGATAAAGCTAATATTTTACTACATCATTAACAATTCTCCTAAATTTAGCTTTTATTTTTTACCAGAAAGAACTGGTTTTACCAAGAAGAAAAGAAAGGTTACAAACGTGCCATGTGCATAAAATGTCATTTCTTAGAATTAAAAAAAAAGGAGTAAATTTGAGTAGTGACTATCACAGACGTTTCCGTTTCAACATCTTGCTCTAAGTAACAACAGGCATTTAGCGCTATTCAGTCCTTATTAATTTGACATGTCAATCAGTGTGTAATTATGTATAAAGATCCTTTTGTCAAGTGTTGCAGCAGAGAGAAAGACAGCATAATTAACATCATTATAATATAATAACAGATTTCATTCTACTTCACACATCACATTCTTTGTTTTTTTGCTTTGTTTTACTCGCTGCGTCTCTGCATTATCTCTTGTACATGTTCTATACTTCAAAAACGAATGATTCTGATACGATTATTTGTAATTAACTCTATTTTATGTCTTTGTGCTTTTTTTATTATGTTTTGTTATTGATAATTCAAATGAGTGAAATCTGCCGTTTTTATATAAATTTAATTAACATTTGCTTTTTGCAGATAATAAAAAATATATATATATATAAAAAATAGACTTTCAACAAGAAATAGATCTGCATGTTTGCAAATTAGTTACTGGTTATGTTTTATATCTCATATAACCTTATTTTTTGCACACACCATGTAAGTAATAGACATATTTAACCAAGTAAGAACATGTGAATTATGACAGCTCAAAGAGAGAGCATCTGTTCTACACCCTCCGCGTGTTACTTATTTGCTGCCACAACTCATACTCATTAGATACAAATGATGTCCAGTCTGGTAAAAAAAATATTTGCCCCTTATTAATTGTCTCTTAAGGGCAGCTCAAATGGTTAAGGGCACTGAGATGCTGATCTGAAGACCAGAAAGACCTGGGCTCAAGCCCCACCACCGCCAGCTGTTGATCTGTGGACCAGAAACACCTGGGTTTAAGCTGGCAAGCCAACCACTGTTGGGTCCCTTCCTGCTCCAGGGGCGCTGTATCATAGCTGACCCTGTGCTCTGACCCCCAACTTACTAAGATGGGATATGCGAAAAAAGAATTTCACTGTGCTGTAAAAAAGTATATGTGACAAAATAAAGGCATTTACATTTAAGTATAGTTTAAGAAAGTTTTGATAAAGTGCTGATTTTTTTAGCTAGCGTATTAAGCTGTCTTGCAAAAATCTGGAAAGCAACCATGAAAACGTTACAGAGCTTTATTTACTGTAAGATTTTAAACCAGGAATTAACATGATGAACAACTCAGTCCCGAAGACTCGGGAGATTAACTAATCATTTCCTATAGTATATATCCTCAGTACATAGCCTAAACTTATGAGGCTGTCATATGATGAACAAATGACTCAATCCCATAGATGAACTGATGTTCCCCTCAAGGAACGTGAGCAACTAGACTTTTGGTCCAAACCCCCAGAGTAAGGCCCAAACACTGCATTTATCTTCCTCTGAGGAGGTTAATGTGATCGCTGTAGAGGGAAGTGTGCACTTAACACCATGCTCTCCAGCAAATGTGAAGCTGTTAGAGGTAATAATTTAGCATTGACTGGACCGCCAAGATAGAGATGTTCGTCTCAGGAGTAAACTGGACAAGGGCTTCCTAAAACCCAGTCTATAATAAAAGTCATAGAACCCATAAAATACCTGGCAATCAAAGCACACAGTTTTAAATACAATATACTTCCTTTAGTTTTTTTGTCAATGTACCTTAAATACCCAATAGAGGGGAAAATAGTTGTAAATTCCCTGGTAAGTGCATGGATTCTCATTAGTCTCATAAATTCACCAGATGGGATTGTTAGATAATCTGAAATCCAGGTTTCCCAAAAGGGACACACCTTTTAATAGGAGTTTGGAATATTATTTAAGTAGCTTAAATTGTTGTATCTTCAGACATGAATATGAATTATCAAAAAACCCAAAACAGTGTATATGATGTTGCAGCTCTTTATAAGATTTAAAGTTAAGATACCTACACCAGAACAGAGTTTTATTGCATTATGGGGGTTTTATTCCAACAGTTACCATCTTGACCAGCTATGATGTATGGTTTAGAGACAGTGGTGAGACCAGCTATGATGTATGGTTTAGAGACAGTGGTGAGACCAGCTATGATGTATGGTTTAGAGACAGTGGTGAGACCAGCTATGATGTATGGTTTAGAGACAGTGGTGAGACTGAGTAAGGTTTGAGACAGTGGGGAGACAGCTATGATGTATGGTTTAGAGACAGTGGTGATACCAGCTATGATGTATGGTTTAGAGACAGTGGTGAGACCAGCTATGATGTATGGTTTAGAGACAGTGACGCTGGGGAAGAGACAGGTAGCAGAGCTGGAAGTAGCAGAGCTGAAGATGTTAAACAAGATTAGGAACTGGTTCATCAGGGGGACGGATCATGTTGGATGTTTTGGGGAGAAAGTCAGGGAAGCACAGATTGAGGTGGTTTGGACATGTCCAGAGGAGGGATAGTGAATATATTGGTAGGAGGATGTTAGAAATGAAGCTACCAGGCAGAAGATAAAATGGAAGACCAAAGGGGAGGTATTTGGATGCGATAAACGAGGACATGAAGTTAGTGTGTGTGAGTGAAGAGGACGTAGAGAATATGGTTAGACAGATGATTTACTGTAGTGACCCCTAAAAAAGAACAGCCGAAAGGAGAAGAAGAAGAAGTTACTATCTTAGATGTCGTAGCACAAACAACTATAATATGTTGAGTACAATTGAATATTTGAAAATACAAGCAGAATGACTGAATTTGGAGGATTCCACAATACACTCATTGCTATTATGCTGCTAACCCACAAGCAAGTAAAGTCAATAGCTGTAGGCCTTCCATAAACAATGCAGTCAGCTCACTAGCAGTTTTCCGTAAGAACTTACATGTAAACTACTGATCCTTGCCCTTAATAAGTGATTTCCCATGTTTTAGAAAATGAGGTGGATCTACCCTTTCCCACTAACAAGCATTTTCCACTGCTTGACCTATTTTTATGTCAGGCACAGAACCTGCTATCTTTGCCACAGGGTTGTTTGCTGTGTTTCTCTGAAGGTTTGAGGACTTTGAAGCCTCTTATATGTTTTCTTCCCACCCTGCATTTTAGGTTTAACCTTAAGAACTGACATCGCCACACTTTCTTGAGCAGTAACACAGGCTTTCTCTGAACAAGTCATTCCAGATTGATAAGAATAAGTCACTTCATCCAAGAAGGGAAAATGCTTTGTAGTCCCATAACTGTTTTGGGAGACATGAACTCTGGTGCATTTAGCTTAGTCCTGAGATCTGCCCTTTACACTTTTCATTCACTGTTCAGTAATAAATAAAAAAAATCTGTTTTTTTGCCTCTGATGTTTGTGCTTTTGCATTTATTAAATGCAATTCCTTACGTTTAGCATCTATACTTAAGGATAGATGTGTCATTAAATCAATTAAAACATCTAGTATCAGTATATCCTTTCTTTAGTTTGCTAACGATAAGGCTAAAACTTTTTGCTCCATAAAGCAAACTATATATCAATCTATACAGTATTATTAAAGTACCTTTCATAATATTTGTGTGTGTCTGAATACACAGCTGTGGGGTTTTTTCTGATCCTTTGACAGTGACATTGATCTGGCTCTCACTTCATATGAAAAAGATCTGGGAGAGGTTGAGATTAGACATCCAGCAGGTTGGCAATAGAAATGTCAGTTAGATGATCAGCATTTGTTCTGATATGAGTTGACCATAAAATTGGAAGCATGCCATCTGATGGACATTGAGAAACAGCTTTCCTTCCTTCTCTTTGTTGGATAATTGCACTTTTTGTTTGATGAAAGGAGGCAGGTGGCATGGCCATCTGGAGCCAGCAGGTATGAGCAGCTTTCTTGATAACAACTCCCCACTGAACAACAGAAGAAATGAATTGGTGGAGTAAACGGTATGTGTAAGCAGTGTAATGTGTTATGCTTTACTCAATAAAGAGGATTTTGGGGGGTTTTTTTTTAGTTAACTGTCTTTAGTCTCACATAACAACTGAAAGATAAATATGCCCAAAATTGATGGTACTTTCCTTTTAGAGGTTTTTGGTAGATGGTCACAGGGGAGAACTCCTAAAAAAAGGATGTTCTATGAAATCCTATTCATGACAGATAAAAGCTCAACAGTGTTTAGTATTAATAGTAATTAACCTGAACCTGTGGATGATTCTTTTAAGTAACTTTAACAATTCTATTGAAAACAATTAAATGTATTGTCCGATACAGGAGTTGTCCAAAACAAGCTTCTAGTCTAATATTTCCAGACTCTTCATCTAGTGTGAAATTAAATGCTTGTATACCTTACAACGGTAATTGTCACAAAGCAGCTTTACACAATCAAAGAATTTATAAGATAAAAATGAATCAGAAATCAGTTTGTCCCTGATGAGCAAGCTGGGGGTGACGGTGGCAAGGAAAAACTCCCTGAGACGGAATAGGAAGAAACCTTGAGAGGAACCAGACTCAGAGAACCCGTCCTCATCTGGGTGAAAAACAGGTAGCAGGAATTATGTAGTTACACTGTGTGTGTGTGTGTGTGTGAGCAACTTAAAGTCCTCTAAAAACAGCTGGAACGTCTTCATGGCAGAGTGGAAACGTCCTCGGTCACCCTGGTGATGTGATCATCAACTGGAGGCGGGTCATACGGTGTGTGTGTGTTAACTCCAGCTTCTCCGGTTTCCTCCCACAGTCCAAAAACATGTATGTTAGATTGATTGGTGATTCTAATTGTCTATAGGAGTGAGTGTGAGTGTGTGTGGTCTCCTACACTGACACGGACACAAAAGAGGTTGACACAGGAGTAGATTTTCAAACCTCTCCCATCCGACACACACAAAAAACCATCTCGTTTTATCAAAAAATGTAACATAACGCAAGATTCCTAAAAATTCCTAACGCAAGATTTCACTAGTTTGTCCTTAATAATTCAGTGGCAACTGTGGCAAGAAAAAAACCTCTCTGAGATGAGGTTGGAAGAAACCTTAAGAGGAACCAGCCTTAAGAAAGACCCATCCTTATCTGGGTGACACCGAATATTATAGATTTGAGTTACATATGAACAGAAAACATATTTATTCATGCATTTGTCACACTTTCAATCTTGTAGCTGACTTATTGACGGGGGCAGTTACTGTTGTGATTATTAACAAATCATGATTAATAAATGAAGATCTAAATATTATATTAGATCATCTTCACAACATGCCTAAGATGATAAATTAGAACATCCAGGAAATCGGCCACATCTGGCTCATTTCTGTTATTTAAACTAAGAAATAGATGCAAATGATCTAAAATGGGATGGTTGATTATGCACACACGTCCAGGCATAAACACATACAAATGTGTGAAAGATAGGCATGGATGGAGACAAAAAGAAAAGAACTTAAAAGGTAAATGTCACGTCTGTCTGTCACGTCACTACCACCCTCAGTGACACGCTGGCTTGGCAGTGTGACATTTGCACATACGCACAGACAAAGACTCACAAATTCACCCAGCTGGCTCACACTTTGCAGAAAGGTTTGGTGTACAAAAGATGCACACACATTAACAAACTGTTTCTACTGTAAAAATGTTTCTACCTATTCGCATGTTTCAGTACAGTGGGAAAGCTTCACTTATTAATTTAGTCAAGGTTAGAGGTTAGATACTGTATGCAGTCTCCTAGACTGCAGGACCGGTTTGTGACCACCAGATAGTTTCTGAACCTTTTTTGTGGCACCACGGAGGAGCCTAAGGAACCAAGCTCTGATGTGGCATGTAATGTAAATGCTATTGTTATATCAACATCATTGTTATTAGTGTCATTTATCCTTTGTTTGCATCATGTGGCCACTTTACATTACAGATTTTGACTATAGTTGAACAAAGCTGGTGATTAATTCTTGTAATTGCAAAGGAATGGCCTGTTCCATTAGCTTGTCCATGGCAGCAATTGTGGCTACTTGTGTTTGAACTTGCAGACATCTACAACCATTTACCATCTCTTCAATCCGCACAGCTCAGAAGCAGAGCATTAACATTTCTGCTTCACATCAAAGAGAAAAGAAAAGATAGACTTTCATCGGGGGAGCTCTTTGCAGCCTTCTTGATTGCACGCAATTGGTTAATTTTGACCTCAGTCCATGGGAAAAAACGGACAGGGGTGCCCATGAAAAAGGTGTCCTGGAATTCCCTTTGGTCCAGCAAATACTCACATTGTTATGAAACCACTTCTACTTTTAGGGACCAGGTGGTGACCTTATAAGCTATTCCTCCTCAGCGGGGGAACTATGACCTCCGTCTGCTACAGAGAACAGCGGAAAGGGGACGCCGCCTCCAAGCAGAGGATCTCCTACTGGATAGTGGACGTGATCCTAAAGGCCCACCAAGGCCAGGGGTTTACACTTCCTGCTGGGGTGAGAGTTTACTCCACCAGGAGGATGGCCGCCACATCAGCCTTTGTGAACGAGGCCTTACTAGCAGACATATGTAGAACTGCAGGTTGGGCTACTCTTAATACATTCGCTAGGTTGTACAACCTGCAAATAAAGCCCATGTCCTTCATCCAGTATCTTCACATGTTTTCCCAGAGGGTCTTATTTAGATTTAGATCTAAGGAACAAAAGGTCCATTTGATAGCATAAGGATCCTCATCATTCAGAAAATGTCAACACATTCTGGCCCCATGAGGCTGGACAATGTCATGCACCAGAGAAAAGCATAATATGCACCTAGCATGCATTAGCATTTGTGAAGAAAGAAGGACACTAAAGGTGGATCTGCTAAATCTGGTGTATTCTAGCAAATAGAAAAATGTGCTGCTTGGTGCTGGGCTGTAAACACGTGAATGTGTGTCCTCACATTACCTTTATAGAGTCTTTGCCTGACAATTTGGCCAGAAAAATGCACACCAGCAGCCTGCAAAATGTCATTTTAAAGGGTTTGGCTGTTCTCCTGTTCCTCCTTGAAAAGGGAGCAGTTGCCAGTCCTATTGCTGGATTATTTTCTATGGCCTTGTTCATCTCTCCTCATGTAACATTGCATGCTTTTGAAGCTGTGCAAAGAGAAGCATGTCTGGATGTGCTGTTTTTCTGGACTAGCTGTGCAACCGAAATGACAGCAGTGGAAAAAAAAACAACACATAAAACTTGAGAAAAATGATACGGGTGTAGGTTCAAGAGTAAATAATAGTTTGTGGCCACCACCTGTAAAGCTATTTTCATTTTGGGATTGTGTAGATGTTTCCTCTCTCGTGAGTCTAATTTCAGCTTAATTTGCAACAGGTTAAGGTTCCTCAACGTGCATTCAATAAGATACATACAAAAACACATATACATTCATCCTATTCAAATAATGACATCTAGAGTTTGGTTCATCGCTCCGTGTCACCTGTGAGTGATAAATTGATGGCATTGATGGAATTAATGACTGATGGATGAGCAGAGCAGGAATAGAAGACCTGTTTCACAGCTTTGAGAAATGGACATGACAGATCAATCCGTGAGCCCCAGAATTTAGACCATAGATCAGACAAAACGAGATGATGGGAGATGGACAATAAATCCCTCTCTGGCTCTAATCAGTTCTGTTGATAGGTTGGTAATCTGTGGGAAGAAAACTGAGCACAGAGAAATATATTTGGCCAACATTTCTCCAAATATAAATTCCGGATAATTCAGGTTTACTGTTTAAATAGCTTTTACAGCATATAGTACAGTATCATGTGGCAGGATATTTTGGAGAATTTTTTTTTTTGTACTTGCAACTGTTTTCTATATAAATTGTAAAATTATCAAAATGCAATTGCAAACTGAAATAGACTTGCAAATAGAATTACGCTTAAAAAAACTGTCAAATCAGCGTCGGGGTGGGACTATACTATCAGACGTGTTTGTATGTGGGTGTGACATCACTTCCAGTCAATGGCCAAGTGTGGAAATGTCAAAGAATCATGTTCAGACCAGGGCCAATCACGGTCAAAGAGGGACGTGTCTCTTGGCAGTAATTCTCAGCAAAGATGGCTAGCACAAATGTCGGTTCGAAAAAAAGCTCCAAATCTGCGTCCAGCTACTTCCAATGATTTATTTCGAAGCAAAATTAACAAGAAGAAAATAAATACATGGCTGGAAAGTATCAGCAAGTGTTCTCTATATAGAAACTAAATAAATAATTACATCCATTAAATACATTTAATTGCTGATACTTAATACGGTATCGAACTTTAGATTTTAAAAAAATTTATGTAAATTATTTTCAGTGTTAATCTTGAGTGTAAATTTATATTTAATAAGTTTTGGGTCTGATAATTTAATTAGTTAGTAAAATACAGTAAAAAAAAAACCTTTAAAGGTCCTCAAAGTCATTGTTTTGGGGTCTCACTTTGACTTTCTTATTATGATCATACCTGTGTAATCAGCAATGACAATATGACTTCTAAAAAGTCTGTCAACATGTGATAAGAGACTTATTGCATCTGTTCACACTGATGTCAGTAAAAATGATGGTTTATTGTAATGTCCATTGGTATCGGTCTTATTATGGTCTTAAAAACTGTTGTTATTATTATGATGTTGTGATTATACCAGCACTCCATTAGGCTTTCATCATCCTCATTCGCCTTAACTTACTATAGAAAATACACTTTATGTCACATGGTCATTTACAAAATGTGCACTAGTTGATATTTTTGCTATCACATTCCCTTAAGGGACACACACACACACACACACACACTTTACTTCGCTCTAACATCGCTTATTTTAAAGGTTGAAATTTATCTAATGACAACTCAGAGGCTAATAATATTATACATGACTCCAGAGCTGAGGGATTCACTTCCGAAAGGGCAGATTTTGCATTCCCATTGCAATGTCTGGATAGGAAACTGGAGGACTGAATATCTACATGACGGATGAGAGCAGCCTCGGTGTCACTGCTAAAAACGATCGGTCATATCAGCTTTAAACAGAAAGAGACCAGGGTTAATGTGTAAGGATGGCTTGTCCACCCTGTAGAAGTAATGGACTGTGAAAGGGGAAGATAAACCACAATTAAGCTAAAAAATGTATATTAAAAGAAATCTGCATTTAACAGGACCGTTTAATCCTAAACTATTCCTTTAACTGTTGCATTTATTCCTAACCTTCCCATAAATGTTACTATTTAGTAATGTGCTACTGAGTTTTTTTTGATTTAATAGCTAAATTACTGTATTATTATTGTTTTGTGTTTAGGATGAAAAAGCTTTTTCTATGCTAGAGAAAAATACAATAATGATTTCTGTCTATCGCATGATGCGTCATACTGACTTTTACAAAACCTGTTAGGAAGCTTCATAATACAGAATAACAAATTAGCATTACATAAAAATGTTAAATTAGAAGAAACGTTTGGCTGATATCGATAAAACCTGGTAGCCTAGAACACATCACTGGTAATCGCATGCATGGACAATGATCATTTCACTGTAGTTGTTACCAGGGTAATAGATGATGAGTGATGATGTGTATGGGTCATCACATATTCAAATTACTGAGCCAGAGGATTCATTTGCAAATTTTGCATTAAGCTCAGACATTCCTCATTGGCTAATTTTTCTTGCCCTAAACTATATTTAATTGAAGGATTCATTTGGAGTTGGCCAAAATTCCTATGACACCAATGATTAAACCGAGTCAGAAAGTCCTAAAGAACCAAAACCCTCTGAACTTGTCCGGTGCTGATGCTGTGATGTTCCACCGTGTTCTGTGTTCTCTTCCTCGTTTCTCTAGGCTCCTGTGATTTCCTTGATTCTCCTCGTGCCTAATGCTAAACGCTAATGCTAATCGCTTGGTTTTCTTTTGTTACTTCCAAGGGTTGCTCTAGTGTTGCTATCTCCCTGTCCTCCTGCTTCATTCCACCACAGTACCTGACAAGCAGCAAACTGGTTTTTTAAGTGTTTTTGAAGAACATGACGGTAAAATATGAATACATCGTTAAATGTACTAAAACAAATTCCTTATTCCTTGTCAGTCTCCTTGGTCTCCTGGGCAGCCATGTTGCCGCTCTAGCTAACGTATAGTCCGACGTTTAAAGTGTGGTCCTAAAAAATGTTCATTTAAAGGGGTATCTGGCCCTTTCTTCTACCCCTACGCCTTTAACCAAAAGAGTTAAGGGGTAGAAATGGGATTAAGCCTTAATGACGCATAAGATACAGCACAGCCCATCAGAGAAAATGATGAACATAGCTAATTTTCATTACATTAAAAATCACTGTTCAATGTTTAATTTATTTTAATTATTTATAATCTATATAAAATGATTTTTTTACCTGTGTAGGTGGGCACAATACCCACCCACGCACACAGTTAACTTGGCCTACGAGTGCCGGCGTCCCTCTTGCAGCATGTACTTTTGGGTGTACAAAAAAAAAAAAAAGTGAGCTTTGTTCCAAATGCAGAAAGCACCAGAAACACCTGCTCAGATTCACTTGTCATGTAGATGCGTGTCACAGTTAAACACAAAGAATTTGACAGCTTGAAAGTTAAATAACTGCATTTACTGAAACACAGTTGACTTGCCCAGGTGTCGGGTTATGCAATCACACTCGAATAAATTTCCAAGCCTATAGATTATTGACTACTGGATTGTTTTCTGGAAGTTAAAGGTAATTTTCATTGCACAGCTGTGTGGAAACACTAAATTAAGGCATCTGTCAGTTTGTCGTGCATTTATGCACCGCTGTCACTTCACTGTGTATGTGTCACAACCTTGCTATTTACACAGGCCTGTATAAATGTCTGACAAGAGTTAATTTTCACCCACAAGCACCCAGATACACGTTCTATTGTGATTTAGATCCAATGATCATTTTCTTTTTAGTAGTCACAGATTTCTTACTTCGTTCATTCTTATTTCTTTTAATTAGCAGCGCCTCGGCCAGCAAAACTGCGTCTTCAAAACTGAGAGTGTCATAAGATTAATAATCTCAATAATTTTCGGATTTTTAACATTAGATTTAAAATAAAAATAAAATAAAAAATAAGATTAATCAAATATAAAGCCTATGTGAAGCAAATAAACTATAGAAATATATAAATATACAATAAAATCTATATTTAAACTGAATTTATCATTACAAACAGTAATAACTATACTGTGATAGCTTGCATAGTATCCGTCCCTCATGTCCCTCATTGAAGTATGTCACTATATGGCCGGAATCAGAATCAGAAAGAGTTTTATTGCCAAGTAGGTTTGCACTTACAAGGAAGCGTTTCGGTAATAGAAGCTTCCAGTTGCGCATTTTAATTAAGATAGAAATAAAAGCATACGAGCAAACAAAAGAAAATAGATTATTGCACATTTTATATGTAAAATAAATAGAGTATTATTGCACAGATTTAGGTAGTAACAGTGGTATTGTAATGCATATATTTTTTAATTTTTATTGAACAATGGCTCAAACGGTTAAGGCGCTGAGTTGCTGATCTGAAGACCAGAAACGCTTGGATTCAAGCCCCACCACCGGCAGCTGTTGATTTGAAGACCAGAAACCACCGGCAACCAGACAGTTATGGAAGTGCACAGGACCGACTCGATGATGGCTGAATAAAACTGTCCAAGCAGCTCCTGTGGCAGGTTGAACTTCCTCAGCCGACTAAGGAGGAACATCAACAATCTTCACATTCGCCTTTTTCCAAGTTCTGTTTAAACACCTGATAACACTAGCTTCTGATGCAAATTGTAATTTTTTATGTGCTAAAAATGTTTGCTAAAAAACTTTTTTTCCTTTATTTCTAATTTCTCTTTCCCCACTTTTGTATTCTAACACTCGCATTCACACATTTACTCAATCGATCTATACAGGTCAACAGATCCGCAACACATCAACTAGATCCGCATGGAACTGCAAAAACCTTGTTCCTTTCTCTGTTTTATTGCGGCTGTCTTGTGTGGAGTGGAAGCATCCTCACCAGCTGGCCAGTCTGAAATCTGTAGCAGTTATGCAAGCGCCTGTTTCCCTAAACAATGCATCTTTTAATAGCGTTTTATCTCCTGAAGAAGCGGGCTAAGAAGGGAAGTAAATCTTTTTCGGTATCTGATTAGACATATTGGTGCATCAGATGCTGCAAACAGAATGACGCACTAAATTTATGAGACTGTTTTTTTTTATTTGTGTTGTCGAATACTTGTCACTATTTATCATTATGCATCTTTGCACCATCCATAACTATCTGTCTTTCCTTGCAAAGCTTTAACTGTATACTATACTATATATATATATATATATCTATATTTATAGTTATTATAGATACCATATACACACACACACACTACTGCACCTTCTGTACATTAATTACCCTCGCCTCTGTACATTATTAACCCCCAGACCCTTACTTATTACACTGCTATTTATTGTAAATAAGCCACGTATGCACTTCTGGTTAGATGCTAACTGCATTTCATTGGCTCTGTACACGTACCTCGCACAGTGACAAAGTTAAATCTAATCTAATCTAATCTAATCTAAAAAACAACGACATCACATCTTGATACACATTACAATCTATCAAGAAGGTAATCAAGTCACTGTTTCAACAACCTCCCAAACATCCAACTGATCATTTCTGGACAGTGTGTCTTCTGTTATTCATGTACAAAAGCACATAAGAAGATAAAATCTGCCAAAAAATTTCATGTCTTATACATACAACACAACAAATACATCAGTTTAGCCAAGCAGGAGTGACATAGGACATATTTTGACATTTGACAAGGCATCAGTGGTTCTTTATTATAATAATCCAAGTATATTATGGGAGATATTATAGAAGGTTAAATACAATCGCCACAATTCACAATTAAATACAACGAGAATGGACAAAACGGCATAATTATAACGACCGGCTTCTTGTTTAGAAAGTCTTTCTTTCTCTCTGATACTGAGACAGTGTTTTCAGCACTAAATGAAAAGACAGTTATGCAGCTACATTGGTTTGCCCACGCTTCCCCTGTTAAAATGTCAACATGCCAAATGGCAGGAGAGTTATAAGAACTAGGAGATTGGGTGTGATGAGAGTGTGTTGTAAATGTCATCCAGTAGCCAGCCAACTGTTCTATCACCTACTGTGCCGATATTTAAAAAAAAATGCTTAAAAATCAATTAAAATCTTATGTTTTCACAACTGTATGTGATAGGAACCACAATTGTGAGAAATGTTTCCTGAATTATCCTTTCAGTTAGGAACAATTCTGTTTGTTTATTGCAGTGATTGAGACAGACAAATTTAACAAAGGTCAGGTCAGTGCTGGGATCAAGGAAATATAACGTAGATGCGAATGTATTGTCGAGTCAAGTCCCCTTTATTTATTTAGCGCTTTTAACAATCTGGATTGATACAGAATCCCATCAGAAACGACATCATTAAACACTCACTAAAAAACACTTAATTTGATTCATATCTGTCAATTAAGAGTCCCTAACTAAGCAAGCCAAAACGCCATCGGTGATAAAATGGAGAAAACAGCTTGGGAGAAACCAGGTTCAGTCACGGGGTCAGTTCTCCTCTGACCAGATAAACCAGCAGGTTATTCCATACTGCAGTAAAGCTTCAGTGGTCTCGTCCGGATGGTCACTAAGAAACTGCTGGTCTCCAAATGATTATGGTGATCTCGAAAAAACAAAGAATCAGACATACATGTTAGTGTAGATGCCGTTCGACTTATGATATACAAATATATTGTGTGTGATTGGTGGTGTTTCCCGGTTCCGGTTGATCTGATTATTGCAGCCTGACGATCCTTTAACGGATTTGAATAATGAAAATGTGTGTATTATGTGTAATTCAGGCTGAAGAGATGTGTATTTAATCTAGTGTTAAACTGGCAGAGTGTGTCTGCCTCCCGAACAGTGCAGGGTGAATTATTCCAGAGTTTGAGCGCTAGATAAGGAAAGGATCTGCCACCTGCAGTTGATTTGGTTATTCTTTAGTTTATCGGATTGCCAAAGTCTTGAGAGCGCAGCAGACGTAGGGGGCTATAATAGAATAAGTGCAGATTTATTCAAAATAAACAACAATAACTGTCTTTGCATATCCCATCTTAGTAAGTTGGGGGTCAGAGCTCAAAGGTCAGCAATGATAAAGCGCCCCTGGAGCAAGAAGGGTTAAGGGTCTCGCTCAAGTATAAGCAATGATTTACTGGTAAAGAAAGCAGAGCAGTGGCTGTACATGCTAAGGGCATTGAGTAAAACCAACCATTTACCACTGCTCAGTTGCAAACATATTATTTCATGGCATCCTGGTGTGTTATACCGGCTGCACTGTAGCTGTCATCAACTCAGGACAAAAAAAAAAAAAAAAAAAAAAAACCCACTGGTGCACAGCTGCCTTCACTTGGGGAGATCTTCACCGCCAGGTACGATGGGCATATGACAGGCCAATAGAATAATAAAATAACTCTTTTCACCCAAGCAACCACCTCTTCACTCTGCTGCCCTTTGAAAGGCGTTATCGGTCCATCAAGACATAAGACATAAGACATTGCACCACTATACCTAGAAAAAACTGCCTTTTTATTGTTTAATTCAGGCAATGATGGAATTCCACACAAATTACAATGTAATGGCCTCTCGTGCATAACAACACAGACATTATTCCTTTTTTTTAAGTGCACTAGAGATGATAAAGCAGTAGGAAAATGAGACGCTACAGCAATCTGATTTTCATAGACAAAACATGCACCATATTGTCATTTAAGCCGAAAATCCAAGTGATTCGTTTTTTTCTATTTTTCGCTCACATTTTAGATGATTAGATGAGCAAGACTGGTAACTTTATAGTTATTGTAAACATTCACATCAAGTCTGCGGAGTGTGTACTAATGTGATATTCTGTTCATTAGGCAGAACAGAAAAATGTTAATTTACACTGTATATTGCAGAAAGTCTCACTTTTCCTTGGTACCACTTATTTAAAAGGTGGGGGGTTTTTTTGTAGTTGCAATAACACATTCACGCTTACACACTTTCACCTTCGCAATAAAACACTCTCACCTTGCAGGTTCAATGAACTGTTGTAAAATTGGATTACAAATGTGCTTTTTCCATGTTGGGAAAAAAAGATGAAGCTTACATCCAGAAATAGCTGCAGTAGGTTTAAGTGCCACCACCTAAACTATGTGTACCTCCACTTCCAAACCGAACCGGTAAACTTCACTGTTACAGCCACAGTTGCTTGATTTTGCTCTAATTGAAAGCATAGTGTTAAATTACTAGTTAATGAAAATCAAGAAGTTTATTTTAGTAACCTGTACTGCATGGATTGGTTTTTGGGGCTTTAAGAGTTGATTCACTGTACTGGTCATCTAATGTCAACATCGTGGCCAATGAGCGCGTTGTCCCTCGGGCTTCTGACTTCCCGAGCACCGGTGTGGTGGCTCAAATGGTTAAGGTGCTGGGTTGCTGATCTGGAGACCAGGGAGACCTGGATTCAAGCCTCACGACCACCAGCTGTTGATCTGAGGACCAGAAACACCTGGGTTAAAGCCCCACCACCGGCAAGCCAACCACTGTTGGGTTTTTGACCCTTAAACCTTCCTGCTCCAGGGGGCGCTGTATCATAGCTGACCCTGCACTCTGACCCCCAACTTACTAAGATGGGATATGCGAAGAAACAAATTTCACTGTGCTGTGTGTGACAAAAAGACATTTACTTCCAAGACAGAGAAATACCCCGAGTTATTCTTCTGCAGCAGAACGAGTTCTCGTGAAGAAAACCTGAAAAACATTTGAATTAGATTTTTTTTTTTAGATTAGCATCTTAAATATAATTAGTCAATTAATATAAGTGATTTATATTTAACATTGCTAAATTAAATCAAAAGTTACTGTCTGTGCATATGATTTTACGTTAATCATGCTCTGTAAGTTGGTGGGCAAGGCTCATATAGTGGCAGGTTAGAAGGGTACTTATGTTTTTTGTTTTTTCCCCAAGCACAATTTGCTAATAGACTTGAGGGACGGCTATTAATGAGCTATGTTGGGCCACCAATCTTTCTTTAGAGGTCAGTACTGGTGGCTACAGAGAGATGGCTAATGTACTGAAGTCTTTTATTGGCTTATTTCATTATTAAAAGTCTTCAGGAGGCCATCAAGGTGGTACATCCTATTACAGATTGCAGTAGCTGAATCCTTCTTTGAGGAAAGACAAATGCATGTTTTTCCCGTTTCCCCTATCATGAGTGAAATCAGGTCAGAGGCATAGTTTGTTACTTTGATTTATTTTAGGGATGTATTTGGGTGAGGTATATCCTCTGAGACTCCAGTGCATCTGTGCTCCTAAATATATCAAAAACTGGCTGATTTTAGTGCAGTTCTAGGAGCTAATTGGCATTAAGAGGTCATTCTTGCCTAAATTAAAGAGTTTGGTTGGAAATGAAACACTGAGTACAAGATGCTTTTTCCAAGTATAAAATCTTTTGCTTTCTGGTTGAAGTCTGGGATATTTGTTTCCTCTATTTACTGAGGCTATTTGAGCAGCAGCAGCGTCCATTATTAAGACAGCCAGGCTTTGGGCGATGATATATTTGGGCCTCATATATTTCTGCATTATATATATTCGGTGCATTGCTACTTTATTATATGTTTATGTATTATTATATTTAATAATAATGCGTAATAAATGATGCAAAGGAATTGTATGGATCTGTGTGAATGAAACTTTTTTTAAATTATGACAAAAAACATGCTTTAGGTGTCAGTAAATGAAAGGTTTCTAAAGTAAATCATTGATAGTTGTTCGAACTGTTAAATTGGCGCTTATTTAAAATGGCACATAATAAACCTGACTTTTGATTTGAACAGCAGCTTTCAGAAATTCACCTGTGTAACATAACCGCTGTGATATTTCCACATTTAAAGAATTAGCTTTATTACCTTGAGACATGCTGATAATGCCAATAATTGATTAGGTTCTTCACCTAATGCCAGTAATCAAATCCTGCCCTTTGACTTCATCTATCACCCTTTGGGAAATTCTGGCTTTGCCCCTGCTGTTTTAAAATACAGACTGATGACAAGCATCCTTAATAGGTACTTCACACACTAACATGGGCTGTCAGGATATGTATTTTAATGTAGGACACTCAAAACCTCTATGTTGTCCACCTAATCAAAATTTGTTAAAGTCTGTTAGTTCTATAAAGATCTATCTATCTATCTATATCTATCTATCTATCTATCTATCTATCTATCTATCTATCTATCTATCTATCTATCTATCTATCTATCTATCTATCTATCTACCTTGCATATGAGACAGGCAGTAAGACTACTAAATTTCTACTCCTTTCTGTATCTATTAGAAGATGCTGTACTGTGGCTCATAGTTAACGTGTTAGACTCTTAACCCGAAGATTGTTGGTTCGATTTCTACCTTCACTTCACCAAGCCACCACTGTTGGGCCCCTAAGCAAGGCTCTTAAACCCCTAATTGCTCAGTTTGTATGAATGAGAGATAAGTTAGTGTGTGTGAGTGAAGAGGATGTAGAGAATAGAGTTAGGTGGGGGGGGGGGGGGGGGGGGTGGGGTGGGGGGGGGGGGGGGGTGGGGTGGGGGGGGGGGGGGGGGGGGGGGGGTGGGGGTGGTTCGGGGGGGGGGGGGGGGGGGGGGGGGGGGGGGGGGGGGGGGGGGGGGGGGGGGGTGGGGGGGGGGGGGGGGGGGGGGGGGGGGGGGACAGATGATTTGCTTCTGTGGCGACCCCTAAAAGGGAACAGCAGAAAGGAGAAGAATAAAAGATGTGTATTTTTAACACAACGTCCCAACTTCATTTGAATTGGAGTTTGTAAGACAAAACCAACCATAAAACAAACACATTTAATTAACATGATAGAATAGCACTTATTCAGCATCAAATTAAAAGCGCATCTAATTTAGCTGACAAATGTGCATGTCTGAGTTGTTGCTGCAAAAGTGTTCCGATGCGTATAGAGATCAATCAACACTGGGTGAATATGCTATAAATGAAGAGACAGGGTCCCAGGGTCCAACGGTAAAGTTTATGGCAGATGTACAGTTTTTTTTCCAGCGGCATCCTGCAATTTTTGCGGTGATTTTTGCAATACTTTTTTTGCTGCTGAAATTCTGTCTGGCAGCTTTAAACAATTTAAATAAATGTGGTTTGCTTCAGGGACTGTTTACCAGATGGCATGCGAAACAACATACTGTGTTTTTCGGGCCAGACAAAATTGCTCGTAAACACTTTAATTAATGTCATTATCAGTATTATTATTATTATTAATAATAATAATAATATTAGTATATTTTATATTAGTTGTCTTTGACTGATTGTTAAAATACACTAAATACACACATTAGTGTTTCACATTCTTCAAATAAGCCATAGTTGATCGTTGCATCTGTTTAATTGGGATTGTCATTTTTTTTTTATTTACTGTTTTACGAAAAAGGCAAAAAAAAAGATATTTATTATTCTTATTTAGATGGACAATGTCAATGATTTACTCGCAGTCCTAACAAATAATACATTTAATGGATGCCTGTTATGTTTTATTACTTCTATATAAGATTTGATATTGTGACACAAATTCAAGTTGGTTCTGTTTGTTATTTACCTAAAAAATATTTTTAAAAATCTACTTTTAAATAAGTTTCGACATTCTGAACCTAATAAGGCGGCACTGCAGGAGTTCCAAACCTTTATGCTGTCCTGAGTGAGCAACTGTTTTCTTGGTGACCCAAACACATGTCCAAGTGGTTCAAAAAAAAAAAAAAAGAAGTACATTAAGATCCTGGAGTGGCCTAAGCCTGTCTCCAGACCCTAATTCCACAAAGAATCAAGACATGTCTGACCTTTGGGGTTGACATGGAGGGTTTTGGCACCAAGTTTTATTTCACTCATTAAAATGCAGTTAAAGTTAACAGAGGAAGGCTGAAATGAGAGACGAGAAGACAAAGCAAAGGACGTACTGTAAATAGAATGGAATAAACACATGTGTCTGCATCTCCATACACAAAGAAACACACAGGTAGGCATGTCTGCACACTATCGTATGTAATAAATGTAGACCCAAGAGGAGGTTTTATCAGTGCTCGAGCAGCCTCGTTCCTCCTGCTGCCATAAACACAGTTGATCACCGTTATAATGGCTACGTTTAATTAAGAAAGAAATGTTGTTGACAGTAAAAATGGATTAAGCATGAGACACCTGAAGACTAGCAGTAATGTTATGAGTGACATACCAGGGATGCCATTAGTTTATCCATCTTTTCTCTGTAAGTATGGACAAAAATAACAGCGCTTTTATGAACGTGTTATGGTGCGCACACAATGTTATCTTTGAGGAATATGTGCTTGGTGGGTCTCCACTCAACTAATGCTGGTGGACACAAGGAGGACTTCTTTTTCTTAATATTTTTCTTCTTTTCTCATAATCTGGTCTTTTCTTAATATTTTTCTTTTGCCTACTCTTATCTTTTCATAATATTTTCTTTTATATTGCTTAATCTTTTCTTATATATATATTTTTTTATATATTTTTTTTTTTTTTTGAGACATTCTTTTCTGAAATCCTTTTCTTTTTTTCTTTTCTTTTCTAAGATTCTTTTCTGAAATCTTCTCCTTTTCTCTCTCTTCCTTTTTCTCCCTTTTTTTCACTCTTTCTCTTAGCCTATACCAGAGCTGCGCCCCATACCTGGTGCTACTTAAATGACCGCACTCCGAAAGCTCCGCTCTTTGCTCTTTTATAGGCGCGCGCTCAGGTGTCTCGGATTCAGCTGATTAGGCGGCATGGCGGCGTTGCCTGGCAACCGCGCTCTGTTGCGCCCGCGGAAGCGCCTGACTGGAAAACACGTGGAGAGCGACTCCGCAAATCCGTGAGGTTGCAGAATGTGTATGATCAGTAAAGGAAATAAATAAATTACTTGCTTCTGTTAAAAGCTATCCAAGGTCCATGCATCTGTTTACAGCCACACTTACATCAGGATCCCCATGTATATAAAGGCATGTTCAATGTTCTATCCCTGAACCAGATTATTACTCAAATATATTACAAATATATAGATATATATATATATATATATATATATATATATATATATATATATGTACCTGTCTATTAATAACTGGACCGTATTATTAGATTAGAAAGATCAGAAAATTTATTATAACTAGACTGTGTTGAATTTTTCCAAGATCTGCCATACCATCCGGTGTAAATCATAGTCTCTAATATATATATTTAATTTAATTTAATAACACAAAAAACATATCTCAGTTAGCTATTTGAGAATTTTTGGTGTCTTATAACGACTGAGCCAATTAGTTCACTCAGCTACAACTCAGTGTTGTTTGTTTCCCTCTAAACGTCTTTTAGTCTGTAGAAACACAGTACTGGACAGTGCAAATCTCTAAAGGCTACCGGTTCCTGTCCACAAAACAATGATGGTAAAAGGCAAAGATGAAAGAAGACATCTGCTTTATTGTTCCTTTAAAAAAATCAAGATCATGCAGAGGTGACCATTATTTTGTCATAACAGAAGCCTTGACAAGAAGATAGAATCATCTGGGAACAGAAAGTGGAAAAATATCAAAGATAAGATAAAAAATAGACTTATGGGAAACTTAGAAGAAGAAGTAGGGAAAAAATACTTTCATATTTTCAGGTAATCTTCTGGATTATTACGTTTACATTTACAGCATTTGGGCAGACGTCCTTATCCAGAGCGACTTACATCTATCACTTTTATTATACAACTAAGCATTTGGGGTAATTAGGGCCCTGCACAGTGGTGGCTTGGTGGTGCTGGAAATTGAACCCCAGTCTTTCTGGTATCAGTCTTAACACCTTAACCACCAAGTTTATTAATCCTTTTTGCTTTAAAATGTATTAAAGGGGGAAAAACTAAAAGTAGACAGGCAAAGCAGACTGTACTTAATAAAACATCCTGTAATTTCTACATGGTAAAAATACAAATGTATGAACATATGCTCAATAAAATTCTATCCGTTATGTTACACTAATAATAAATAAATATCTCTTAACAAACTATCTTAATAAACCAAACACTTTTAAATGCTGAAACAGCTTCATGCAGCCGATAGCAGATCCTTATATCCTAAAGTTTTTATTGTGATTTTATTTTACAAAGTGTTTTTATGAATGTATGAACATGATCGTAAATCACACTGTAGGACGTGTTCTCATAATGTCAGCCTGTATGACTTTTCGGTTGCTGCTGTGTTCACATCACATGGTAGATGACTTTAGTAAGAACTGCCATCAGCTTCATCTGGTCCACAAAGACATAACGCAAAACCATGCATGAGATCAGAGTTCTCGCACAAGTCTGACAATGTTATTAAAATGGTAGCCCGTAAGCAATTCGTGATAGGAATAGTCTGTGCAATGACCTCATTTCTAAGTGCAAAAACACAAAGAAGGAGGCTTTTTTTCGGAGCCAAAGTCATGCTTGCTGATATTGTAGTCTATAACACCTCTAAACTCAACTTCCCGCTGCCATTTTTCAGTCAGAACTCATTACACACTGCAGGGTTTTAAACCACTTACAGGTCCAATACTTTAGCATGCCAACTATTTCCCTTGGCGAGAAGTCTCCGATTCGCTCAGATTGCGTCTTTGATAATTTACACTGTGTGAACGAGCAATGATTTGCACTGATCTGCAAAACGGGTTGGCGAAAACCATGCAGTGTTTATTCGGCATTGGTGTCTGAAAACTTTTGACGTTAATTAACTGTGAGTAAACAAGTCAAACTATCGAAGACGACGAATTTTAGCTTTGGATTATAGGAATTGTTCATGATTTTCAAATTTTGTTCTAGACAACCAAAATGTGGCCAAAATTGCAAAAAAAAAAAAAAAAAGCCAGGCATTAGTCAACCAAATGAATAAAAATTGAAACAATCAATTAATTAATAACTAAACAACAAAAATCATAAACTTTTATTTTACTTTTTTGATAATAAAACCAAACAAAGGAGGTTTTTATCGTGGAAGTAAATGTGAGATCAAATCTGAAAGAAGATATTCAAAAACATGATCGTGAGATGGTCAGATTTTGTCAACATCATGTAATTTTGGTCATTTTAAATATAATGCTTGATCAGAAAAAAATCTGGCATTATTTATATATAGGTAAAAGAAGAAAAGAAAGAAAGAAAGAAAGAAAGAAAGAAAGAAAAAGAAAGAAAGAAAGAATATTTGCGTGGACGGAGGCACTGCAACCAATAGGAAGAGGAACAAGCGGTAATAAAAGCAGGAAATTAAGTGCACCTGTGGGGAATTAAAAACTAATTATGCTGCATTTTCTTCCGACAGTCAGAGGGTTGACATTGCTGGAAAGAAGTTGCATGAGCAAAAGAATGGAGCGGCTTGTAGTGTTGTCCGACTGTAATTTGGGGGTTTTTTTCTTCTTTTTTTTTGTTTCGCCTATTAAAAGCCTATTAAAAAACAATTGACATTTTTTTTGCCGCCGCACCTGCCTCTGCCTTTGATTTGTTTTAGGCAAACTTCTACGGTGGTGCCAAAACCCGGGATCTGAGATCAGAAGGCTGCCATGGAAACCTTCACACTGGCTGAACTGATCCAGACACTCGTGAGGCTTCAGCAGAAGAAACATAGCAAGCTGCTCATGCTGCACACAAACGAAAACATGACTGAGGTGCGCTATTAAGATCTGTAACAGAAACATTTGTTTGTTTTTATAATTTTACAAAATGTTAAGTATTTCTTGCTTTTATCTGTACTATAAATGGAGTCTTGGCACTGCCTCACATATTCTCACATGTTTATGAGCTCTGCTGCTTGGTGTGTAAAACGTGGAATGAAACACTGGTAAAGTACTGGTAATGAATGTACTTTATATGGCAAAAAATTTCAACTGTTGAAAGTATGATGGAAAATTTCTGGCGCAACTTGGCAAGCTCTGTGAACTGGATTGGCTTTACAATAAACCAAGCTTTGGTGAATTGAGGTCTGATTACAGACCAAGTATATTGCAAAGAGGCAGTGTCTAAAAGCCTTGGCAAGGTTCTTCTGAATTACTTCCAACCCACTGCATATTTGGGATACTCAAGCTGTTGAGCCAGTTGGAGGGCTGCCCACTTGGACGCTGTATTTGTCGAAGCGGCTGCTGGGGTAGGCTTTTGCTGCAACTGATTTTAGAGCAGTCACAGGTCCTGTTCCTGGGTATTAAGTAGTGACTGAAACCACTGCTTCTGCTTTGAGTGCAGTGTCATGAACATGTCCTGTGTGACCCATCATAAGTGGCTGTACTACTTATGTAGTAGGTACTACTTAGTAATACTATTGCAGCTGAATAGAATGTAAAAACAAAGCCATACCTGAATGTATTTTTACTATTGAGGAGGTTATTACACAAACAAGAATAAAAATAAATCTGGAAAAGGATACATATGGATGTGCTAGTCAGCTTTAGCAATACTTTTGTCTATATAGTGAACCATAGTTTTATTTGCTTTTGTAATTAGGTAAAATTAAGAATGTTCTTTTCCGGATCAATGAGATCTAGCCCACAACTATTCCAGCATGCATAGCACTAAATCCAAGTCCACACATTCACAAAGACACAGACATGTCATGATACGTTAATCAACAGCCAGGGGTGCCGCTAGCAATTTTGGGTTATGATTTTTGACCCCCCCTACCACACCTATTCTGCACTGTTACTACTAATAAAACAGATTTCTGGGGGCCCGCAAAGGGCCCTTGGAATTGTCTGAACCCCCGAACGGCACCCTTGCCAACAGCAACTTATAAAAAATAAAAAAGACTAGTTTTAATTGCACACAATGTATTGTATTCTGTGCAAATAATCATTACATTAGGGTTGAAAATGCTTTTTACAAGAGGGTTCAGGAAAAGGTCAACTATTATTATTATTTTATTATTAAATATAAATAACTAATATTCGCACAGTAAAAATATGACATTTAAAATAATTAAAAAGACTGATTATCATAAAAAGTTTAGGGTTTTTTTTTTCATTATTTACTCTTGTCGTTAAAGCCATCTGCTACAAATAAATCAGGCTCTGTGCTTATTTGCTTGAATTCCTCCTCCAAACAGGTGATGGTAAGCAAATCCTCTTCGTCCTGTTTCATGTCTGTAATTTCAGTTTGATCCACTTTCTGTACCTCCAGGATCTCCAGAGCAGCACGAGAAAAGGGACGGGATGCACACAAATGATGAGAAACATGCTGAATGACTGGAGTAGAAACACCTAAATGGAGTGAGAGGAAGATAGACACACACAGTGAATGGAGACAGTATGGGAAAATAAAATAAAAAAAATACATAAAGAGGAAAAAGAGAAATAATTAATAAAAAGAAAGAATTTTAGGACACACAGAAGAATAGGAAAGCGGAGACAAGGTATAAAAAGATAAACAGAAGGGGGGCGGACAGAATAAAAAAAAGAAGAGAACAAGCTAATGTAAAAATACGGCAGAATAAGAAATCAATCTAGAACTTAAGATACTTTTTTTTTTAAATTAGAAAAAAAGGTGATGAGATGAAAAGTAGCAGAGTAAATGTAAGTGTTGAAAAGTACCAGCGACAAAATTATAAGAAAAAATTACATCAAAATAAAGACTGGATACTGGATTGCATAAGTAAAGAGAGAGAAATAAACATGTAAGGGGGGGGTGGCGGAAGAAAGATGTAAGAATGTTAGAGAGAAAAAGAGATAGTCAGTATAAAGTAAATAAGTGGCAGTGGGTCAGCTGTGCTTTTGCCCCTTCAGATCCAATCAAATTGAGCAGCAGGACACTTCTGGCCCACTCAGGCATGCTCATACACACACACACAACACACACAAAAACCTGGTATATTATATATACACACACTACAGAATGTATACTACAACACCATGTAAAAATAGCACACCTGATTGGCTTAGCCTGTGAGATGAGTCTATTTTATTATGTGTTGTAACAGATTGCGAAGTGATGCTGATTGGCTGGTTGCTATTTATTACACCAGCAGGCTTTGCCTTTGCATGATGTAGTAGGCTGTTCTCTTGCCTCCAGATACTGTCACCTTAAAAAAAAAAAGAGGTACACAAAAACATTAGTATGAGATATTACCTGCCTAAATCCTGTCTGTTGGTCGTCTATAAAATTCACTTCCATCAAAAGCAGTTAAGAGACAGAAATAAATAATTCGACTCTATGACATCATTTATTGTGTTACAAGTGTGTTTTTTTTTTTTGTGAACCAAAACGTCCAATGGTCTAAACTTTCAGTTAGAGTAAATTTTAAGTTAATTTGCTTGTAAAGATCTACAACTCCATAAAAACCATATGCGTAAACACGACTCCATGTGAGCTCCACGCAGACCCCGAGTGTGGAACTTTTAGATTAGCATTTGTTAGGAGTTACTAGATTTATTGTAAGTCACCACATTTTAAATGGAGCGGCAGAGTGTAACTTCCAAAAAATTTGTGACAGAGAGAAAGAAAGGAAGATGCATGCAAGCATGCAGATAGACATGTCTCTAGGGTTAACACATGTCTCCTTTCTCTGTCTTAAACACCAGCTATAATTAAGCCATTTTCCAGCTCAATGGCCACTGCTCTTGTCACTGTGCTCAGGGGACTGCGAGCTAGAGTGAAAGACCAATAAAACCCATTAGATCATGGCACTCTAAGGAATAGAGGAGGATGAGGAAAAAAAAGAGTGATTGATATATTCTGTAAAAAAAAAAAAGCAGATAAAGCTGATGGGAAACATCACTCATCTGACCTTGCCTGTTTCTCACTAAGGCCATGGTTTCAAAATGAGACCATGAAAATTCCACTTGTCTCCATTGACTTTCTTTATATACTAGCAATCTTCGAAAGTACGAATGGAAATTAAAATCTAAATTGAAAAAAAAAAATTGCTTTCAATGATAAAAATACTAATATAAATATTGTTTCAGTACTGCCGGCGTTTGTGCCGTCGGTATTAAATTAGAAATATCAGATCCGTATTCTCAACCAATTTTCCAAAATATAACAGCGGGTAAATTAGATGTTGTAAATTGCCTCTAAGTATATTGTGTGTATGCATAGAATCATGCAGGGTATTTAAGGTTACTGATGCAAAAAGCCACTGTTTTAGCTAAATTTACAAAACTATGTGACGGTAAATGCATGCGGATTGTTAATTGTACAAAATTTAAAATAAAAAAATTAAATTAATCAGTGATATATCTACAAAGGATGTAGATATACTACTATTTCTTATTTCACTCTTAATCTCTGTTTTTTATTCGTACGTAATAGGTGTGAATCACATGGCAGTGATTTGTCCACCCTTTCTTGTTTAATCAAGTATATAAAATGGCTGCTACCAATAGCTTAGCTGACTTTTTTTTTCTTACTGTAAACATTTAGCTACGATACATAGCTAGTTACAAAACCACAAAAATGATTTATCGCAAATAACAGGTAAATGCACAGCAAATGCAACCCTAGCACTTGGTCACTGTATGTCGCATTCTTGTTGCTGTGTGTGGTTAGTTTATTAAGTTTGGTAAACATTTTATCCAACTATGAGATTTTCGTGTTCAATGTTTAAAAAAACTGTAATAATTAAATATTTGGAGTCTCCAAATGAGCTGATAGACGTCAAATTCACACGGACCAGTATGTTCTTGTCATTCTTAACAGTACAGCACAAGACCAATCACTAGCAACTCTAGGTAGGCAGTGTCAAGAGTTTCACTGGCTCCTAACTGCGTTGGCACATAAGCTACCTTGAGTTGTTCGTGGCACAAGACGTACCATGCAGGGTCTGGCCATGAACGTAAGGTTTGGCGGAAAGCTGGTTCGACTTGCACTCTGTTTGGGCATATCAATCATTTGGGGGGATTGATTTCCCAGTGGGGGGAGGCCTCACTGTCACCCTCACCTTGCTCAGAGTTACTCTGCCCCTGGCTTTACCAGAAAGTGGCACAGATCTGGGCAGCAGCACCAGAGCGCTACCCCCTTCGAGCTAAAGAAGCTTAGTTAGCAACTTCAAGATGGTCATCTTCCCACTATGGAAAATTGACTGCCATCAATTTAGCCATGCATGCTTACTGCCCAGGCAGTGATTGTGACCATCTGCTGGTGGCGAGTAATTACCACATTTGGAAACGCAATAATTCACCACTTGGTGGGTTTTTTTTTGTGACTCAAAGCGCCCAGGGAAGATGGCCAGGGCAACAACAGATTTTTTTTTCTACCGAGTGCACACCCACAAAACCAGCAGACTCGACTACTGCTAAAGCACTGTGACACTGTTGTCGAAGAGGCCAGAGGCTCATACCTTCACAATTCTTTATTTCACAAAGGTCAGCTGTGAAGCGCAAACGTAAATATGCGCTGTAAATATTCTGCTGCTCCTTTCGATTGGTGGTGCACAGCACGGCACAGCAGCTGACGTCTAAGAGATCGAGTGAAAGGGAAACAACTTTTTACACACGCCAGCGTGCCAAAATGAATGTTTTAGTATGGGTGCCATGGGCGTAAATCAAAGATTGAGGCAATGCGACAAGTTCTACTTTGCCACACCACTTTGGGTAAGAGAGATCTTCTGTAAGTCTCTTGATTGACGACAGTTATAACCACACTTGCTGAGAAAGAACACATTTAATCACATTTTAAAGATAAATGAGAACCAGACAGATTACAGCACCACTGGGGTATAAGACACAGCAAACCAAAGATAGGATATGTGTATCTTCCAAGACCGAAAACCCCCTACATCTATATTGGATTATTGTCTACAACCGCAGGTCTCAAGTGTACATGAATTCTTTATTATTTCATCTTTTAACATTTGGGCCAAAAATAACATCAAGATTGAAGACAGGAAACGTGTAAAGAGAAATAAAGAAAATTAAGCCTGTACTAAACTTCACTGGGTTAAATCTGATTTGATTTTGATCACGTGCACAGAAACACACACAAAAGCATAAAGGAGAAAACAGAAAGCGCTCCCTCAGCTAATGTATCCGCTGTCATCTGTAATATTGTCTTTAGTGTCCTGTTGACGTTATTTGTCCCTCTTGACCAAGAATAAATGTCTTTAATTTTCTGTATTTTTTATTAAATGGCTATACACCATAAAGAACAATAACATCAATGAAATGAAACACTTCTGGCAAAGATGTAGCTTTAATTTATTATATAATCTAGTACACTTACTGACTAGGGTTAAAGATTTTTCACACAGTATCCATAACAAAGACGTGTAAAGATACTGAAAATAACTGATCTATCTTTGTCTTATGATGAAATGCTTCGTACCGATTGACTATTTAGAATTGACAGTTTGCTTTAGTACTGACCTGACATAAGAGCTTCTGGGTTTGAAGAGTGTGTTTGCATTTCTGGAGAATTGTTTGATTGGGCTGGACTGAAGGCCACAGACCTGTAATCTAGCCCTATTGTGAAGAAGCCATCCAGTCCTTGGTAGTTTGTGGAAACACTGTTGTGCCTTTGAGATAATGAACTCACAGCCTGTAATGCAGAGAAACATTTTAACAACAATTATCACATTTTATTTTCACACTTATATGTTTCTAACACCTCAAACCACCAGTAAGATAATAGGAAAACTTATTTCCTAGCACAGTGTCACCTCAGACAGTGACAAAATTCTCCACAAAAAATATAGAGGTAAAAGAAGACATGGCCATGGGATCATATTTTATCAGAGGGGTGCTGAGAGGCAAATTTTGATGTTGCAGGGTGGTGCCATGCAAGGGGACTTTTAAACTTTAAAAATGGGGCAGTGGTGGCATAAATGGTTAAGGCGATCTGGAGACCAGGAAGACCTGGGTTCAAGCCCCCTCACTGCCAACTGTTGATCTGAAGACCAGAAAATTTCTAGGTAGAAAAGTTTGTCAAGTGAATGTCTATTTCATCGAGAAATATATTATATTCAACCTTGAAGCTTGGAATTCTTGACCTTTAACTAGAAAAACTCCTAGAATTTGAATTCGGCACATGAAAACAAATCGATGTGGGGCAGTGGTGGCTCAAATGATTAATGCGCTGAGTCGTTGATCTGAAGACCAGGAAGACCTGGTTTGAGCCCCCCACCCGCCAGCCAGCCGCTGTTGGGTCCTTGAGCAAGACCTTTAACCCCTCCTGCTCCAGGGGCTCCTGTATCATAGCTGACCCTGCGCTCTGACCCCCAACTTACTGAGATCGGATATGCAAAAAAAGAATTTCACTGTGCTGTAAAAAGTATATGTGACAAAATAAAGACATTTTACACATTTACAGTTAAAGTTCTTAGCTTTCGGCAAGGAGTGCTGCAGCAGCCTCAACCCTAACCCTAACCCTCTTCTAAATAATAGCTCATGCAATTTTACATACCTAGTTTTACCCAGCTACCGAAATTAATTACGAGAAAAATTACAAGACAAAAAAAACAACAATTTTTCCTTTTCTCACTCCCCTGACAAACATAGCTACACTAGCCAAATCGTCCAAATCGTCAGTGCAAATTACTAAGGAATAATTTACAAAACAGGCAGGAAAACCTTTAGCTACTTGTTGCTCTTGAATGTAAGAATCCTACATCAGTTAGATGTTTACTTTATGGCCAAAGGTTTGTGGACACCTTACCAACACATCCACATAAGTGTGTCCCAAACTTTCCCAAACTGTTGCCACAAAATTAGAAGCATACAGTTGTTTAGAATGACTTTATGGTCCAGCAAACCTGTTCCGGCATGCTGAGCTACACAAAGACATGGCTTGCTATGGACGAAATAAAAGAACTCGACCATCAGCAGCTTTGAACTAAACCACTCTTAATAGGCTGCACCCCAGACATTTTCAACCATCACTATGTCTTAGGGTAGTGCCACGAGTGAAAGCCTATCCAGCATTACTCTGCGTGTCTTGCTTCTTCACAATTTTTGTGGGTTTTTTGTTGCATCTTATTTTGGTTGCTTGATTATCATCTAACCTATGGATATGGATTTACCAATAGCCAAAACTTGTTTATTTGAAATATCGACTACTTGCACTGAAAACCCCAGAGTTCACCTCTGGGGCAATTACCTATTTTCCTGATGAGATGAGGAGACCGTACTGTGGCTGCAGAGCTGAGTGCTAAGCTAAGGGCTAAGTGGCTAGTAAAGAAGTGGTGATATAAGCATTTGGTAGCTTCTGTGATCATAGGAAAATGAATTCAGTACCAAACAAGATCAACGCTGCGCTTTGTTTGTTTGTTGTGCTTCTGTGAACTTCTGGCTATAAGTTTACATCCCTTTGCCCAAAGAGTTTTGGACACACCATTGTTGTTAATGTTTACATCCCTTCATGAGTCGATGTACAAACACAGCACCATGACGCGCTTGTGTTAATATCTAGGGACACTGATCATGTGACTCTGGATACAACCTTACTTACTATTGCCCAGTATGTTGACTGTAACACCAGCAGATGTTATGTACAGTCATGTGTTAAAATTAGGACACCCTTTGAATGTCTGTGTGTTTTTTAACTTATTTGGACTGCCATCTCAGTCTAAATTCTTATCTGCACATTCTTCAGTTCTATCAAGACATGAGAACTGAAGCACATTGCAATGAAACAAACACATTTGCTTTGCTCACCAGGGACGGTTCGGTAAAGAAGCCTGACTGCTCTTCAATCACGGGGCTCTGAGAGCGGAAAGTAATGTCTGCAGTGGGCAACAGGGATGGAGAGAAAGCTAATGTGCTTCTTTCCTCCTTTTCCTTCATGAGCTGCAGTGAACATCTTTTCAATTCTTCATCAGAGGAGTCTTTATCATTGGGTATCATGCCATCATAGTCAATAGACATGTCCGAATCTGCAGAAAAAAAACAAAAGATGTTGGAATTACTACAGTTCAGCTACAGATGTACAGCTATTGGAAAAAAATAATTGTTCATAAAAAATTTCAAAAATATATCTTTAACGCTTTAAACCCTGCAATAAAACTACTTCGCCAGAGTACACTTTAGTATTTTTGCTTGCTGTGATGTCATTTTTTGGAGTATTTTTTATATGCCATATATCAATACTATCCTTGCACCTTCAGTTTGAACACTGTGTAGGTAATATAACTATATTCATTAATTAAATGGCTAAAATGTGCAACAAATTAACAAAAAAATTAAAAAAGTTTTTTGTTACCAGATACAGAATAACTAGAAATCTCAACGTCAAAAAGTTGCAAAAAACACTTTAAATAAAAAAGGAAATGTACTCCATTAGCCAGAAATGTGTATAATTGCACCCTATAATAATAATCAACATTAGCCACATTAATCTAATTTAAAAATATGTCAATATCTGAATAGGATGATAATACGGAGGACAAGTATCTCCAGTAATTTGTCAGATTGTATGTAAAAACTGGTGCCAAATTTATCACTTTAATGAGGTAAAAATGTCCTCTTTGAGGTTTATTTAACAAAACAAGAAAACTGTGATCTATAACTAATCTTACATCTCTCTGTCTGTCTGTCTGTCTGTCCTACTCTAGAAATTGTTAGATGTAAATAGGTGTGAAGAATCGGGAAAAGAAGAATCCATGTTGCAACGAGTGGCTTTATTAACGTGGTCGAAACACAGGCAGAGGTCGGTACACAGGAATCCAGAACACACTTGGCAAACAAATCAGATTGCTAGACAGAGAATCAGAAACATAAACCATGCATAGATCAGAAACCTTAAAGACTGGAGTAAACTCCAAACGCTCGGTATGTAGCATAGCATACACTACTTCGCAACGTGTAAGTTGTAGCGGCAAGCTTATGAAGCTAGCAAACAGGAAGTACTACGAAGCGAAAGTCAGTACTCTGGTGACGGCACCCTCTGGTGTGGGGAGGGAGGAGTCATTACGATAGGAATGTATATAGCATTTTGTAAAATACGTTTAGATCTTTTAATGTATATAAAAAGTGTACCTTCAATTTTAACATGGTGACAAAATACCAATTATGTGCCACAGAGGTGCAAATAAAAAAAATCAAAAGATAATCAAAGATTATTTCTTCAGTAACAGCTTATTTAATGTAAATGGACTTGGATGGCAGGAGGGAACTTTCAAATACTGTGTTTTTTTTAACTGATTAAGATGGGATATGGATCAGAATTGTTATTTCGGGATATTAATATTTTGATTTTGTGGATCTACAAAAAGCTTCCAACTGCTTATGATTCTGTCTCTCTCTCTCTCTCTCTCTCTTTCTATCCCCGATGCTTTAATAATAACATTCAGAATGCACAGCTTGATGCCTGCATTGTTCTACTAGTCAGCAAGTAAAGTTCCTGCTGTGCGGGAACAATGCAGTGTATGCGTGATTCTTATTCAAGTCTGTATGTGTTTCCTTGCATGTCTCAAGTCAGCATAGTCCCAGCTGTGCTGTGTGCATATCCGCATTTCAATTCCGATTGTTAAGAGCCCCAGGTGATGGTGATTAGGTTCCTGCCTTGTATTCCTGTCTTCCTTAGTGTGTAATTGCCTGGCTTAATGCTGTAGTGCACTGGGTATTTATTTAATGCTCTAATCGATATCTAAAGAGAAAGGCCTTTATTGCACTGTCTAAATTAACTTTGGATCGCAAGCAGAGGAACTGCGGAAGGTCTGTGGAAAATCCGGGACACTAAATCAAAACTGTTGCACATTTTGATTCTAAAGCTACTTTAATTAGCTTTAGACATATTTTAGTTATGTAGTGTATAGAAAGTTACATACACTATATATGAAGTTGTGACTTTCCCAAAATAATGATAGTTAGCTAAAAAGAATTCTAAAAAGAAATCTTTGGCTTTTCCAGAAGCGCTGAGTTTATTACCAAAATAAAAGTTAGAGTAAATTCTGTTTAGGAAACATATATAGATTTGATGTTCTAGTTTTACCCAGCTACCAAAAATATTTCTTTCTCTCACTCCTCTGACAAACATAGCTACACTGGCCAATCCCAAGCTTCAGAGTTTGTGCAAATTACTAAGGAATAATTTACAAAACAGGCAGGAAAACCTTTAGCTACTTGTTGCTCTTGAATGTAAGAATCCTACATCAGTTAGATGTTTACTTTATGGCCAAAGGTTTGTGGACACCTTACCAACACATCCACATAAGTGTGTCCCAAACTTTCCCAAACTGTTGCCACAAAATTAGAAGCATACAGTTGTCTAGAATGACTTTATGGTCCAGCAAACCTGTTCCGGCATGCTGAGCTACACAAAGACATGCTATGGACGAAATAAAAGAACTCGACCATCAGCAGCTTTGAACTAAACCACTCTTAATAGGCTGCACCCCAGACATTTTCAACCATCATCATGTCTTAGGGTAGTGCCACGAGTGAAAGCCTATCCAGCATTACTCTGCGTGTCTTGCTGTAAAGTCTGTAAATCTGAAATTTTCCCCCATTCACAATTGCACCACATCTACAATTTATTGGATTAGGACATTTTTGGTATTTAGACACATCTGCTATTATAACCTAAATATACTCACCAGATGAGCTCAGGCAAACAGGAGGTGAGAATCGCAGGATTTCTGATTTTGTTGATGAAGTTGATGATTCAAAAGGAAAAACATACGCTTCTTCGCAATCTGACAATGCTTTTGGAGATAATTGTGATTTCTGAAGTTCTAAATGTGCCGGAGATTCTGATGGCGTGT
The DNA here is from genome assembly GCA_005784505.1 of Bagarius yarrelli. Taxonomy (NCBI): domain Eukaryota; kingdom Metazoa; phylum Chordata; class Actinopteri; order Siluriformes; family Sisoridae; genus Bagarius; species Bagarius yarrelli. The sequence continues at coordinate 1,242,485 of VCAZ01000097.1, read as the reverse complement.
TACCACTTTGAATTTGAAAGAACGATTCGGTTAATGGTGGGGTCAAAGCTTTAGCTCTCATATGATAGAGTTCCGAAGGTGTTGGACTCAATTTTATCCTAGTGGAAATGGAAACTGCTGGTGAGTGGCAATGAATTGATGTGGAAGGCGATGAGCCACAGGATTTGGAACAAAAAGAGGAATCTAAGCTGTGTGTGGACGTGACTTTTAGTGGAGATTTCGGAAGTCTGGGTGACTGTAAGAACTGATCAAAAACTTTATCCTCTGCATGGTCGACTGGCTCACACGATAGTGGGATGGGAAGTTTAGCATATACAGTGGTACATTGGTCTTTTAGAGATATTTGACTGTGGGATTGTAAAGAAAGAGACACTGCGGGATCCCAGTCTGCTGCTGACTCGGGTGTTGGTGAAAAAAGCTCTCTGGTATTGTGGAAATCACTGTGTATTTGTTGAAGTGCGTTTCCTTCGTGTTGCGGTGTTTTACATTTGAATACAGATTTGTTTTTTAAAGGAGAAGTTGATATTTGTGGTTTGTATACTTTAGGTGATTGGTCTTTGTCATCTGCTAGCTTCTTATAATGTTCATTGCTAAGCATTTTAGTGGCTGTTGATGGAGAGGTATCCAAAGATGTTTGAAGCTGATGGACAGTGGGTGATGAAGAAGGCTGATCAGATTGACGTGACTGTGAGAATGATTCTTCTGACCCACTCGGCATTGCTTTGTTATCCAGGGTTTGAGATTTTAATGAAAAATCCAGTGGCTTGTCTATGCGCAGACCTTCTTCTGATTGGGAATGTATTGCTAAATCAACCACGTCTGTGCTCGTGCTGTGGGAAAGCAAAAAATGATTATTTCAATGTTAAATTTGCGCATTTTTTATCGTCTATTTCTCTTTGGAAATAAACTCTGCTACTGTGTAGAAAGTGTACTTTTTGACCCCTTCCATGATTTGTTCACTACATGTCATTATACCATCTATATCATTACATAAACCTGGACTAAGATACCTTAATCTGGGTCCCAGAGTCAAAACCTCAAGATTTTTACCCTTCATGCATACTTTTTGCCATTGTTCTCTCTAAGCTACACAATTAGCCTTTTCTGTGTTCCTACACAATCTGCATCCTTGGTATGTGTTCTATACCATGTGCTTCTACCTGGTATCTCTAACTCGCCTCTTACCTTGTTACCCAATGTTTAAACCCTGTGACATGCAAATGTACACTTTATTTCATTTTTGTCACTCCTTAATACAGACCAGACAATTTTACACTACTTTATAATGTTTACTATATAGAGTAACGGTTTACTGTATAGAGTATTTTTTTATTATTATTCTAATAGAAAAAAAATAACTGCATTAGGAAGCATATTTTTTTTAAAACAAAAAAATTAATACAACTAAATATAATTATTAAAGCAAATTCATATAAACAAATGTTGACAGACATGTTTTGTCTAGTGAGTTTGGGGTATTTATTGTGTTCGCTGCTATTTTATACACATAAAAAAAAAAAAAAACACACATAAAACCAATCTACCAAAAAGTATTTACAACCCAAAATATACTAAGAGGTTGTTGCTTTTTTTTTTCTTCTAAATGTAGCATGACTCACTTTTTATCTTTTTGCTTGACTCCAGCAGAGGCATCCACCAGAGAGTCTCCCGCTGTCTGGATCAATTTTAGAACACAAAACAATTGATAAGAAAATCTGGACTTTAGAGAGAAGATTAAAATGTAAATGTGTGGCTTATAGCTATACGCTAGTCGGAAAGCGGATATGTCCATGCCTACAGGTGATCTGGGAAGCAGCCACAGCGAGCACGGAATTACCTCATCTATCTCTGTGATACTCAGACACGATTTGAAAATGTTATTCACTTCAGGTTCTACTGGGCTGGAGACGGCGAAAAGAGAGGTGCAGTAACTGTGTAGATCCATCTCCTGAGCTGCAGGACATACCACGAAGAGAGAGGTTATGTGAATGATGTAGTCTGATGGACAAAAGTTAATCTTGATAAAATCATGGTAGCAGATTTATTCGTTTTTAAATAAGCGCCATATTTTAAACATCTCCTTGATAGTAAAGCTTTGTGACCGTTCAGGCTGTGACTATCTTATAAAGATCTTTTCCATCTAAACCTTTCGCTTGTTTCTTTGTCTTTTGACTATAATGCCTAGTCGATTACATGTCCGCGTAGATGTTTTGGATTTTTGTCATCTCTGTACACTCGTTAATACTGATTCGGACATGTTTTGGAACATATGCAAGACCAGTTTTTGCTGGTTTTTTTGCTAGCTTTTTAGAAACTACTTTATTTTACATAGTAAGAAAGAAAAAATATAGACAAAAATATAGTTGTGCATAAAATGACTGGAATCAGAAATAAGCAAGTGCACACAGACGAGATGTATTCAAACACTGCGGGTGGCACTGAGGTAAACCACAGTAAAGGGTTTAGTTGAGATGCTATCTTTCCTTTTCTTCTCTACATTTTTAAAACCTACTGTGGGAAGTGGTGACTCATGGTGAAGTTGTTGGACTATCAACCTGAAGATTGTGGGTTCAATTTCAAGCTCCCTGAGCAACGCCCTTCACCCCAATTGCTTAGTTGTATAAATGAGATAAATGTAAGTCGCTCTGGATAAGAACGTCTGCCAAATGTCCTAAATCTGAATGTCCACTTTCTCTTTAGCAGCCAAATGTCTCAGTAATATCTTTTTACTATAATACGCCATTTCGGAGATAATCAGATAGATTACAGCACAAAACTGTAAAATGTAAAAATAAACAAATTGACATAGCAAGACAAACGTTAAAATGGCTATAGAAAGAATAGAAAGCAAGAGTTAACAAAGCAAGCAAACCTTAAACTTAACAAACAACAACAGCTGATGAGAAAAAACATTGTGAGAACATCGACTGAAGTTCTGGTGGAGTTCATCACTAATTATTGTGTCATGGCTTGGATTTGCATGACCACCACAGGACAGGTTCTAGCTCAGGAACAAAGTCCTGTCGAATTACACTAATTATTGTGTCATGGCAGTGGTGGAGCTGGGAATCGAACCCACAATCTTCGGGTTGGTAGTCCAACACCTAACCATGAGGTTCTAGTTCAGGAACAAAAACCTGTCGAATTACAGAGATATGTATTCTATAAATTCTATAAATAATAATAAGTAAAAAAGGCGGCTGCAGCAAAAAACAGGGATAAAGGGGAAAAAAAAAGGAAAAGGAATATTCCAGCAAACAAATACTAGGTGCAATTTACTTTTTTAATTACCCCAAGACGTGTTGTTATACTTTAGTTCACCTGCAAATTGGGTAGTCTGATCTTTTTTTTTATATCTCAAACTCGAATGTCTTCGATGTATAACAGTGAAATGTGTGTGTGAAAAAAAACAGCGTTCACCAGTTAGTTCACGAGTCTCATGGGTCTCTGCAGACTCTGTACAAGTGTCTGTAACGGGGTCCTGTGTGGTAGTTCGGTTTGAAGGCAACTGGTAAGATTCAATCTGTGTTCTGAAGATAAAAAAATGAAGATCATTTGTTAATTATCTCGTTATTACTACGATGTAAAGTCGTTGTATGTTATTGTTTTATGCTACCATTCACAGATAATTTTCTAATTATTGAAAAAAAAATGTGATATGTTAGCCATATATAAACTCTTTTTCTTAAATGATTTATCCATTTTAATGTGAAAACATATGCAAAGGCTGTGTAATTAATAAATCCTGTATATAAATCTATAAAAAATTTAGCTTATCTTGTTTACAAGAAATAACAAAAACCAACCCTAAATTAAAAGGCATATTAAAGGGAGTGTGTGTGTGTGTGTGTGTGTGGCCCAGTGATGGACTGGTGACCTGTCCAGGGTGTCCCCCTCCTGCCTTTCACCCTTTCAGAGACGGCTGGAATAGACTCCAGCAGATCCCTGTGACCCCGAATTAGGGAATAAGTGTGTATTACAGATGAATGCATGAATAATGTTTAAAACATTTCAATAGCTTATCTGTGAATCCTAATTGAGTGTCATGGCCAAAATTATACAGCCGCGTTTCATGATGAATGTATTGATGGCATGACATTTTATGGCCCTGCTTCTTATCCTACAAACAGTTAAGAAGCTTCATACATTTTATTCATAGAAGGTTATTATTTACAGTGAGAGGAACAAAATATCTGCTCTCCTGCTGGTGTTGTATGTTTGCCCACTGACAAAGAAATGATCAGATTGTAATTTTAATGTCATATTTATTCGGAATGAAAACGAAAACATTCAGAAAAGACATTTTAAAAATGTTATAAATTGTTCTGCATTTTAATAAACGGAATAAGTATTTAATCCCCTACCAAATCAGCAAGATCTCTGGCTCCCAGGTGTCTTTTATACAGGTAACAAGATGAGATTAGGAGGACTCTCTTAAAGGGGCCCTCTTAAAGGGGCTCTCTTAAAGGAAGTGCTCCTAATCTCAGCTCGTCACCTTTATAAAACATCAAAACATGCTTTGTGAGAATCGCACACAGCTGCAAGACGAGCGGTGACAACACTCGAGACTGACAGCCATGCTGAGCGCCGGCAAACACTCCACGCCGAGAATCAAGAAGAGGATCACTCGGAGCAACACACTCAGAGAGAAAAGTGATTGATTCAACATTAAACTGATGAATGCTTTACTTTGCTTTTTATAGCATGTTGAGGACAGTGAAAATGATGCTTCCTGCTGTATCCTAAAAGGCTCTCTGGGTCTTACCTCAACAAAGCTGTCCTACCTGGGGGCCTCTACTACAAATCGCACAGGCAAAAGTAGCATCTCTAACTCGCGTCTTTTCACCTCACCTCATCTAACTTTAAATATATCATTACATCGGCCTCCTGGGTGTCTGTGTAGTCATTTGGAACTGAAATTTTTAGATAGCAACGAAGAAATTTCATAGTCCCTTATGCCCTCGCAGTAGATAGCAGCAGATCGCTCTTCACTCTAAGGGCCGTATATGGAGGAGAAGGAATGCTGCCCATTATCCCAAGAACACCATCCGCACCGTCAAATGTAAAGGTGGAAACATGCTTTGGGGGTGTTTCGCTTCTAAGGGGACAGAACAACTTTATGACTTGGAGAGGATCTGCAAAGATGAGTGGGACAAAATCCCTCCTGAGATGGATGCAAACCTGAGAAGATGTTTTTTTTTTCTGGATGTTTTTGTTTTTATTCTGTCTTCCACTGTTAGAATAAACTGCACGAAGACGAAGGAGAAAAGTGGTTTATGGCTGAGATCCAAAATTAAGTCTGATAGCAAATCACAACAGAGAAGCTCTCTTTGCTGTATAAAGGACCATGCATGAAGATAGCATTCTTAAGAAAACCCAATATCACTGCTATAACAACCACCACAAGTGCCAAGGGAAAAAAAAATACAACCCATCATAAACTATAGACAAAAAATCCCTCCACCATCGCGGACAATAACACAGTTATGACACTCACAGCAAACCTAATGAAATCAACCTCTAGAACAGCATCAGAAGAAATTAGAACCTAATGGCGCTTCACCTTGCTTATCGAAAACCTGTGCCGCAGTGTTGAGAAAATTAATGAGTCTTTTAATATCAGAATCACACAAAAGACCACTTTTAATCAATCTACTATAATGTCCAACAAAGCCAACTAACTTGCTTTAATGACTATAGATCAGTTGCAGATCTGGAACAGTAGCCAGGAAGAAGCCAATAACACAGAAACATAGTGGTGTGATAGCAATATCGGCTTACATGCAGCATGAACACACACTCCTTTCATGACTATCACTCTGATCCTGAAAGGATAGAAAACATTTCAGCACCTTATGGTTGTGAGAATCGCACACAGCTGCAAGACGAGTGGTGACAACACTCGAGACTGACAGCCATGCTGAGCGGCGGCAAACACTCCACGCCGAGAATCAAGAAGAGGATCACACGGAGCAACACACTCACAGAGGTAAGTGATTGATAAACTCGACGTTAAACTGATGAATGCTTTATTTTGCTTTTCATAGCATGCCGAGGACAGTAAGAACGATGCCGATCCCTCTTCGGTCTCCGAGTGTTAGACTGTTCTTACTACACACACAATTTCCAATCGTCTAGAAATTTGCGAAAGGCAATCATTACTGTTGTGATAACACACTATGAAGATGATTTAATAATGACCTCATAGTTGCTTCTTTAATCGTTAATAAGTAATTAATTAGTTGAGCTGTACAGGATGAACTAACCAAGAAAACATTGCTTTATGTGAGGTCACTCAGGAAAGACATGAGGTGACACAACATGGGAAAATGACCCCTTATTACTTTTGCCCCGGACTGATCTATAAACAGGATATTTTAAAATAATAATAATAATAATACCAATAATCATGTAGGCACAGCTGTCCACACATCATGTTCAGTGACCCTAATCATGGTCACCATGTTTACCTGAAGGGACACCAAACACAGCCTTAAAATCCAAAGCTCTAAAAGTTCCATCTCCCACAGAGGCTGTTTTACCATCTGAAGCAAGACTAGTAGCATTCATGAATGTCAAAGTTTAAGCGCAGTGTATTCTGTACCACACTCTGCATCAAATACACCAAATCGTCCCTCATATAAATAAAAACAGAATACATTCATGGAAAGGTTGTGCTGGGAATTTTACTTTGCCACCAATCTTTGAGTAATGGCATGTTGTGCTAGTTGAGTAAAGAGGTTGCTATGTGGGCCTGATTTAACCCTGGACTATGACCTTAAGAACACCATTCCACAGTGTCAAACATCAGCCCCGAAACCGTAATGTAAATGTCTTTATTTTGTCACATATACTTTTTACAGCAAAGTGAAATTCATTTCTTTGCATACCCCATTTTAGTAAGTTGGTGGTCGGAGCACAGGATCAGCTATGATACAGCAATCCCCTGGAGCAGGAAGGGTTAAGGGTCTTGCTCAAGGACCCAACAGTGGCTGACTGGCGCTGGTGGGGCTTGAACCCAGATCTTTCTGGTGTTTACATTGACAACTCAGTGCCTTTACCATTTGAGCCACCACTGCCATGTAATTACTTGACTTCTGTAATTCCCAACAAGGGTTTTGCTACCAGGTACTTGTGTTGTTTGGTAAAGGGGTCAAATACTGCAAATAAATCCTGAACCTTTTTAAAAATTTTTGTTGTTATTCTGCTATAATAAACCTACCAAATTATAGACTAATCATTTCTTTGTCAGTGGGCAAACGTACTAAATCAGCAGCGCGTCACTGTACAGTGTGTTTTGTTTTTGTATTGTCTGGTTTGCAGCAGGTTGCACACATGCACTTTATGCTGCTAAGACTTCATTTATTTTTTAGTCTTTAGCTCTGTGTTGTTCATCGGTTTTGTGGCTCTTTGTTGTTTTGTGTAATTGTGTTACATTTACGCCATTTGGCAGACGCCCTTATCTAGATTTAACAACAATTTAACACACAACTGTGTTCATCCTTTTGCCTATTCTTTTATCTGCTTTTTAAGATACCTTGTACCTCTCTCTCTCTCTCTTGTTAGCCTTTTCTTATTTCTTTGGACACACACACAAACACACACACACACACGGATGCATGCATAAGTACTGTGGGAACACAGGGTTTTCTTGTACTACAGACTATAATATTGAAATAAAAGCTTTTTAATGGGTTTACAGCTGAGACCGTTTGAATAGCTGACCTGAAAACCATGGCAACAATAAAACCATTATGTAACCCAGACACGGCTGAAAGAAATCAGTAGATTATCTGCCTGGCTTTGGGGTTCAGATGGATTTTTTTTAAGCAGACGGGCAACATTATATCCAACCTATTTTCCATCTGGTAGTGACATTTGATGTGTTTGATCTTCTCTAACAAGCAACTAAGCCGCATCGTTGTGTTGTTGTGATTTCCACATTGAACTGTATAAAAAATCGGCCCCTATTTACATTGAACTTTTGACTTTTTTTTTTAAACATAAAGTTAAAGACGATTAAAACAGTGAATTTGATCAAAAAGTCATTTTTAAACAAGAGTTTTACTTCTTTGCTTAACGTTGGTGCTAATTGTGTGTCAAATGATCAGAAAACGCCCTAATAAATTCTACAGATATTAAAAAAAGCTGTTAAATAATGTTTAAAGGTTGTGTCATGATCATTTCTTGGCTAAATTTTAAGAGAAAAATGGACCACAGACTAAAAATACCTTTGTGCTAAACATTATTTTGCTTAATTGTTGATTGTAATTATTCTGCCAGTAAAAACCAATTGTACATGAGCAAAGGGCATGTCGATTATCAAACTAAAATAAATGTAAATATGATGGATAAATAAGATGGCTTCATATGTGAAATATACATATTCTTATAGACTTCTTGTGCAAGTTCAATAGAACCGGCGGCAAATAACACCTTTAAAATCATTTTGCGAAAACTACTAAGTTTATATTAGTCACATAACTGTGCATACGGGCTGCTACGCACAGATGTACACCATTAACCAATTAGTTGTTGTGAGGTTCTTGTTTCTTGTTTTATGTTTAAGGTTTATGTATCATGTTTTGTTTATGTTTTTTGTTCACTGCGTTTATGAATTATAATTGCGTTTATGTTTTTATTTCATTGTTTATGCCTTTGTTTACTTCCTGTTTTGTCCTTGTCATGTGATCTTTGTGTGCCTGTCACATGACCCCTCTAACCTTGTGTCACTACTTTATTGGTTAGTTTGGTCATGTGTTTTTTATTGTTTTCAGGTGTCTCTTGTTTAGCTAATGTGTTACTTTTGTATATATATATATATGTATATATTCGTAGCCTTGTGTCTTTGTGGGTGATTTGTGGGAGTTTGTGCTTATGCTAGTGGTCAAGCCAAGCAAAGCTAAGCCAAATTAAGTCGAGTTTTTATGTTTATCTATTTTCCGAGACTGTAATTTATAGCCCTTCTGACCTGCGGTGTTTTTTCAGCAGCAGCCTTTCCATGTAGCTCAGTCCATGTTCCCTAAACTCAATACAAATGTGAGTTCTTTCCTCAGCTTGCGTTCCCATCAACTCTATGTTCCCTATAAGAAAATTTAAAAGAAAAAAAGGGTAAGGGTAAAAAAGTTGTGTTTTTAAAAACTTTATTATAATCTACATATATTTATTATATATATTATATACTCACACTCACTCCTATGGGCAATTTATTATCACCAATCAATCTAACATACATGTTTTTGGACTGTAGGAGGAAACCAGAGAACCCGGAGTAAAACCCACGCAAGCAAGGGGAGAACATGCAAACTCCACACAGAAAGACCCCTGCAGGGGAATCGAAACCCGGGATCTTTTTGCTGTGAGGCAACAGTGCTAAACACTAAACCACCGTGCTGCCCCGATTTTTCAAACATTTGCCACAAAATGACACTAAAACATTTAATTCTGATCCATATTCCTCTCCAACCTGCACATTTGTATAATCTGGTTGGTGCTATTTGAATGTTCTGTACAGCGTTATGTTCTGCTCTGTATTGTCTGTTCTGCACTGTTTGCACCAGGTTGCATACATGCACTTTATGTTTGTTCTGTTTAGTAGCTCTTCGTTGTTTGCTGTTTTGTGTAATTGTGTGTTGTTTTGTGTGGCACCATGGGGTCCTGGAGAAATGTTGTTTCATCTCACCGTGTACTGCGTCTGCTCTATATGGTTGAAATGACAATAAAGCTTCTTGAACTTGAACTTGAACTACCAGCATACAGAATTGAACATTTTTGTAAGAACAGTTATAAATTAATGTTGCATGTTATAGGACTCGGATCCCAGTATTTGTATTGCTACTGTATATCCATTGTGTTAATTTCCTTAATATTATTTATCGTAATATTATTTATATCTATACGTTTTTTTTTAAGAGGATCATCACTTGTATGTCTGTATCTATCATGTCATTGACCCTTTTAACTGTAATATTCTTTCCCCGCTGGTAAATATTTACCTCTCTGAGCTTTAAGCACATCATGGACTACCCATTTAGTGTGTGTGTGTGTGTGTGTGTGTGTGTGTGTGTGTGTGTTTGTGCCTTACCAGTTCGAGCAGTCTGTACAGCAGTTTGTTTGGGTTCATGATGTTCTGTGTCACTGTGTGTGTTCCCTGCTCTCCATTGATTTAGAGCCTTCTGAAAACTTCTGGAAGATTCCTCTTCATCGAAACTGCCACTCAGCAAAGAGGTTTTTTTTTCTTCATCCACATCATGCACAATCAACACCTAAAGCCAGCCATGGTTAGTAAAGGCAGTTTGCTTTTTATGGTTAGCAAAACGATTGCAAAATATTTTTAATTCTAAAAAGATTTGTGCATCTAGTCGAGGTTTACAAACATGTATTTCAGTTTGACATAATTCCAAGTTCCAAATTGATTCTTTTGTCTTTCTAACAGTTTGTAGTAACCACAAAATTACACGAGATGACATTTTTTTTCGAGAAAAAAAATAGAGAAAAAACATGAACGCACTTAAATATTGTGAAATGCTTTTTAAACATGATTTAATTCATTGTCTTGATTAAAAAAAAAAAACAAAATCAACCATAATAGAAGCCAAAACAGAGCATGAGGATTTAATGTAGGAAACATTAAATGCATCATTGGTTCGTTAAGTTGTGCAACACTGGCAAACAAATAATAAATAACACAATAATAACCCCCCCGTAGTCGGTCTGGATAAGGGCGTCTGCTTAATACTGTAAATGTAAATGTAGGTATTTGCATTGGTTGTGATATTCGTTTGTATTTTATGTCGATTTTAACTTTAGTTTTTCGGCGACGTTACATTTAAACAGATAGCAAAGATGAAAAGTACTCTGCGCTATCCACATTTTTTAACCCCCAGCATTTCGGGGGCTTAAAGAATTGTGGCTGTGGTTATTTAAAGGTTATTGTCTGTCGGAATGGAGCCCCTTCGAGCACTACACAAGAAAGAAAAAGCATCCAAGGGTCTGATTATTGGCCTAAAGTGGATACTGACAAAATGTTTAACTTACATTTTATGTCATCCGGCAGGCCTCCTTTTAAAGAACAACTTACCGCTGTCTAATCAGCAGAGATAGAAATAATGGTGTTTTAAATAAAGGGGGTTAGTAATGGCGTTCCTTTTTTTTTCAGTAACGAGAAATCAAACGAATTACAAGTTTCCCCTGTTACAATACTGTTACTGTAACTGAGCCATCAGACCTGCAAAGTTTTTTTCCCCTGGTGTGAGTGTGGGTGGTGGAGTGGGACACATAACTAATAGGACACATAACTACCCACAAAATTACCCGAAGCGATGGCAAGTCCAACGAATTCAAAGCCAGCTTTTTCTTGTTTGACATGAAGGGCAAGACTATTTACAGCCTGGAAAAAATAGTCCCATCACGTCAACGGCAAACAATTCTAACCCTGATTAAACACCTGAAATGTTTTACTATCATTTATTTTATTTAGTGTCCTTTTCATTAATTTAACCTATTTAATACTGAAGCAGGGCAGAACGGTGGCTAAGTGGTTAGCAAAATTGCCTAACAGCAAAATTGCCTAACAGCAAGAAGGTTCGATTCCTAGGCAGGGGCCCTTCTGAGTTTGTTTGTTCTTCCTGTGCTTGTGTGGGTTTACTCCGGGTTCTCCGGTTTCCTTCTACAGTCCAAAAACCTGTATGTTAGATGGATTGGTGAGTTTAAATTGCCCATGAGTGTGTGTGTGGCCCTGTGATGGACTGGTGTCCTGTCCAGGGTGTCCCCCTCCTGCCTTTCACCCTTTCAGAGACGGCTGGAATAGACTCCAGCAGATCCCCGTGACCCACTAAACTTAACACTGTATTAGTCATCAGCACCAAATCTTGTCCTGTAAAAGTAGCTTCACACATTTTGTCTCTTAACATGTGGTTGCCCAGGAGGCCAGGTGTGCAGCGGTAAGACATGTTGGTGCAGAAGCCCAAACATTTCCAAGAAGAGATGTTTCATCATAGAAGTGAAAAACACTGGTCTGGCTTCCAGATCAAGTTAAAATTATACATCAGAGTATTTAGGCTGTCATCAAACCCCAAACCTTCAAGGCCTGATTAACAAGAAGGTCTGTGCACACAGACAGTATCTGCTGGTGCCCATTTATTTTATTTTAAAGCATAGCATGAAGGTAGCAGATAATCATCTTATCCATCTGCCAATTCTGGAAATGAATCAGTCAGATGTTTGGATTTTAGTAAAGGGACTGTTTATGGCTGGGTTCCACAGTAACAAAACCTAATGAGGAACAATCCAGATGATGATCAGAGAAATCTTTATCCTCTGTTTGGACCAGGCTATGCGCAGGTGGCTTCACTGCATCATGGATTGAAACTCATTGATCATTTGTCGTATCTTGACTAGTTAAATTCAGGTATAGAAATCTATGGGCAGAGGCTGCAGACTGGATGGTCACTTATTTAAGCATTAGGCAGTGAAGTTGCTGTATATGGCAGAAGACGCACTGTCGGAAAAAACATGGAGGAAATCCAGGAAGAAGGACTGGGTAATTGCATAAATCAAGTAGTTGCTTAGAATGAATTGCAGGGTAGAGAAAATTAGAGATCAAAATAAACAACCTAAGCTTGTGTGTAGGTGTGTGTGTGTGTTTGTTTTTTTTACCTTACTGGGGTTCTGAAAAGAGCTCTTAATAAAATAAAAATAAAATAAATAAATATTCAACTTCATTGTCATTGTGGAAGGTACGTGTACAGAGCCAATGAAATGCATTTTTCGCATATCCCATCTTAGTAAGTTGGGGGTCAGAGCGCAGGGTCAGTTATGATACAGCGCCCCTGGAGCAGGAAGGGTTACGGGTCTCGCTTAAGGACCCAACAGTGGTTGACTTGCCGGTGGTAATATGGCAAGAAGTAAAGAAAAAGGGATTGTTGGTGGTTAATTTTTTATGTCTCATTGCTGGTGGTTAGCCATTTTCCCATTTGTGGGTTGAACAAACAGTAAAACACTAATAACCGTTTCTGCTCCGAAAATATTTAAATGCATATAAACACTAGGGTTAGATTTTTTTAATGATCGATAATTGGATGCAGTTTTAACAATGATTTTTACCTAGATATTAAACGGAAATAAAAACCAGATGTATCGGCTACCTACCGTAAAACACTACATGTTACTTATACAGTTTAACTCGGTTAATGGTTAATTAAATCGCCGCTAAGTGAGCGTTTAAAAATTGTTTTCTGTACCACATTCACAGCTTGCTAATGCACAACATACTGATTAAACACTTTTAGGTAAGTGCCTCTTCTAGCTAAGTGCTCAAGTGGTTTATAGCTGTTGCCTTTATTATTATTTTTTTTATTATTGTATGAGACGCACTCTTACTTGTGTACTGTTCATCTGGTCATCACAAACACGCTGGGGAAGTGTAGACGTTGCTCTGGGTTCTGGATCTGTTCCCAGTTCACCACCATGAATCAACCAACATTCTTCCTCCTGTTTATTTTCAAGCTTCTTCTGAAAACGATTCACCACATCCAACGTGCTGATGGAGGTATGGAGCTCGGCCTGGACAGACATTTTTAAACAGTTATATGATTCCTCTCTAAATTAATCAGACAATGAACCCCAGACAATATGAAAATGTATGCACTGATTTATGATTATAAAGACGTTTAGCGTATTGCGTAGTTTCACAATAGCCTGTATTTTACTGATAGGCAGATTTCAGCATTGGGCAAATATTTTTAAACAACAAAAGCAGTCTGTACACAAAAATAGCTTCTGCCAGGTCAAGGCATGCCTGGCAGACATATCATAGTGGATGGCAGCCCATCAGCTGAAATTGAACGCCCTGATCACAATTCAACCGACGTCTCTAGTGTCCATGTTGTCGCAGTCGCGCTGGATAAGTCGCGTCTACCAAATGGCGTATATAAAGAACTATATACATAATTATGATAAGTGAAAGTAGGACCACAAAACATTAGACGTGTAATTTAAACTATATTTTATCCACTTATTAAATGAACAGATCTATAACCTATAAATGAACACTTAAAATAAATACTTTGTACAAAAGCATCACTGTTATCGGTAATTAAAACATATTTATGTAATTATTTGTTTAGCTTTTAGATCGATTTTCTCTTAAAATATTAATATTTTACTGTAAACATCAGTTTTAGTAAAGAAATTATATTATTTACATTTAACATTATTTATTAACTAATAATCCAAATAGGACATCTAATTGTAATTAACCGGAAATGATTAGGGTAGATAATGAAGGTATAATAGCATTGGGAGATGATGCTCTGACTGTGTGCCATGGAGAGAACACAGAGAAATTGTGCAATCGGATTGATATTCGTTTCTGCTGCTACTTTTCGGTCATGTATTTAACTCCTCCCACTTTCTTCTGTACTTTTGCATTCACTTTTCTTTCAGCTCTTTAACTTTTGAATGTGGATGTGGATCTCCAGCTGAGACCCGACATCAATTCAAATCGACTCTCTTGCCAGAGCTGCTGAGCATTAGTGCTGAGAGCCTCTTCACTGACCCTGAATGTTTGGTAAATACCATCAGGTTCAGGCCAGGGACAAACTGATGATGTCAGTGAGTATTATCCAATCAGAGTAAGAACTTGGGAATGCATATGAATGCTGCACAACGTGACGAAACAGGATGTGATATTTAACCCTCCAATATAGGAGGATTCCATACATAAAGTTAAGATACAGTTGATCAGATCTTTCAATCTGGTGACCAGGTTAGGATTTAAAAGCTAAACTTTACACTTTAGGCTAAAACTACTTATGTAACATCAAATATTCTTTATTAGGAAATAAGATGTGTTTACCCTTCAGACATCAGAGAACTGTCATGAAGTCAATGATGTTATTTTAAGAACTACCACATATGGAAGGTTATAGGATTAAATTCCACCATTTTTTGAGGCCCTGGTGATAACATAGTTGTTGGGCTGTACTTAGTCTCTGGTGATCTAAAAGGTTATAGGACTATTTACAGGAGTGTAATTAGTCATCAGAAAGCTGTTGTTCTGTCAGAAATGTCAGAGAGTGGGACATAACTAGTCGGCCAATGTTGACTGAAAGATGTGACTTTTAAATCTCATATAACTGAAAGGTTATAGAACGTTTACACTCAGAAAGCAATAAGTGCAAAAACTAGGAATATCAGAAATCAAGTGAGTAAAAGCTTATGAGTTTCCGCAAAATCACAAAACAATTCGCATCGTCAGGCAATAACGAAAGCAAGAAACAGGCAAAGGTCGGTTCACGATAAACAAAACCAATGTACAGAACCCAAAGGCAAAATCGTAACAAGGCAAGGGTCAAGAACATCAACTACAATAGAATGACTTGAAAGATTATCAGTATGCAAGCTGGATGCTTGCTTATCTGTGATAGGTTAGCATATAAGGCTAATATAACTACTATGACGGATGTGACTGCGGAAGTAGTGTGGTTTAATTCTCAAGACAGGGCTTCCTCCTGTGGTGAGAAGGATGTGCTGTGGTTTTTACATTGTTCTCTTTTCTATAAGTGCCTTCAGACATGCTTCTTTTGGGGTGCCCATCGAGGTCTGGGTACTGGTCGTTGGGGTGGGCTTGTTGGAACTCTTGGATGAGAATGGGGTCCAAAGTGTTTTTGGGAACTGCAACTGGCCCCATTTTTTTCATCGTATATGGATAGATTAGTGGAACAGTTCCCGTGGTAGTTGTTCATCTGGGATGATAGGGCAATACAATGATGGAAGTTCCCATCTGTAACATTATCAGATAAATTTGCTAGTTATTTCGAGAAGAACCCATGTATACGGGACTGGGCTTTACTGTTGGACGGACATAAGCAAATTAACTATATTCTTCGTCCACAGACGAATGAGTGATGGAATTCTGACCGTATTCTGCCCACAACAGAAACTCACAACACAAAACCATGGGTGCTGGTGGGGTTTTTTTTAAAGGCAAAACAGGATTAGGAGCCTGGATATATTGAGGGTTTTATTATGGATCAAACCGAAGTTCTGGCCAGAACACACTAACATGGCTCTCCAATATGAGAGATGAGCTGCCATAGTGTGATAATCAAAGCTCCAATTCACCAATTTGCAGAGGTGCTTCCTCATCCAGAGCGATTTACGTTTATCTTGTTTATACATCTGAGCAATTGTGGGTTAAGAGCCTTGCTCAGGGGCCCAGCAGTGATGGCTTGGTGGAGCTTGGAATCAAACCAATGATCTTCAGGTTGAACACCTTAACCATAAGCCACCACTTCCCACATGTGAACCTTGAACACTTCTAACATAATTTATATTCATTTATTTTTCAGTGATTGCTTCACTCTCGTCGGTGTCGCACTGAATTCTAAACGCATCCTAGGATCACAAAGCAAGACAGAAATGCAATTCCAGTCTGTAACTGGCTATTACACACAGTACACACACTGCACACACACTGAAACCTAGGGCCAACTTAAAGTAGCCAATCCATCACACATCAAGTATTTGGGTGCTGACAGAACATAAGAATACCTGACACATACAGACACTGTGGTCTACACAATGCCTGCTCAGGATCGAACCCCGGCTATCAGGAAGTAACCCGCAGTGTGCATACACTAATAGTTTGTTATGGATTTTAGTGCTGCCCCAAGCCGGGGCTTCCTCAAATGTAGTTTATTTAATCTCTGCTAGCAGCTTATCCAGTTACGCTTGTTTAGTTTGTAAAATAAAGCTGTTACTTTGCGTACAGTCCCATTATCTTCTACCAGAATTTGTTCTACACAACCAGCGACTGTTGCATTGTTTGCTTTTTAAATTGTGATCGATTTATATGCACATATTTAATACGGAAAGACACTTTATAACAGTCTTACGCCACTGTCCAATACACTTATTGTATTTGTTTGGGATGTGTGTGCGTGTGGTGTGTGTGTGTGTGTGTGTGTGTGTGATTTACCTGAATCGGTTCATGTTGGAATGTGTGTGTGTGTGTGTGAGTCTAATAGGAGCTGATGCCTTTTTACGCTGCAAATGTTTGTGTGTGTGTGTGTGTGTGTGTGTGTGTGTGTGTGGGTTCACTAGCTCAGCGGGAGGAGAGCAGCTCATTACAGCCCCCTCACATCTAGCACACAAGCACAAGCTAATTCTCAGACACACAAGTAATAAGCAAACTAGTGGCAACAGTGACCATGAGACAATTCGGTATGATCATATTTTTTTTTCTGCCATATTTGTTTTACTGTCTGATCAAAAAATGACGATCAGATTCATCATTTTAACCAAATTCATTCAATAAATTCATGAATTTATATATTAATTGTTCACTAAAAAGATCTTTTTAGCTTATCACAGGAACTAGACATCCTGAAATCATTTTAGAAAATGATCCTGGCTAAGTAACAAGATTACTTTTATGAATTTAAACTACTTTATTGTAAAATATAAACACGACTAATAATTAAATATTTTTATAAGACTGTTACAGCCACCATTTATTACCTTACTTACTTTAAACACCTTTAGGAGATTTTAGAATGACATGTTCGACAGCTCCGGCACCACCAGCGTCCAAACATCAGCTGAGGCTCCAGGGATAAAACCTCGGACCGTTCGATATCTAACGCGTTTATTTTTTTATGTTGTTTTTCAACTTTTTATATGTCGAAATGGTGTTTCATTCTGTAAGAACAGATTTTGTTCAGTAAGTACAGATTGCAGGTGCAAATAAGTGTTCTAAAGAAACATTTAGAAACATCTGGATCACTGACACGTTTATTTTTTTAGCAGATTTCCAGAGATAAGTATTTTTTTAATACTGTATATATCTAATAATTTCTATAAAATTTGGTTTGGATTGATATGTTGAAATATACTGGTGATATTTTACCTTTTTTCTCCTTGTAAATTTGGTCACCTTCTCTTTCATGATCAGAAGGTAAGACCAGAAGACCAGAGAGGACGTATATGGATGTGATAAACGAGGACATGAAGTTAGTGGGTGTGAGTGAAGAGGATGTAGAGAATAGGGTTAGGTGGAGACGCATGTCCCCTAAAAGGGGACAGACGAAAGAAGAAGAAGACTCTTGCATGAGCAGCAGTTCCTGGGATAGTTCCCAGGGGAAACGTTTGGGGGTTTTTTTCTCCCTGCTGGAAGTTGGCAAGTGATAGGGGAGAGAGTAAATTGCAGAACCTCACAGGACCATGTTATACACTCAGAGTGAGGTGCTATCCACCCTGTTCCTCATACACAAACTGGTCAAAAGTTTCATATCCATATGTCTTTTTGGAGCAACCTTATTTCTGATTAGTCCTGATTTTACTCCTATAATAACCTCTAATACGCTTGGGAAATACAGCTGTGGAAATTTTCTAATTAAGCTACAATAGTATTAGTGAGTTTAGGCACTGCTGGTGGATGTGGATTGTGGGTACAGTTGGTGGTCCCAGAAATGTTCAGTGAGGTTGAGGTCAGAACTCTCTGCAGGACACTTTGTGCTCCGGATTTTTGGGAAAGATACACTTATGGTTGTGTCCACAAACTTTTGGCTATATAGTGTATATGAGCTTAAAGGTGCCCACATCTGTCAAGCATCACTGTCTCAGTAGCTGTGGACTATTTTCAGGACTAGACTATTAGTTGTCCTCTCAACTGTTATTGTTTCTGTCCAGCACCAACCCAACCTGTACCCTACGATGACAAACCCGCCTTGCAGTCATATCTCTACAGAACCATATACGTCTAAAAGCAAAATACTTGCTTGTGTTGGACGGTAAACACACACACACACACACACACACAATAATTTCCAGACATGTGTCAATAAATGCTTCGGTTCAAATACTGTGCAGCTTCTGCGATCTCTAAAACAAACGCCTGTGTGTTTGTATTTGCTTTCATCTTTTCCCCTCTGATGGCCATGACTGTCCGTCTGTCTATGTGTGTGTGTGTGTGTGTGTGTGTGTTTACTCTCCAGGCCCATATACAGGTGCGCACAATCAAAATTAGATGCAAAGATAGAGGCGGCTAATGGCAAAACTAATAGGGAGAAGCACAATCTGTGCTGGTTTCTACGCAAAACATGAGGATGTGTGGGTTAGTGTGTGTGTGTGCGCAGTGTGTTTTCTTTGTGTGTAAGAACTGCGTCCTACCTGCATGGGAATGATATGATGAAACCTTAGTGCCCCCTTTTGGTGGAATTTGGCAAAACAGCTGACACAGTAATCTTCAGCACATTCGGCACAAACCTGCGTGAAAATGACAAATGCTTTTAAAACCTTAAGCTTTACCTTCTTTCACACTGCTCCACCTACATATACCTTCATTATATAACCCTTCCAGACGATTTCGGCCCTGTACGGTTGAAGTTTTGGCGGTCAGCATTGGTATACCAGTCCGGTCGGTTTTCTACCACATGACGGTCTTCATAACAGAGCAAGGTTTTGTTTAAAGTACTTCATAGCTGCTGTAACATTAATAATAACAGGAGAAAAAAAAAAAAATTTTTCAGAATAAAATATAATTATAGATCACCACCCCACAAGTCGACTGGTTTTATATAACAGTACATATCGTTTCTTTCCATTTCAGGCATCAACAGTCTCCTCCTGCATGGTAATGCTCTGATGAGTGGAGAGTAAATGTTCTCATCAAATTACAAATCAATCCTTTGCTATGTTAACAATTAACTACATAGGCGATAGTTTTACAACCAAACAGCAGGAAAACTTGTCATTCGATCATTATAGGACTACAAGCTAGGTGTAAACACACACACACACACACGCGCACACACACACACACACACACAGGCAACCTGCCCTAACTCTCAGGTGTGTTTATGTATGTTGTCACATGCGTGCATTTAAAATCAAGTTAACAAGCAGGAAAAACTTGAGACATTATGCAGACATCATACAGGGAAATCTTCTGCGTTTGCTCTCGTTCCAGCGTGGCCTTAATA